>CM060929.1:861082120-861674620 GCA_030765085.1 Allium cepa
GGCCAGATTGCTTCAGCCCGGGCCCACTAGCAGCTATATACTTCCATGACCCCTGCCCCCTACCTCATTCTATAAATAGAGGGGCAGGGGTACAACAATGGCAGACAAGTTTGAGAGCTCAATCGAGGAAGGAACTTTCAAACCACTTTCATACACTTGTATACAACGCATTGTACTTGTAATCTGGAAGAAAAGAGATAATAACATATAAAGTGGACGTAGGCACATTCTGGCCGAACCACTATAAATCTGCGTGTCTTTTACATTTCAGCCCCTACTTTTCTCATATTTACATACTCATCTAAAATCATTGAAAATCACATATAATCAACTAAATAATACGACTTGGAGGTGTTTGTCCATTTTTTGTGCAAACATTTTTGGTGCTTTCACTGAGAGCTGAACTCAAACTTCATCTTCTCCCACTCAACCTTTTTCCTAACGACATCACTCGTTGCTTAGAAATCATGCCTTCCAAACAGAGAAGGGATGTTAACAAAGGAAAGAACATCGCAACTAGCAGCCTTCCAGATCCAGCAATCACAGATCAGCCCACTTCAACAGCAGTACCAGATGAAAATCAGGAAAATCCAACTGGTCCCGCAACGGAACAACCAATCACTAGGGCAGATCTGGACAGGGTTGTGGCTGAAGTAACTAACCGCTTCACATCCCAACAAGAAACTTTGGTGGACCAACTCATGACACGCTTAAGGGACGCTGAAGAGTCCAACCGCAACACTGAATCATGGGGTGAATCCCAATCCGGTGGATCCCGGAGGCAACAAAGGTCTTCACTCTTCGAACAAGCTATCAACAGGAAAAACAATGATAGGGGCCGCGCCCGGACTCAGCCCGAATTCCGACTCGAGGAAGCCCTTGGAACCGAACCTAGCGGGGGAGGCACCAGGCGAGGGTCGGATGTAGCTGAGCCAGTCATGCCACCTAATCATAGAAACCTCGCTGAACGGAGCCGAGCTAGAACCCAGCCCGAAGTTGACCCCATGGATGTGCTCGAAACAGAACCCCACAGGGGAAGATCAAGGCAGGGGGCAACTGTAGCTGGTCCTAGCGTGCATCCAAGCAGCCAAAGACAACCACTGGATAATGCTAGAGGTGATAGACTGTACCATCCCTACAGGTCATCTGGACGAGATAGATCCCGCAGGGAAGAACCGAGCTCATTTTTGTCCGCTCCAAGTTCTGACGAGCGGATGGCACGATTATTCAGAGAATGTGTCCAACGGGAGCAAAGGGACCGGGGAATAGGCGCTAGGGTCACCAGTCCCTTTACCCGAAATATCGAAACTGCCATCACTCCCCGGGAATGGAAAATGCCAACCATGGAACCTTACAAAGGAACTTCCGACCCCATCGTACACCTGCAGAGATACACCCAGCATATGCTCATGAGTGGAGCAACAGAAGGAGTATTATGTAAATGCTTTCCGCTATTCCTATCAGATCTAGCTACCTCCTGGTTCTGCCATCTACCCCAAGGATCCATCAACTCATGGGAGATGTTAAAAGAAAGGTTTATTAGCCAGTTCCGCATCCATGTGGAACAACCCAGGGATGCTTATTCTCTATCCAATGTCAAACAGAAAACCGGAGAGACGCTACAACAATATCTAACACGGTTCAACGCCGCAGCGGCAGCAGTTCAAGATGCCGATGAAAAACTCACTCTAATGGCCCTCTGTAGTGGTGTGCATCCAGACACCAAGTTTGCCAGAAGATTAACTAAGGAAAAACCAGTTACCTTGCCTGATTTCTTCCATGAAGCTGGAAAGTATATGAGACTTGAAGACGCTGCTACGGAGAGGCAGCCAGGGCAACAAGGCAAGATAATTCAAGACAAGGTGCCCACTGCAGCTAAGGACGCTCGAAGAAATGAATCTAGAGACAATGCTGGGGGCAGAAAGGGTGAGAAGCGCCAATATCGACCAGGGCCAAGATTTGACTCCTACACTCCTTTGAATGAAACAATCGAAAACATCTACCTAGCCACTCAGGGCGAACTCGGATACAAGCGCCCCCCGCACAAGAAAGAATCAGATAACGCACTCAAGTCCGGAAAGTTCTGTCGCTTCCACGAATCCCACGGACATGACACCAATGAATGCCACCATCTTCGGGACTTGATCGAAGAACACATTAGAAGAAGAAGACTGGAACGTTATGTGAAAAGTCAGAACAGGACTCCAACTCCTGCCAATGAGAACTCAAAGCAACCCCTCCCAGAAGTAGGCGGAGGGAGTCGCAACAATCACAACACCAGTGGCTCTAGTCAAGAGAAGATAGTAGTCCTTACCATCTCAGGAGGACCACACATTGCCGACAGAAGTTGGGCAGAGATGGAAAGGTACGGCGAGTCGCTTAGAAATGCCGAAGGATATGTTAACTCCATTACGGAGGAACGCCACCCGAAACGAAAAGAAAACGACGACATCATATTCAGTAGGCGTGATTTGGAAGGAAGACAGTACCCACATATGGATCCTATGGTCATCTCTGCCTGGTTCGGTCCAGCTAAAGTTTTTCGGATTCTAATAGACACGGGAAGCTCCGTAAACATCTTGTTCAAACATGCTTTCGACAAAATGAAGTTATCAATGAAGGATGTGTCTCCCTGCGACAAACCACTGCACGGTTTCACTGGAGATGCAAAAATGCCCCTCGGGCAACTTGACCTCTTCGTCGAAATAGGAAGTCATCCCCGCTCCGTGGTGCGAAAACAAACGTTCGTGCTAATAGAGAACCACTCGGCTTACAACGCCTTCTTGGGGAGACCAGCCTTGTCTGACTTCCAAATTGTCCTAGCCCCCTGGTGCCTGAAGATGAAATTCCCGACAGACAACGGAATAGGAGAAGTAGAAGGAGATCAAGACGCTGCCCGAGACTGCTATGTAACTGAGCTTCGCAACAACCGCAGAAAGAAGAAAGGAAAAGATGCAGAGACTACTCTCTGCATGAAAATCTTGGAGGCATAGCAACTAAAGAAAGCCCCTCCTCTTCGATACACAAGCGATCCCTTCAATGAACTAGACCCCCGGGATAAAGAGGAGGAGGCTACCGCCGAGCCTGCAGAGGCTATGGAATTCGTATCTGTAGATAAGCACGATTCAAGTAAACTATTAAAAATCGGATCTCAGCTGAAAACGGAATTAAAGGGTCAACTCATTGACTTTCTCCGCCACAACTTAGATGTATTTGCGTGGACCCACGCCGATATGACAGGAATCTCCCCAGACGTAGCGTGCCACATGTTGAACATCGATCCCGCCAAGGTACCAGTAAAGCAGAAAAAGAGGAGCATGGGGGCAGAGCGATCAGCAGCCCTTGATGAGGAAGTAAAAAATCTACTTGCTAATGACTTCATACGGGAAGCCATCTACCCAGAATGGATCGCTAACCCAGTGCTAGTAAAAAAGGCCAATGGAAAGTGGCGAACATGTATTGACTTCTCCAATCTGAATGACGCTTGCCCGAAAGACTGCTTCCCACTTCCCCGAATTGACCAACTCGTGGACAGCACAGCTGGGCACGAACTCCTATCTTTTATGGATGCATACTCCGGATATAACCAGATCCCCATGCACGCTCCCGATCAGGACCACACTAGCTTCATCACCGACCGCGGATTATATTGTTACAAAGTCATGCCTTTTGGACTCAAAAATGCTGGAGCTACCTATCAACGCCTCGTCAACAAAATGTTCGCAGAACTGATAGGACGTACTATGGAAGTATATGTGGATGACATGTTGGTGAAATCCAGGAAAGCCAACGACCATGTAAGCCATCTGGACGATATGTTTCGGGTACTTCGCCGATATGGAATGAAGCTGAATCCTCTAAAATGCTCCTTCGGAGTATCATCGGGAAAATTCTTAGGATTCATCGTCCACGCCAGAGGAATCGAAGCAAACCCTGAACAAATCCGAGCTTTAAAAGAAATAAGGATACCTTCCACTCGGAAAGAAATGCAGAGCCTAAACGGAAAGGTGGCCGCCCTAAGCAGATTCATTTCCAAGGCAACTGACAAGTGTGTCCCTTTCTTCGAAGCACTCAAGAAAGACAAAGGGAGGTTCGAGTGGACCGACGAATGCTTAAAAGCCTTCCTCAACCTAATCGAACACCTTCAGAGACCACCAGTACTCTCAACTCCAAATGAAGGTGAAGTGTTATACCTATACCTCGCTGTATCATCTCATGCTCTAAGCGCCGCCTTGGTAAGAGAAGAAGACCGCACACAACGTCCGGTTTACTTTGTAAGCAAGAGATTTACGGGGGCAGAAGCCAGATATCCTAAACTCGAGAAGTTAGCATATTGTTTATTGATCGCGTCGCGGAAACTGCGACACTACTTCCAGTCTCACTCCATCAGGGTTCTAACCGATCAACCACTAAGACAAGTGCTCCATCGTCCTGACACTTCTGGGCGACTCCTCAAATGGTGCATCGAACTAAGTCAGTATGATATCACCTACCATCCCCGCACCGCTATCAAAGGACAAGCCATGGCTGATTTCATTGCCGAATTCACTACCAACGAAGGCAAGGAACAATCCGAAGTAGCAAAAAACATCAAGTGGAACCTCTTTGTAGACGGAGCATCGAACGAACAAGGCTCGGGGGCAGGTATTGTGATCGTCACCCCCAAGGGAAGAAAGTTGTACTATGCATTAAGATTGGAGTTCACGGCCACTAACAACGATGCTGAATATGAAGCAGTAATAGCGGGATTGGAACTGGCCCTAGAAATTGGGATCAATTCCTTATGTATTCATAGTGATTCTCAGCTTATCGTAAACCAGGTACTAGGAGAATTCCAGACTCGAGGAGAACGGCTCACAGCATACCTAAAGAAAACCAGACTGCTGCTCGATCGATTGGACCATTATCTAATCAAACACATTCCTCGAGAAGAAAACCGAGAGGCAGATGAACTTGCAAAGCAAGCTAGTATGAAGGACGGCACCATTCCCGGAGCACTAGTAATCTCAAGGCAGCTAGCCCCGAGTTTCGAACAAGCGAATCTGATAACTGCAATCGAAGAAGGAACCTGGATGACTCCTATCCGGAAATATTTGCAAGATGGCATACTACCCGACAGGCGTGACGAAGCCAAGAAGATCTTGAGGAAAGTTCCCCACTACACAATGCAAGAAGGCATCCTCTACCGGCGTGGCTTCTCTAGCCCCCTATTAAGATGCGTCGCCGGGAGGGAAGCCAAGGAGATATTAACAAACATCCATCAGGGAGGATGCGGAGATCACACTGGAGGACAGACTTTGGCAAGAAAGATGCTCCGATATGGATATTACTGGCCCACACTGAACAAAGATGCCCTAGACTTCGTTAAGAAATGCGACAGATGTCAGAAGTTCGCCAAGATCCCTCGACTGCCCACAAACGGAATTACTCAAATGACCAGCCCTTGGCCCTTTGCTGTATGGGGAATTGACTTAATTGGCGAACTGCCAACGGGCCGAGGCGGCGCCAAATATGCTATAGTGGCAGTCGATTATTTCACCAAATGGGTGGAAGCGGAACCTTTAAATAAAATATCTTCAGCAAAAGTTATCAACTTCTTGATCAAAAACATTCTGTGCAGGTATGGAGTCCCCCTCAAGATCGTATCAGACAACGGACCCCAATTTGACAGCGAAGAATTTGCCGACTGGTGCCAAGAGCATGGAATTCATAAAAGCTTCTCATCAGTAGCTTACCCTCAGGCAAACGGACAAGTTGAAGCTGTCAACAAAATTCTCAAAACCCTAATCAAGAAGAAACTTGAAAAGTCAAAAGGCGCTTGGGTGGACGAACTTCCTACGGCACTATGGGCATACCGCACATCTTTCAGAACATCAACGGGACATACTCCTTTCTCTTTGGCATATGGATCGGAGGCAATGCTCCCAGTTGAGACTATTGTGCCTTCCCACCGTAGGATCCACTACAACCCAGAAGAAAACGAAGAACTCCTCCTCATGTCTTTGGATCTGATTGAGGAAAGGAGAAACGATGCAGCACTCAAAGCAGCAGCTCACAAACAAAAAGTGGCAGCACTATACAATTCCAAAGTCAAGCATCGCAGCTTACAAGAAGGAGATCTTGTCCTCAGGCGAATCTTTCCGCGCCCCGGGGCACTGGACCCCATCTGGGACGGACCATATGTAATTCACAAAGATCTCCACAACGGAGCTTACATTTTGTCAACAGTGGACGGAGAGGTGTTCCAGAGGGCATGGAACATCCGACACCTCCGTCGATACTTTTCTTAACTTGTACTGCCCATATGAAGTGAATTAACAAAGAGAATCAGTGGACGTAGGCATTTTCGTGCCGAACCACTTTAAAAAATCTTGTCTCTTTTTAACTTGTTCCTTTATGTCTTGGCTACTTGTTAAGCGTTATCCCTTTCTGTTGAACAAAATCCTATGGCGTCTCCACTCAAGACGCACCGCGGCCTCATCTAGACTAGGCCTAACAGGTACGCCACGATTCTATGCACTCGCCAATGAGACTCTTTTGCTCCAGCATCCCTCTGCTGCGGGTTAACTCATTGCGCGCCTGCCCTCAAAGCCAACTGTAATGAGCCGATTATAAGTCATCATAAAGGCCGACTATAGCCGATGGCAGCTCATTACGGCGTTCGGCTCGTCGGCAACCGTGAACCTACTTTAAGCCCCAACATAAGGTGTGGCCAGCCAGGGGTAGTTCACGGCCAACGGCACCCACGCTAGCCGGCCACGGTAAATCGAATAATACCCACGATTACGGACCATAACGGTTCGGGTAGTTACCGTGCGCGATCTCGGCTCCGATGTGTCTTAAGTGCGGCTGTGGTAAAAAAGAAAACTCCCCGCGGAGGCGTAAGATGGGTGACAAATGTCTCCAAGACCCACAGCTAGGGAAAGTGACTACAAAACCCGTTTGCCACGAACTTAAGCACATCGACGGCCTTCCGTGACTGGAAGTTTTACTTTTACTATATTTCCATTTCATTTAAATATTTTTCTCCTATCCTGTATAACAAACTCTAAAGTACAGGAAACCAAATAGGAAGCATTCACTCATGAGGCTCTAAGCCTGCATGCTGGGTAGCAGGGCGCTCTGCTATACCCGTAAACAGTTACACAAGACACTCAAAGCTACCGCCTGCGAATAAAACATAAAGGGCGGTACTCTCTTCTCTTGTACATAAATGCGTAACTATAACTTATTCATACACTGACATTGCAAAACGTGAAATTATATTTCAAGCAAAAACTTAACATCAAACACAAGTGGAATCACAGGCATATACATAATTATACTTCTCACACAGCACATAAAGATAGCAACAACATTTGAACATGACAAAATCAACTTATATTATAAGATCACACGAAGTTATTCTTTGCAAATAATTTTATTACAGTTGCATATCAAAGACTAACATGGACAGTGATAAAAAAGAAACAAAAAGATGGCAGATGCATCCACACTCCATCACCAACTCCCCCAGCCTACTTAGCCGCAGGATCGGAGCCCCCAGCATGTGGATCTGAAGTTCCACCTGTCCAGATCAGAAGAGGAATTCATTAAACGAACGATCAAGTTATGAAAACACGAAAAGAAAAGAAAGGGAAAAGAATAACTCACCAGCATCCGCCGCTTGATCCTCATCATCCAACTGCACGCCCGCTTCCTCCGCAGCAAGCAGCCGCATCCCCTCCTTCACCGCCGCTTGCTCCTCCTTTGAGAACTGAGCAGTAACCGCACTCAAGTTGAAAGCCTCTCCGCCTTCCTTACCCGCGTTCACCCTGGCCTCCTTTAAAGCCTGGAGATACACCTTGGCCATGACCCGAGGGTAATCGTCCATCCAAGACAAGCCGCCCTCTTTCCAAGTATGGAAGTACATATCCTGAAGCATCTCATCCATCATCCCCTCATTTTCCTCAAACTCCTTCACCCGAGCCTCGGAAGCTTGCAACTTAGCGACGGCGACGTCCCTCTCTGATTGGTATCTCAAGCAGTCAGCCTGGAGTGACCTCCTCATTTCCTCCTCCTTCAACCTAAGGGACCTCCCCATCTCCTCCATCTCCTCCTTCAACTCAGCCTGAGCCATCTCCGCAGCCTCGAGTCTCCCCGACAACTCCTCTACCCGCTCGAGATCCGCATTTCGAACCTCATCCACCGTTGTAATGGCCATGTTAATCCGCTCCCTGCAGGTAACCTCCATCTTCCGTAACTCCGCCCTACTGGCCTTCTCCATGGTCTCTTTCAGACGCTGGGAGGCTTCCTCATGCTGGGAGATCTGGATGGCTTGGTCGGCAAGCTGCTTGGCCTGATCGGCAACCTTTAGCCTTAACCGAATATTAGCACTCCCAATCTCCTCCCCGGCCTTGACCAATCGAGCATGATGCTCCATTAACTTCTTAGTCTCTTCGGCCACCCGGTCAATATTAGCCTTGGCCTCGTCCCCCATAGTAACTACCCGAGTAGTAAGCAGATCAAGATCTAGGGACTTGGCCTCATCCAGCACACGTACCATGGGGTTGCGGGGAAGTAGGTGCTCGCCCGTGGTCTCATCAAATGAAATGTCCCGAAAACTTGGGTCTAAATCAGGATGGCCGGCAAAAGGGTCACGAGGCACGGGGCGAAGCACATCGGGACGCCTTATATGAATGACAGTAGAACTCTTGGAAGGAGGAGGAGGGGGGCAGGGCTCCGTGCTCTCCTCCGTAGTATCACAAGGAGGCTGAGTAGGGGGAGACAGAGTAGGAAGCTGCGAAGCAGAAGAAGACTCAAATAAGGAACGGCTCCGCTTCCTTTTCTGAATGCCCTCTTCGATGACCCCAAGAAGAGGGCGGTACTTGACTACGTCCCCAGTGCGATCAGTAGAAGGTTTCGCGGAAGCCCTCCTCGACTTAAATTGTTCAAGGCGGTGTCGAACATCCGACGTTTTACCCGCCTGGCCTGCCCCTGGAATAAAGAACAAGTGTTACGAACATACAATAATCCGCAATTCAAAAAATGTGCTGAGTTAAAAAGAAAGAAAAGTGAGGAGACACATCTGTTATACAAACCCGGCGGAGGAGTGGGATACTGCAATAAGTCCTGGATCTCATTCCAGGACGGAAGTGAACCGTAAAAAATTTCTAAGTCCTTATCGAAAATAGAATCGGCAGAAGACAAAAGTTCACCTTGCATCGCCGGGGTCACCCTAGCTGAGGAACCCTTAGAGGATGGGTCAGTGCTAACCACAGCTTTGCCGGTTTCCTCTGCCTTCTCCGTTTCCTTCTCTGTTTCCGACTCCCCCTCTGACTCCCCGAAGGCCCGACGGAGAGCCTCATCCAGTTCGAGGTCCTGCTCAGAGGTTAGAGCAGCAACACCGCTACCACCCTGACCATCGCCATCTCCTCCACCCTCCGACCCTTCTCCAACTTCACCTCCTTCCTCCTCTTCTACACCTTCCTCCTCCGGGACATCCGGGCAAGTACTTGGAGAAGGGCCATCGGACTCCTTGAGCTTCTTGCCTCCAACGACTGGACGTTGTGCAAAGGGCTTCCTCTTGCCACCCTTCGCTGTCACCCCACCTTTAGGCTGGGCAGCCTTCTCTTCTGCCGTGTCCCTCTGTTTGACTACGGACTGATGTGGGAGGATCAAATTATACATCAAGAGCCTGGCATTCCTAATCAAATAAGCAGCCGATCTGTCTCTCCCGGAAATAGCTTCAATTTCAGCTGCCATCTGAACCAAGCGATCATCTTCCACAACCGCAAAACCACCTGTCGCTAGCAAGAAATAAAAGCGCATAAGAGAGAGAATTACAGCCAAGACAGGAATTATGAGTAGAGTTTTGACTTACATCCGGAGGTAAATCGGCGAATAGAGACGGAGTCATCCCTAACAAAGAACCATTCCTTCTTGAACATGCTATACTTCGAGTATAAATCCAAAACCGGCTTGAAGGAAACGGCTGACTCCAAGCTAATATATGGGGACCCCTTCCTGTACCCCCTCAGATTGTACAGATATCGTATTTCCCGGTTGGAGGGGGCACGCCCGTATCTCTTCTGGAAGATAGCATACAAGCAAACCAGAATGGCATAAGAGTTGGGCTGGAGCTGGAATGGAGCCACCTTCAGATAAGTGACGAAGCTTAATATCCAGGCGTTGACTGGAGGAATAGCCCCGCACATACAATGGTAACGGCTGTAAGCGAAGTACCCCTCAGGGGGATCATATGGCATGACCCCCTCCCCCGGTAACAGCATAAGAGCCCTGTCTATCCCAAAGGAACGGGATATAACGTCAAGTTGCTCCTCCTTTAGGGAGCTAGGAAAGCAGTCGGGAGGGGAGACCAGAAGTTCCTGTGGACCATGTCCGTCCACCAACGACCTCGGAACAGGTCGATGTTGCCCGGATCCTGGTTGGGCTGGGGGCACAGAAGAAGACTCTCCTCCATCCTTGGATTTCCGTCTGTCTGATCGTGTTTCCGCCTTGCGAGACATTTATCTGCATACACAAAAGTGAAAAACATGATGTTAGAACAAGAATACAAGCAAGCATACATAAGTCCAGAATTCCACCCAAAGACCGAATACAAAGTTCATTCGGCACTAGGGTCTTATGCTCATTCGGCACTAGGGACTTAAGTTCATTCGGCAATGGGGTCATAAGTCCATTCGGCACTAAAAAACACATCCGGTATACATATCATTCGGTAAAACAAAACCCTTCGTGTGCATTCGGCAATCATATTCATTCGGTGATAAAAAACCATTCGGCAAAAGAATATATACCTAATTCGGTATAAGCTTGGTTCGGCAGAAGTTTGGTTCGGCTAAAAACTGATTCGGCTCTCTTTGGTTCGGTAAGGGAAAACTAAGGGGGGTAGCCTCTATATATAGGCAAACTCAGGATTGCCGAACCAGCTGGTTCGGCCTACCGGACCAACATACCGGACCAGCGTACCGGTCCAACCAACAACCGAATAAAACTGTCTCTACCAGCAGAAACCAGAAACAGGGGGCACGCAAGGCGCTTCACTCAGATAAGTACCGAACTCCAGAACTAACTAATAAAATAAGATTATGACAACGATGAATAAGTCGTAAAACTCCCACTAGCATGAATTAAATCGTTCACACGTGTACGCGACCACGAATGGTCCATAGGCACGCTCTGAATGGTCATTAACCCTATCATCGTGGGAATTTACACTTTGACACGCATTTTTAAGCCCATCGGTCAAATGGATATTTGATAATTGTGAAATGGCTAAGCTACTTACACATGTACGGGGTCGCGAACGATCCCTAGGCATGCTCTGAGCTGGCGATAAGCCACCTTGGCAAACGACCCAGGGACCCACTCTAACGTGAACCTGGCATCGACGATGCTAAGCCCCTTCGGGGCACACTTGCTCGTCCCGAGCGACACAGTTCACTTGATCACAAATATTTCGACCCCGAACGGTCGTTATTTGAAACCACACTAAAACTATAAATCTCTTTGCAGGACATCCACAAGTTATAAACATCCAGCCCATGACATTACAAGACGAGTCTTCCCACCAACGAGAAACAAAGCGCGACACGTGCAAGCACGTGCCCCACTTTGGGGGGCAAATGTTGGGCGGATTTTCACCCAGAAGATCTCGAGACCGAGAAACGTCAGTTACACCCGGGTTCGTAACCTCCAATCCATTCGGCAGACACAAGGCTCAATGCTAGCATAAAATCCATTCGGCAATTCAAGCATGGTGGTTCATTCGGCATGGGTTCATTCGGCATTCCCAACCTAGTCCGGCAACCAGACTCCCCCTCACAATCCCACTACCGAACGAGGTTGGTACCGAACCAATCACCACCGGTCCAATACCACACAACCAAACCGGACCAATCTCCACATCAATGCCGAACCAACCTCTTCATCACCGGACCACCATGACCGGACCACGTACAACCGAACCAACCTCCAAGCTCACTACCGAATCAACCATCTCAGAGACCTCAACACGGCCGAACCAAGGCTTCGCCGAACCAGAACGCTACCAGGCCAGATTGCTTCAGCCCGGGCCCACTAGCAGCTATATACTTCCATGACCCCTGCCCCCTACCTCATTCTATAAATAGAGGGGCAGGGGTACAACAATGGCAGACAAGTTTGAGAGCTCAATCGAGGAAGGAACTTTCAAACCACTTTCATACACTTGTATACAACGCATTGTACTTGTAATCTGGAAGAAAAGAGATAATAACATATAAAGTGGACGTAGGCACATTCTGGCCGAACCACTATAAATCTGCGTGTCTTTTACATTTCAGCCCCTACTTTTCTCATATTTACATACTCATCTAAAATCATTGAAAATCACATATAATCAACTAAATAATACGACTTGGAGGTGTTTGTCCATTTTTTGTGCAAACATTAATGAACGCTAGAGTTAGGAGATGATGACCTTTAGTTATCATCGATTATTAGTTGAATTAAAATAAAACGAATACCTAATGAATTTTATTTTATAAGGCATTTGATAATTAAATCGAATTAAAAACCAATTACACTAAGAATTGTTTAAAATAATAAAGCTATAATTAATGAAATATTTTGGTAATAAGATAAGGAAATTTGTATAAGTACATTTAAAATATAGCTTAAATACAGAAATGATTTTAAAATTGAGAATTTTAGAATTTAAAATCCTCTTGCTTTCAATATTTGTTTTCAAACCCTTAAAAATTAATATTAATATTAATATTATTTGAAGGAGTTTTGACTAGAAAAATATTTTGAAAAGATTTTTAAAGAAAATAAAGGCATTAAATTCGCTTTAGTCGCTGGGAAATAATTCTAGGAATGACTTCAGCATCGCCAATATTCGTTTTCAAGTTTCTGAATGAGAATTGCTACCAAAAGAAATTTATTTTCGATTAAAACAAGTTTTTATTGTTAAAAAATTATTCTAAGTCTGATTTGATAAATATATGAAAAAAGTTTTGAACTTATAAATAAAATTAGTATTGATTGAAATAAGTCTATAACTTATAATTTTGAACCGGAAGGTAAAATTATAATTTTAAAACTGTTGAATATTTTGATAAAGCAAACAAAAGAATATTCGAATTTAAGATATGAAAGAAAAAAATTAACCTAAGAAATGTTAATTAAATGGAGTTAGTGAAAACAAGTAAATAAAATAAAGTTTAATTCAAGAAAGGTTAAATAGAAATGAATTGTATTTGCAATGAATTAGATAAAATAATGAAATGAAATTTTAGATGAATCGATTGTATAGTTTATAGATTTGAGGATATTAAGCTGAAAACAAATTTTAAATTTGTAAAATGTGAATGACAAGAAACTTTAACTAGAATAAAATTAAATAAAATGAGAAAAAGATTAAAATGAAGTGAAGTTTAACTTGACATTAAATAAATTGAATTGGATTTGAATGAAATTAGATAAATTAGTAAAGTGAATTAATTCCACCTAAACTATAAAATGAATTAATAAAACAAATACGAATTTGAATTTAAAATGAAAAGTAATTTAATTGAATAAGAATAAATGAATGTAAGTAAAATTAATATGGTTAATTGAATTTAATCTAAATTGGATATAAATAAATTAAATGCAAGTGGAGTGAGTTTTAAAAATTGAATGTTAACTAATTGAATATGAAATAACAATTGAAGTCTGAGTGTTTAAGAGAAATTATAAATCAATGTTATAACTCTTAAATTGGAAGATATGGGAATTCAAAACATATAAAATTGTTGAACATTCTTATATTAAATAAAATGAATAAGATCAATTCGTATAATATTCGGTTACATTCTAAAGCATCAAAATAACTTACTATAAATGTTCAAGAAGTTAAAATGTTTATAAGAATATGTAATGAAATATTATACAAGTGAATCAATACTTCAGTAATTAAAATGTTTATAAATGAAATTTAAGTTGCTATTACATATGTTATATACTTAATTAGTGTATTATGAAATGATTAATTACTAAATTGAACAAGTAAATGGAGCTTCAGAAAGTAGACAAATGAATTAAATAATGTCTTGTAAGTTGTTTATAGAATTAAATGTAAATTCGCAAGAATGTTGTAGATTAAGTTGTAACTTTTTGAGGAGATTATAAATTTGAACAAGTTGAAATAAAAAGAAACAAACCTTTATAAAATAGTGATAAACTAAAGAAATGATAAATGAAATGTTTCACGAATGAATTTAGTATTAAATGAAAATTTGTGAAGGTAAATGTAAAGGAAAAGTATGGATATTGCAATTGAAATGTTTGTGAAAACATGTAAGTCATGTAACTCATAAAATTGATAAATATAAGTAAACGAGATATGGAATTTGATTTAACTTTAGTAGAGCTAATGGAAACGGATAAACATATCATGTTAAGGAAATAAGTTAACAAAATCAGTCAAAAAGTAGAATTTGGTTCAAAATGAAAATGAACTTAAGTTGCAAAGTTATATTGAATGTAATAACTTTAATCATTGAATGTAAGAGAAACTTGATTTCAATGCATGTAAATAAGTGAATGTGAATCAATTTAAAATAAATGGAGGCGAATGTGAGCATAATAAAATTTAAATGAATAGAATGAAAATTCATTGGATAATGAATAAAATGAATGTCACTAAAATAAATATTAATCAATTGAAAATAAATTGATTGAATGTAAATACGTTGAATTGTAATCAATCAAATGTGAATGCAATGAATATTGGCTGATTGAAAAAAATGGATTGAAACCAAATTAGTTGAATGTAAATCAATTAAACGTGAATCTAATTGAATGAAATTTGGTTGAAGGCAAATAAATTGAAATGAGTCAATTAAATGTTAGTAAAAATTGGACGTTATAAAAAATGGTAGTGTATAAATTAAATATTGACATTGAGATGTAAATGGTGATAGTTTGGACTAATTTGATGAATATCGATGGTTGAATGGTTTCTTGCATTGCAAATCATTGTTTTAACTATTTTTAATTGCATATGATTGTTGTATGTTGTGTATTTGTGTTTGTGTTTATGATTTGGATTCAAAATCACACTATATGGTTCTATTTAACTCATACATGTTTTATATCTTATTATAAGTAACTAATATTCTAAACTGAATCGAGATAGGTACATACAAAAACTGTTTGGACGTATATGCGGATTTATATGCTTTTGCTTGCTTAATACGAGCGAACTCACTAGTATTAATAATAATAAGATACCTATCTCGGATTGCATAACGCGACTTTATAATTTTGTCCTTCGGGATGCGAGATGAGATGTATATTTGATATATATTAGGTATATTTGTGTTATATATTATATTGTAAAAAAAATTCGATCGAGCCGCGCAAAGGAGACTCTACCAAATTTTTCGTAAATCCGAGAGTTAGAATTTTTTTGAAGTTTTAAATTTTTTTAACTTGTTTTGATAACTAACTTGTAATTTTCGTAAGCCGACCGGAATGGCATAGTCGAAGCGCAGAAAAAGGTTTTCTAATAAGATTTTAAAGTAATAAGTGATTATTTTGAATAAAATATATTGTATGTTAAATTCTTTACTTAACGCCTTTTCGAGGACGAAAAGTTTTGAGTGGGGAAGAATGTAATGACCCGTATTTTTAACTATTTGAAATTATTAAAAATAATATGATTATTGGATAAAAAAATAGTTAAAAATAGATATTTAATGATTATTAATGTAATTTATTGGAGGATTAAAATTGTTTAAATTCAATATTGGAAATTATTTGAATAATTAAATCTGAATTTTATGTGAATGAAAAGGATGTCAAAAGTTGATTTAAATTTTATTTAAATATGATAGAAATCGTTTACTTTTAAAATAGAATTTAAAAGTGAATAATTAGGAATAGAAAATTTTATATTATAACTAGCGAGTAAAAATAGCCATTTTGGCCACTGTCTCGGATTTCGACGATACCAGTTTCATCAGATCCGTAATAGTGAATATTGTAGGATTTCAAGTTTTATAGCGATCGAACTTGTTGTTTGGCCGTGCAAGCTTGAAACGCGTAGAATTTAATTTTAGAATTTAATTTAAATAATCGATTTTGAAAAGCTATATTATGCATACAGTCGAATTAAGCATCGAAACTAATTCCATTGCGTTGGAAATAGGGGTAAAACATTATAAACGCTAGGCGACACGCGTCATTTGGAGTTTGGAATTTTTATCGGCATTTGGCTTGATATTTTCATCCCTCGTACACAAGCCGCCTCCACTATCCTTCCATCTTGACCCGTACCCCTTTCTCTCCCTCTTATTTTCAAATTATCACTGATTGAAAAAAAATCGATATATATATATATATATATATATATATATATATATTGAGTCGCGATCGAGGAACTCACCTTATTTTCTCTCGCATGAGGGACAGGCGATGGCCTGGAGCGGTCGTTTAGGGTTTTGTATGCTGGGTGTTCGAGTCTGGGATCTAATGACTGTGGAGATCAATGGGTGGTGGCACTGGAAGTGAAGCGCGGAACTTGGGCGCGGTGGTCGGGGGGGTGTTTGGTCACTAGCGTCGATCGCTATGTAACAAAAAAGGAGAAATTCTGGTATTCACGATGGCAAGAAGTGGGATGCATGCTTGTATGCGTGAGAAGGAGGAACACTGAGGTTAAAAAAATTTAAAATTTATTTTAGTTAGTTAATTATATTTTAATTAATCATTGCTAATTATAATATATCTTCTTCGCACGAGGTCTGATTCGAGCGAAACGAGTCGCAATGGATTCATATCGACAAAGGCTATGGCGTGGAGTCAAGCTGGAATTTATTTGAAGCTAAAATATTTTCAGTTTCAAACAAAGGTGAGTGATTTATACGCTTAGAGTTGACTAAATAAACTTTTATGCTAGTTAAAATAATGTCATAAAGTAATTTATCTGCATTGGCTAATGTTTGGTAAAAATTAATTGACGTTAGACTAACATAAGAATTGAATTAATAAGGATTTAAATTGATAGTTAAATTTGAAAATGGAATTTATTCTCCAGTAAAATACCAGATATTGATATTGTTGTGAATTATATTGACCGTTTCGATGATTGATTAATATGGAAGCTATTGATTGATATTTTGGATGATTTGGATGTATATTTATTTTAAATACATCATGTATATTTTATAGTATATAAAATTGTAAAATTGAATTATTTTGAATAAATTAAGAAATGGGTTGAAATGATATATACCTGTGACATTTATATTTGGATTGAAATGATATATATCCATCTGTAAATTAAAATTTAAATAATTGACTCACTTGGTCATAGGATAGAAAAATTTATACAGGCAACGGATTGGTTAATTTAAATGACTTTGAAAATTTTCGATTTGAAATTATTTTAAATGATTTGATTTTAAGAAATAAAAATCGAATTTATGGAAATCGAATTATTTTCGAACTTAAGTTCAGAATGTTGAAATTTAAATTTGATAACAGGAATTGTTTTAAATAACTGAAGTTGAGATTTTGAAGTTATAATCAGAATACGATTTAAATTTTAGAAATTGATTTTATTTAAATATTGGACTTTTATTCGAGCTTTGAATATTACTAAGTAAAAGTAATATAAACTGATATTTCAAATTTAAGCTCGGAATTGAACTATATTTGAAGATTTGGATTTTAAATTGAATATTGAAGGTTAATTTGATTTAAGTGTTTTAAATCTATATTTTGGAAATCGAACACAAAATTGATAACAATCAAAATGGTTTAAATTTGAGATTGGAGTTTAAATTTAATCATTGAATCGGATAGTTGGAATTGAAATTTATTTGGAATTTGAGATTTATTTAGAATTGAAATTAAATTAGGATTGGATTGGAATTTATTCAAGCTGGAATTGAAATTGAAATCATTTGGAATTGAAAGTAAAATCGAATTAATTAGCATACTCTTTGTCAATATTGGAACCACTTTGACAACCATGTACATGGTGGATGATATCCAGAATGTAGTGATTGAATTGGAGAACTTTTACCGGAATGAAGTAAGAGAACGATGATGGATAGCCTTGACACTTGTATCATAATTAAAATAACTAAAACAGGAGCCTACGTATGGCCAATGAGGTTAGCTACCTCTAGCGACGTTGGTCATTCCTATTACTATCGTGATTTTATACTCGATGGGTGCAACCTTTTTGTTTGGATTGATGGTCGCCGTCGGCCACGGATGGGTTACCACCAGCCAGAAAGGGTAAACTGACAGAATCCTATATTGGGTATTGCCTCACGTGCCTTGTTATATTTATCCTTATGCGAGCCCATTACGGCTTTGGTTTAGTACTGAAAAATGTGTTAAAGTGAATTAATGTAAAGCCTTAACGCTATTTTGATATTTATTTTATTGATAGTTGTGTATACTATTATATATAAATAGTTTAACGGATCCTTAGGGGACGAAAAATCCTCTAACATCTCTTAAGTTATTGCACGCGCGTTATACACTAGATAAGAGATGTAAAATCCCGTAAACCTCTCTGATGCTGTTACACTCATATTTATTAATATTGATTTGACTTACATAAGAGTATTTTAGACCTAACTCGAGTGTTTTGTCTTTTCAATACGCTCGGGTCATCCCTGAGTTTTTCCAGCACAATGTAGATCGTTTTCCAAAGGACGGAGATGAAGATTTGTTATATTATTACAATTATTATTTTCTGCATCATGCTATTCTATTGCATTATTTATTTATCCCTGTTGTATATATATAACTCTGATAAATGTTGTATACATTACAATCAAATGTATAATATAAACAGCTTCATGAATTGTTATTTGATTATTATATTTTTCATTCCGCTATGAGATTCTTTGTTTGTTCACTTCTTTTTTCCTTATTTTTCTTAATTATCCCCATTGATTATCTATGTTCCGTTGTTTAAGTTGAACATGTATGGATTATTGTCGATTTAAACATTCTGAATGGGGGTCATTATAGTTAGTACTAAAGGAGCGGGACGAGTTAGGAAGTTCTGGCAATTTAAAGATGAGTTAATTGACGAATGGGTCGAGGGTGGGGCTCGAATAAACGAGCTATCAGGGAGTCAGCTGGTCATAAGAGGAGGGTCGGACGATAAGGACTGGGCCAAGTAGTGTGAATGCCTTTCTTTCCTTCACAAGCAGGATGTTGGTCACTGCTTCAGGGCTTACCGGCCAGATGTAAACCTAAAATGCCATAAAGAGAATGCACTGATAAGGTCCAGCCCGGACAGTAGTCGATGAAGACTTGCTGGCATGTTTCTGATTCTCGAGTAGCTTAAGGGAAGCTGGCTTAGGCCCATGTTAGCGCAGACCGTAGGATTAAGCTAAGACACTTCGATTACCCTGTCTTCTTATTTACAAAAGATTTAAGTAACAATTTTCCCCCAAGCTTGTGCCTGTGAGCGGGCGCAGGCTTGTAAAATCTAGAAGACTTTGATTGACAATTCTACTGTGCAACTAATGCATTATCCACGTAGCTTTGCTTCGTTAATCGTGACGATTGTGCTTCTTGAAATGCAACAGAAAGGTATCTTTTTTGCCCATGTGTGTGGTGTGACACAACATTTATCATATTTGAACGGTTGAGATTTCTTTTGACGTTTCAGTTATAACATCAACGATTGAAGGGAGAGACATATAAATACCTCATTTCCCTTCCACTTCAAACCCATTAGCTTTGACCATGTTTTTTTCCTATAGATTTGAAATCTACATGGTTTTCCCTTGGTAAAAAATAGACGGCTTTCACCTTCTGCTTCTTTCATATTTCTCTTGAGCATTTTTATTTTATCAAACTTGTTTAGGATTTTTCTTGGATTTAGCGGGACTAAGAAAGGGGTAGTCATCTCGGGTGCTAAATTATGTTTGCTGATGGCGGCTTGGACCATTGCTCTTAGTTCGACTGCTTGAGACAGACCTTGCCTTTGGCTGGGACTCAGGTCCCCTAGCCAAAGTTTTGACATTGACCAACGTTGATTTCATGCTATTGATCCGGGTTATGCGAGGCAAGGTTGTAAAAATCGCTATGTAGATGCTAGGAGCTTAGTACGGACTAGCGATTAATCCTTTAGACAGGGATTAATCAAGGATTAATCGAAGCTGGGAATTTTTGATAACTCGTGTATTTTGGATAAAATTTAATGTTTTGTTTAGTGTCAATTGATGCAAATTGAAATTTTGTGATTTGAATGTACTTATGAGTAGAGAAGGAGGCAAGACCGCCTAATACTAGTATATTGATGCTTATATTGGGCATCAAGCCTTAAATAATGCTTAAGAAGCATTCAAATACATGTTTTGATTCTTATATGATGCGGTAAACCTTGCCTAGGTGGGTCTAGGCAAATCGCTATGCGGTAAGCCTCGCTCAATGCCTAGGCGAGGCTTAGGCAGAATCCTGGAAGGATTTTTACAACAGTGCCTAGGGCACTTCCTTGTTTTGATGCTCCTATTTTGCTGACCTTAGGTCGGTTTGGAAGCTTCTGCGCCCCTTTGGAAGAAGTAGGGGTTGGAGTCTCTAATTCGGATGTCAACGTTGATGTCTTGATCTTCTCCTTGGCGATGTTGCCTAGAAGCTCTTCGTGATCTTTTATGAGAATCAATGTTGAAGGCGTTGGTGGTGGTAGCACACTCCTACTTTAACAAGCTTGTTCTGGATCGGTTAAACCACCTGATGTGAGTGGACGATGGGAGCTCATTCGGTTTTCATCAACAAGTTCTTGATCATTTTCAATGCTGGGTACTTTTTAGGTGGTTAAGAGAGTGCCAGTCAGTTGGTCTCGAAAGAGCGTTGTTGACGTGCTTCTTCATCTTGGCTTTTTTCTTCTTTTCAACTAACCAGCAATTGAAAACGGTTGTAATCTTAGCAGGGTGGGCATTGTGCCCCCATGTAATATTGAACTGAATAAAAAAAATTCTTTTTTGCAAATTTGTTTTATAAACTAGCTGCCAATATTAACACTCGAATAGATGTCATTTTATTGACAGGTGAACACGTATCAAAAGGTCAATGTTCTCTTTGTCTAAATCTCTTGGCTACAAGATGAGCCTCATATTTATCAATGGTACTATCAGATTTTAAATTCTTTTTTAACACCCACTTAAGCCTATATTTTTACAACCTGAGGGTAAATCAATTAAATTCCAAGTTTTATTAGATTCAAAAGATTTAGTTTCATCATTTATATTTCTCTTGCCAATGGCTTGAATCTAAAGAGGATAAAACTTCTTTAAGATTAACAGGATCCTCTTTCTAATTTTTAAGCATAATATTCTTGACCAAATCTTTTGTTATTTTAGCTTTTTTACTTCTCACAAGTTTGGATTCAATTTCCTCGGTATATTCATTATTTCTAATGATAGAAATATTAGCAGCAGATATCCTTAGTTTAAACAAAAAATTATGTCCAAAGAAATCAGCATAATTTGACTCAATAATAAAACTAGCATTCAAATAAACAAATTATAATTTGCTACTAATTGCATATCTAATGAGATCACATTCATATGCGCGACCAGCTAATTTAATTCTTTTAGAATCAGAAATATGCACATGTGCTAAACATCCTCAAATTCTACAATAAGATAAATTAGGTTTATGATTTTTCAGAATCTCAAAGGGTGGAGTTTTGCTTTTGGATTTAGGAATTCTAGTTAACACATAGTAAACAGTTAATAAAATTTCACCCCACCAACGTGTTGCTGCATCTAAATTTAATAAATAGCTACAACTAATTCAGTAAATTTCATATTTTTCTTTTTGTTTTATAGTTCATTTAATGTGAATATAATGCAATTCTTTCATGAATTATAGCATGAAAGTCATCACATTCAAGGAATAAGCTAGATTTATATTATTTTCCACTAAAACAATGAAGTCTTTTAATTTTCTTATTAAGTTGGTTTTTGATTTAGTGATACATAACTTAAACATATCTAGTGCATCGCATTTATTTTTCATCAGGTAAACATAAGTAAAATCGGAACAATCATCAATAAATGTTAAAAACTAGCATTTATTATTTATATTTAGTGCACCATCAAGTTCACATATATCAGAATGTATTAGATTTAAAGGTTATGACTTTCAAAACATAAATTTATATGGGGCCTTAGTTTTTTTAATTTGGCTAAAAAAATCATTTTTTCGGAATAATTTATTAGTATTTTAGGGATTAACCTAAATTTCTTAAGTTACGAATAATCATTCGTTAATATGACAGAGTGTAGCATGTTAAGTATTAAAATCACAAAATATAAAAGCAGAAAGTATCAACTTTATTACATCAACATTCAACTTAAATATTCCATTTGCTGCATAATTTTACCAACAAAAACAACATTCTTAGTGATGGTGTACAAATTTGCCCGTATTCTTCGAGTAAAACGGTTTTATTAACAAGAACCAAAAGACCAATTTTCTTTCTCCTCTTTGAAGTATGCATTAAATCTTTTCACAATAAGGTCTTCCCAAAAGTTAAACTTCAACCCCACATTCTGTTAAATGGATATTATAAAAAGTTCTCAAAATTGATGGGCCTTAAATGACCATTTTATTAATTTGAATGAATAATACAGAACATTTTGTTAATTTTTATGAAAGGATAATGTTATAAAATGTTCTATGACAGTTGAAAAAAAACACTAAATGCACTTATTTAAATGTTTTATTAGTTTGTGCTAAAAGTATAAGATGTTTCTCTCGATAATCCCTATGGTGGGCGACTCAAACAATGAAGATAATTATTTAAACTTTTTTATTAATTATTTGAACAGGAAATTATTGTCAAGGACAAAATTTCACAGCTTTTTAGCCTCAAGGACAGACCTTCAATATTTTATTCTGAAGGACAACTTTCTGTAGGTATCAGTTTTTAGTTATTGATAGCAGTTTTTAGGTATCAGTTTGTAGTTATCGGTAGCAGTTTTTAGGTATCAGTTTTAGCTTGGTAGCAGTTTTGTTGTCCTTATGAATAATTTTAGAAAATGTTTGTCTTTATAAACAATTTTTAGAAGAATGTTTGTCTTTTTGCTAAAAATATTGAGATCGTGTCCTTAAGGAAAAAAATATACAAAATTTTGTCCTTTAAAATAATTCCCCTTATTTGAACAATTCAAACAACTCCAACTTTTACACTTAGTTAACAAAGTATAAATTTCTTTGTTTCTTGAAGTAATATTTTGGGCCATCCAGTTTTCAATGTATTGGTTTGTGATCTTCTATATCATTTAAACTATGATCACGTTTTACTTTTATGCTAATATGTCAAACTGCAACATTAATCATGTGCATTTTTATGCTACTATTTGTATCTGTATCGTGCGAAGCTTTGGCTATTAGTTGATGTGTTATATATTTATTAAGTTTAGCTCTGGCTATTAGTTGATGTGTTATATATTTATTAAGTTTAGGCTTGGCCATTAGTTGATGTGTTATATATTTATTAAGTTTTCATCATCGGACGACAGACGCAAATTTAATTATGAATGAAAACTATATATTGTTTCTTTTGTACCCAGCAAATATTAAACAGCTAAGCAGTAAATTAAAAATATATATGTTAACAAGTACCTCAACGTACATGTTAACTTTTGTATAATGATAAAATTTGTATTTAAAATGATTTTTTATTTTCTTCGTCGACGTCTACGTCTAGCTTAAACCAATCATCTCTTAGAGACATTGACGCTGGTTTGATTCATCTAAATGCGCATGCATTAATAACCATGTCATGGCTTTAAAGTGTAAATGCCGGAGATTCATGAATTACTTGAGCCAATCTTGTTAATTTTGTTGAGAACATCGCTTTGAAGGACGAAAAGAAAAAAACAATCATGCTCTGAATTATTTTTATTTTTTCTAATGGCGGCTGAGCATCTTTATCCTTCAAACGTGATAATAACATTTATTTTAACAGTATTAACCTACTATAAAACCCAGAAAGTTCCTATAAATACGCGACATTCTCGCTCAAAAACAGAAGAAGAAACGCAAACAAAAATGAAAGCCAGCAAAGGCTTAGTACTAGTAGTATTCCTACTAATCTCCCAAATGATCTACCTCTCGTTTTCCGCAGAAATTGGGATGAAAAATAGAGCAAACAACAATGCGGCTAAAGATGGGGCAACGTCAAAACCTACAGCAAGTGCAATCAGTCGTGCTATGTCTGCCAAACTTTCCCAAATCATGAATGGTCCTAAAAATCGTGGTGGCTTCAAACTGCGAAAGAACAACAGGCTTCGTAGCAAAAGAAACGCCCGCAACGCCTAAATTATAAAATAAATGCAATGGTTGTGATGATATTTGTTACAGAAACATGATATATCTCTTGTGGTAATATGAACGACATATGTATTTCTGTTTTATCCTGTGTAATTTGGTTTGTGATAAGCAATTAATAGACTCGTCACCTTTATCATTGTGGTTTGTATTCATCCTATTGTGCATGATAAAAGTGAAAAGAATAAGAAAATTGCTGCCAAAACAGGAAAAAAAATCATGTTCAGATCAAGGCCTGAGTGAGCAACTGAATAAAATACCTCTTCATTCAATATAGATGCTATGGGAATTTCCAAAATACTAAAAGACAGATGACAAAAGCTCTCTCAATGGGCACAAGTATAAGACAATAATGAAAGCAAGATAAATTCGTTCATCGCAACTTTTTAAGATTTATTTTCTTGGGACACGGCCACATTTAAACCATCCACATGGGAATAATATTTTGATTTTGCAGTTTCATAGTAATTTATGGTAATTTCAAGTTCATTTGCATCTTCCTATTTAGTATTTACTATGTCTTTTAAGTTTTAACCAACAATGACATGTGCTACTATGATTTAGCATCTTTACTGACTTTAAATAAGTAAAGGATTACATGGATCAAATCAAAATAGTTTGACTTTGGTATGTTTTACACTGGATAATTAATTCTTCTAGTAATACCATCCAAGTACCAAACTCCAATAAAATGAAATAAATAAATAAACAAAATCTAAATATCCTTCACAATAATTTGATTGCTAAAGAATAAACTGTTTTAGTAAAAAGGTTTTTCTTCTTCAAATTTCATTTTTTCCCAATGTTTTTAATGCGACGTTAATAGCCTATTATTACTTTGAATTGTAAAGAACAACTAACTTTTTTTAAAAAAAAAAACAAAAAAAACTCTAGTCGAAGTACGTCAAATTTTATTTTTGGATTGAAAAGACATAAGATTAATTATAACTATCATTATCTACCATTTTTACACCACATATAATGTCGGTTATAAATAATGTTACACTAGAATGTTAGATGTAATTAATATTGTTCTTTAGTTAGTAAATTTTTTTTGCGTATTTTACTTTTACATCCTTTTTACATAAGTCTACCTCTACTTTTCATTGTTCTGTTTATTCTTGTTTACCACTTTTCTTTTATTCGCTCCATCCTTTCTTTCCTTGAAGGTTTACTTGAATAATTATAATTAACAGATGTTTTGCAGGAAGAAAATCAAAATGATTATCTTGCTATCTTAGTGTCAATGTTCTAGTTGTGTGAATATGGAATTAAAATTAACTTGTTTATCTAATTCGTAAAAGTAATCAGAGTATCCAAACAGAGAGTCGGCAAGGCAATAAAGTTATGAAGAAGGAAACATAAACCACACATGCACAAACGAACATCATTATAATGGTCCTCTTCATATCTTATTTTTGCATTCATCAAACAGAACACGGGCTTTCATAAACTACAAAAAGCTAATGTAAATATGCTAATAATCCTAGTTGTCAAATAGTAAGCCGGC
The DNA here is from genome assembly GCA_030765085.1 of Allium cepa. Taxonomy (NCBI): domain Eukaryota; kingdom Viridiplantae; phylum Streptophyta; class Magnoliopsida; order Asparagales; family Amaryllidaceae; genus Allium; species Allium cepa. The sequence continues at coordinate 861,107,976 of CM060929.1, forward strand.
ACAAGTGCTTCAAGCCAAACGGAAGCAGGAATGAATCCATGTCAGTGCTATTTCCAACTTTTCCATCACAGCTTAAAAGTCTTCTTCAATCGCAGTTTATCCAAAATGGTTCACGTAATTCCAGCTGACGTTATCAACATAACCTATAAATCCACATTCTCCAGCATATGCATGCCTATAAATAGTAAATACACAATGAAATGTAGTCGATAATTAAGCAGGAAATTAAAAATCATTGGAGAAAATGCCTAGCAAGAAAGTTTTAGCACTTATATTCACGGTGCTGCTAGTATTTCATTGCTTAATGATCAGCTTTGCATCTGCTGCAAAAGAAAGGGTAACAAATGAAGGGCATGGCAGTCTTGTAGATCAAAAGAATAGACACAGGAGACGTTCGACTCATAGCAGGCGGCCTACAAGAACCCGAGGCATTAATGGTAGCCTCAAATTTCCTAATGACCAAGATAAAGATCATATGTCTATTTTCTACTAATCTTGGACTGTTATTTTCCAAGATGGTAGTTTGGAATATCATATGATGTTTATATGGGGAAATAATGTAACAAGTGGTTTTCTAGTAACGTTCCATATGTACGTTAACATGTGAATTTTAGGTAACTAGTTTTGCAAGTTCTGCTAATCAAAGATGTTTTCTAATCCAAATACCAAGCATCTCCTAAGGAAAAGTCTTGATAACGGTTACATAATCCAAACCCGAAATCAACTTTTAACAATCCATTACTATGATCACGTAATCGGAATTAATTTGGTTACAAATTTGTACCTAAGAGCATCTCCAACAGTTCAGAGTGTGAAAATACAAATTTTCACACTCCGAAACGTTGGAGGTCTCATTTCTTCAACAAAAATGAGGCCAGACGTCCGAAATTTGAGCACATTTTCAACCGGCGCTTGATGCGCCTGTGTAATAGGTGCTTGGATATCCTGCGTCAGTTCAACAGGCGTCTCAATATGAGGTGCATGTTGAACAGGCGTCTAATACCCAGGCCCCTGTTACACAGGCACCTCAATAAATCCGGAACGTACACACTATGAACCCCCAAATCAACACTATCCATATTTCTGCACCCTGTTGGAGCCAACTTCTAGTACACATCTCCACATTTCTGATATCCAACCAATCGTTGGAGTTGCTTTAAAGCTAGATCCATGTCAAACGGGTGCCTACTTCATAAGTACATGTTTAACAGGCGTCCGACAGGTTGGGCGTCTGGTAATCGCAAGTCTATTGGTTAGTTTTTGAAACTCCATATAAACACATCAACTCAAATTATTTTCATACAACTAAATTCTTCATTGTATCTAAAACTCATTTCACCACACTCGTACTACAAAAGATACCCCTTTTGCCGATGCTAGAAAGGCATTATTGCAGCGTCGATAGGATCGTTTTCAACGTCAACCTGACGACTGTTAAGATGTTGGTAAAAGGATGTTAGAAAACAGTTTTCGATGCTATGAAGACCTCTTTCATGGGGTATTTACCGACGTCATATAGACGTCCCTTACCAATGTTAGTTCTCCCACTACAAGAAAGGATGTAATTTTCGACTACTGAAATTCGTCGACGACCGTCGGATACCGACCAGGGCCGTCGGAAAAGGCAGTCGAAAAAAAAACTCGTCACCAAACAGTGCTTCTGACGGCTTCGACAATGGCTTTGTGACGGCTATCAATGGCAAGTTCCGACGACGGTTGTGCACGCGTGGTTATTCGTGGTTCACCTTAGCGTGTGTCAAAAGCCGTCGGAAACCGTTGCTCTCTAGGCGTCGAAAATCATTACAAGCGGTTCATTATTTTTGGCCAATAAGACATCGATTGCCGTCGGATATTACTGACTAATAGGTCGTTGGAGTTCGTTGGAAGCCATCGTAAATCTGGATTGTTTTTTTATTTCTACTTTCATTTGTCCCCTATACAACACATATATATCAATGTACATCGCAAATCGATTTCACATATATATATATATCATATACATATACGTGCGTGTGTGTTATAAGCCCAAATCACATATAAAATATCGATACCAAAAAAATCACTACTTACAATAAATAAAACTTAAACAATTCACCGTACAACAAAACATTCAACCAACATACACATAATCGACATCCAATATCTCAAAATGTATCAGTAATGTCAAATCAAACCATCATATCATTCAACATCTCCTCAAAAAGTACCAAACATAACAAAGTACATCATCCTCACAGTCTCCAAGTGCATATACGTATAATATCCAAACACAAACACAAAAATCATACCTATCAAGCCTCATCATTGCCTCTGGAATTACCCACGAAGGAAATGCCTCATGCTATTGCATATATGTAGCCAAGCGCTCGTCCAAATACGTCATCTCCGTGGCACGACGGCGGCCTCACTCCTCCAGCTCTACAATCTCGGCTCTCGGCTCCTGAATCTCTTCTTTGTCCATGGCTTTTGGTACTTGCCATTGCTTGCTTCTAACCTGCAACATATGATCTAATAAGATATTTTTGTCTATTGGCTTAGCAGTCAGTATAACACTACGAAAAATACCCTATTACAATGTCGTTTTTACAGTGGTCTTTAAATGCCCGTTGTAATAGAAACTTATTACAATGGTTTTTTCCGGTCTATTGTAATAGATATCACTTTTCAAAAACTCTTTTACTTTGCACATCGTAATAGGCACCTATTACAACATTTTTAATTTGTTCACTGTAATATATTGCTTATTAAAATTGTTTACTGCCCGTTGTAATATATACCAGTTTTCATCCCTATTTGTCCATTGTAATAGATGCCTATTATAACCTTTTTTGCATGTTGTAATAGATGCTAATTTTAACAACTCTTTTTTTGCTAATTGTAATAGATACATATTACAACAATTTTAGATTACCAGTTGTAATAGATGCAAATTTTCAACAACACTTAACCGATCATCGTTATCTTCAATTATTTTAGATATCGTAGGAGGATTTAATCTGCATTCTAATAGAATTAATTTTACTTTCCAATTATTAGTATGTAACTATATACAAATTTTTTAAAATAAATACAATGAGAATGTTTTAACAATTAATCATGATAAAAATTAACATATTAAGAAAAGAAATTCAAAATTGAGAAACTCGTATTTTGTTAAAACCTGTATTTACAACGTTTTTCAAGCAAATGTTGTAAAAATACTTTTTAATATTTAATAATCTAATTACAGTTAATTATTATTAGTTAGTAAGCTAAAGTTAATGTTTAATATAATTGACAATTATTAATTAATAATATAATTGATAATTATTATGTATAAGCAATAATAATTTATTATATTTGATAATTTATTATAGTTAATTATTAATAATTTGTAAGCTATTGGTATATTTATTAATTGCATTTAATAGTTAATAAATATAATTAATAATAAATAATTAGTTTTAAATTATTAATGATTAATTTGTAATAATTAATAATCAACTTTTAATACTTAATAATTATATTCAATGTTTAATATTTAGTATTTAGTTCATTTTCAATTTTAATAATTGATATTTGATAATTTATTATTGTTTAATAATCAATAATTACTAATTAATGTACCATTTAATAATTAATGATTAATATTTAGTTATAATTATGAAGTATCGATCAATTGATAATTAATAATTAAAAAATAAGAAGTAATATTTAATAATTAAATTTCATTAATTAAAAATATGGAAGAGTATATTATTGGTATTTTTAAATATTAATATATCTTATACTATAAAGCAAAACTTTCGATCAACGGGTCAAACTGAACCCTTTTATCCACTCTCCATATTGCCCTAATTCAGGTTAAAAACAAAACATTCCGCTTGAGCAATTCAGTCTTTTCCCCCACCCACCCCCACGTTGTCCAACAGTCTTCTCTCACACGTCTCTATACCTACCTCTTCCATTTCCCTTTCTTTTTCCTCTTCATTTTCCACTTTCCTTTAAATCCATTTCCCCCTTGTGCACAAAAAATGGCAACTCCCCTCCTTCACATCCCCAATCGCCACCCCCATATTGACCTTATTTTACTTCCCCTTCACTTTCCCTTCTACTGTCTACAACCAAAGCCGATTCACACTGTCTACAGCCAAAGCCGATTTGGCCGTGCCTACTATCGGTCGTCATGATCGTCCATTAGCGTTATATCCACATTCCACCTGCAACGAACGCCGGCGCCATCTCCATGACCGATTATTGTTCACACCTTCCACCATCGACGGTCTTCATTTCCCAAGGTACGATCTCCACCTCTCTCCCACTTTTGATGCATTTTTAGACAGTTCCTTCCCCTCTAGAGTGCCTCTTCCTTGCCTTTACCAGATTTATCGTCCCCTCCCTAATGGAACGTAACTCCGTCTTGAATTTCATTTCCTTATGCCTCTACGTCTGCCTTCACCTCCATCACCTAACTTCCTCCTTCTGTGTTTGTGACGACCCGCCTTTCTCCCCACTGAAAGACGCATCATTATTAAGAAAGAAAGGGATAGAGAAGAGAAAAGATAGAGAAGTGAGAAAGAAACAACATTAGAATCTCAACAGCGGAATGAATAAATTATATTAATCACATACTATATTACATAGTATCATATACATCAGAGTTACACAGCTTGTAAAACACATACTAGACAGTTATAAACACATGTCTAGTTATTACAACTCAGTACAACTCAAACAAACGCTCAGAGACCAACACAGTGGAACCACTATTTATATCTACAAACGTTGAAGCCTCCTGCTCCATTGCTCCTCCAGATTTCGTCAAACCTAACCTGAATCCCTTGGCTACCCTTAAAAATTTGAGTACCGAAGAGTTTAAGAAAACAGAAGATAAACTCCGGGCCAGACATGGGTCTGGTGTGAGTAAACGGGTTAAAGTTGCTTAACTTTGAAAACCTTTGAAAACAAAAGGTATCACGTAAGACTCCCCACACATAAACATGAGTAAGTTTTTAACTTAAGCTAACCCAAACTTTTGATAGGAAATCTAGTGATATTATAATAGGGTCTAGGGATTTCAAGTAAAATACAGAAATAACTGGAATGCTTACATCTTACATTCCAACATAGTTGGGCACAATCAATAAGTTTGGTACTTATTGGAGATTGGATTCCATACAATGGCAGAGCTACTGGGGTACGGGCCTAGATCACCGTACCGTGGATTACTCCCAATCCCCTACAACACAAGGCCGGAACCATTCCTTACTAAACAGTTCCGAACAAGACAACCCCACAGTTGTAGCTAGCAACTGCCCACACAGCCGAATTAGAATAGACATCCAGACAGGGGTAAATCTCATCCTACTTGGGCATGACCCACTTTGCCTTGTTGCGCCTTCCATGTTTTAGCCATTCCCAGTTGATGAGACTTGAGGCTAGGATTACCTTTATAGAACACATCTATCTTAGAATGCTCGTCGTCCACCTGATGATGTTCTGAAAGCATTCAATTCATACAAGTTCGTTCCGGGTTCGAACGAAACCGAAGGCATTATCTCGTTACACTCATTTTGGAATCACCCTAAGAGTTAACGACAATAACCCTTGCACTCTGAATCTTCATCTTCACTTGAGATTCACGACCTATCATTAATTTGGATCAATGTGGTTTTTGGATATCCAAATCTGGATACCCGATCCCGGTCTCATCGAAATCCAAAACGCCATCTTTTAGGTCCAAGTTGTTTTAAAGTTAAAACAATTCAAATCATTATCTATATTCACACAGATAGATAATTCACATATACACAGATAGATAATTCATATCATCATCATTCAACCAAATCATCTCATATCACATATCACATATCTCATCAGAGATATCAAACAAACAAGGCATTCAATATCAATTAGCCATACATAAGCAATGATTTATTAATCACACCATCCATAATTAATTTAAAATGAATTAAATTAATTACTTCATCTCTAACTAATTTAAAATAAATTAAATTAATTACTTTTATCACAATAAATCTTGCTTACATAACCATTAATTAATTACAAACCAATTAATTAATCATCACCTTAACTAATCACCCTTGATTAATTATCTTTAATTACATTAAGTAATTAACCCTTTATTAATTACGCAAATTAGTTATCCACAAACCATTAAAGTAATTAACTTTAACTACTTCATTAACTATAATTAATTACATTAATCATTAATTAATTACAATTAATTAATCACCTCACAATCACTTATTATTGATTAATTAATCTTAATTAATCAATCCTTAATTACTCTCATTAATTACATTAAATAATGATCCTTAATTAATTACTTCCATTAGTCAACTTTAATTAATCGTAAACAGTAATTACCATCATGTAATTATTTATCTTAATTAATTAACTCCTTAATTAATTATATTAATTCTTTGATTAATTACACCAAGTAATTAATCCTTAATTACTTCTACTAAGTATTTATTCTTTAATTACTTTCCATTAAGTAATTCCCTTTAATTAATTGCATCCCAGTAATTATACATTAATTACTTTACCAAGTAATTACACTTTTAATTTCATTAAGTATTCATAATAAATCAATCATCAAGATTATCCATAATTAATCAACCAATTAATTAATCATATTCATTTGATTAATTACAATCGGGTAATTCACCCTTTAATTACCCCTTTAAATAAATTAATTAATCTTTAATTACAGATTAATTAATCCATAATCATTAATTAATAAACATTAATTATCAATTAATAAAACTTAATAAGCAATTTATTAATCCTTAATTAATCAGTTAATGAATCCTGAATAATAATTAATTAACCATGAATAACAGTTAATTAATCCTTAATTAACTTTAATTATAAATTAATAATTTCTTAATTATTAATTAATCGAACATAATTATTAATTAATAAAACTTAATTACAATTTAAGTACTTTTTAATTACAAATTAATTAATCTCTAATTAATAATTAATCAATCCTTAATTACTTAATTAATTAATCTCTAATCATTAATTAATAATCTCTAATTATCTAATTAAATTATACTTAATTATAAATTAATTAACCTCAAATTAATTAACTTATAACCCTAACTATTAATTTTAAATAAATTAATTAAATCAATTAACTACTTTTAATTACTTCCTTAATTAATCCTTAATTCTTAATAATTATTAATTAAATTAATTAATTATACTTAATTTCCTTTAATTAACTTAATTAATTTCAAGATAATAAAATCTTTTTTTATCTTAAGATAAAACATTATCTTATAAATGCCTTAATTACCATTTATACTTTTAAACCATTATATCTTTATAATTAACTATACTTAATTAAATCAATAATTAAGTTTTAAAATAAAATAATCATTTCTTGATAAATTAAAGTTAACAAAACACAACTTCCATAACCTTAAACATTTATCAAAAGATGGTTTAAACTTAATTTAATTTAGATTTTAAAACTTGTCTTTAAAATTCCATTTTTACTTAAGTTTAAAAATGACTTTAACTTTATTTAACAAAATTTTAAATTAAAAAAATTTCAAACTTCTTGATAAAATGCTAAAGAAAACATTTATCTTTATAAATAATAGTGTTCAAAAACAAGATTCATTTCAAAAGCTTAAAACTTTCTTTATTTAAATTTAAACCAGTTTTATAAAAAACTTTTAAAAACTTTTGAAAATTTCCTTTAATTTGTCTGCTTTAGTTGAACCTGCATATCACTTGAAAGCCATTCCAAGTTCCATCTCCTTTTCTTCCATTTTCAAAAATTTAGTTTAAATTTAAAGACCTATAACACTAAAACTACAGGCAAACACTCATCAATTACTCGAGCACGGACTCGAGCTAAAATCCCAAAACGCTAATCCTACTTCGAGCAAACTCAACCCAAAAACCACAACCCAAACCTCCTTCTACAACATCACCTGTGCACATGCACAATCTCCGAAGACACCTCCGATCACTGATGAACCTTCCCGCACGTCACCCTACATCGCAGTAACCCACTCCAATCACCAAACCACCATCACGAGCTCTCGAGTAAGATCGAGCAACCCAATCGAATCTAAAACAAAAACCCATGCCAGAGAAACCCTTCGACCCTACTGCTCCGACCATCAGAGGTCAGACGACTCTGGCCACACCCTGCCAACACACCATGGCACTCTTTCCCCGAGTAACAAGCAACTCGATCCACCATAGATGACACGGTCATCCTAATTCTAAACACGACCTAATTTAGGGTTTAAAACTTCTCTCGACCACCGTTGACGCCACAGTGATCATTCGACGCTCCTACCATTTTTGCCAAACACCCAGATCACTTAGCTAGCTCCAGCAGGAACCCCGACCTTCCCGGTCACTTAGATCATCAGAATTTGCTCAGAAACCCAATTTCAAACATCACCAAATTACACATTCAATACTTCATTAAAAATTATGATTTTTGTTTTAAAAATCATAACTTTAAAAGATGATTCAAGATACATACTTGAATCAATACAAATTAACGTTTGATTTTATCATATACTTAAGTTTTATACTGTATTATCTTGGTTCCAGTAAATTTCCAAACTTAAACTACTTGAACTTGTTATTAAAAACTAGATGATGTTTAAACTAAACTAACTTGTTTGAGCACCAAAGTTTTACAGTGATTAGATCGAGAGTTTTGAATTTTGGTTCATTTTTGCATCTCTGTAATCTTGAAAAAGAGAGAGGCATAGATAAACTAGACATGCATACTCAAAGACATTCATCGACGCACAGCTAGGGAAAGTGACTACGAAACCCGTTTGCCACGAACTTAAGCACATCGACGGCCTTCCGTGACTGGAAGTTTTACTTTTTCTATATTTCCATCTCATTTAAATACTTTTCTCCTACCCTGTATAACAAACTCTAAAGTACAGGAAACCGAACAGGGAGCATTCACTCATGAGAATCTAAGCCCGCGTACTGGGTGGCAAGGTACTCAGATATATTCATGATCAGTTACACAAGATGCTCAAAACTACCGCCTGCAAATAAAACATGAAGGGCGGTACTCTCTTCTCTTGTACATAGATGCATAACTATAGCTTATTCATATGTCACACCAACATTGCAAAACATGAAATTATATTTCAAGCAAAGGCTTAACATCAAACACAACTAAAATCACAGGCATATACATGGTTATACTTCTCACGCAGCACATCAAAATGACAACAACGTTTAAACATAACAAAATCAGCTTATATTATGAAATCACACCAAGTTATTCTCTGCAAATAATATTATTATTACAGTCACGTCAATTTTTTAGACTAACGTAAACAACAGTAAAAAAAAGAAAAGAAATAAAAAGCAGCCGAATCCGGACGAGTAACCAGCTGCGTCCACACTCCATCACCAACTTCCCAAGCCTATTTGGCCGCAGGGCCGGAACCCCCAGCATGTTGATCAGAAGTTCCACCTGTCCAATTCAGAAAAGGAATCCATTAGACACACGATAAACGATCAAGTTATGAAAACCCGGAAAGAAAAGGAAAAGAGAAGAATAACTCACCAGCGTCCGCCGCTTGATCCTCATCCTCCAGTTGCACACCCGCTTCCTCCGCAGCGAGCAACCGCATCCCCTCCTTCACCGCCACTTGCTCCTCTTTCGAGAACTGAGCAGTGACCACATCCAGGCTAAAAGCCACTCCACCTTCCTTACCCGCATCGACCCTGGCCTCCTCTAAAGCCCGGAGATATATCTTGGCCATGACACGGGGATAGTCATCCATCCAAGACAAGCTGCCCTCCTTCCAAGTGCGGAAGTACATGTCCTGCAGCATCTCGTCCATCATCTCCTCATTCTCCTCGAACTCCCTCACCCTGGCCTCGGAAGCGTGCAACTTGGCGACAGCGGCATCCCTCTCTGATCGGTATCTCGAGCAGTCAGCCTGGAGAGACCTCCTCATCTCCTCCATCTCCTCCTTTAACTTGACTTGAGCCATCTCCGCAGCCTCAAGCCTCCCAGACAACTCCTCTACCTGCTCGAGATCCGCATTTCGAACCTCATCCACTGTCGCAATGGCCATGTCGATCCGCTCCTTACAGGCGGCCTCCATCTTCCGTAATTCCGCCCTACTAGCCTTTTCCATGGTCTCTTTCAGATGCCTGGAGGCTTCCTCGTGCCGAGAAATCTGAACGGCTTGACCGGCAAGCTGTTCGGCCTGATCAGCAACCTTCAGCCGCAACCGAATATTAGCACTTCCAATCTCCTCCCCGGCCTTGACCAATTGAGCATGATACTTCATTAACTTCTTGGTCTCCTCAGCCACCCGATCAATATTAGCCTTGGCCTCGTCTCCTATGGTAACTACCCGAGTGGTAAGCAGATCAAGATCTAGAGACTTAGCCTCGTCTAACACTCGTACCATGGGGTTGCGGGGAAGGAGGTGCTCACCCGTGGCCTCATCAAATGAAATATCCCGAGAACTTGGGTCTAAATCAGGATGACCAGCAAAGGGGTCACGAGGCACATCAGGACGCCTTATACGGATAACTGTGAGATTCTTGAAAGGAGGTGGAGGGGGAATAAACTCCGTGCTTTCCTCCGTGGCATCACGAGGAGGCTGAACAGGGAGCTGCGGACCAGGGGAAGGCTCAAACAAAGAACGACTCCTCTTCTTTTTCTGAATGCCCTCTTCGATGACCCCAAGAAGCGGACGGTATTTGACCACGTCCGCAGTACGACCAGTGGAAGGCTTCGCAGAAGCTCTCATCAACTTGAACTGTTCGAGGCGGTGTCGAACGTCTGACGTTTTAACCACCTGGCCTGCCCCTGGAATAAAGAACAAGTGTTACGAACATACAATGGTCCACAATTCAGGAAACATGTTAAGTAAAAAGAGAGAAAAGTGTGAAGGCACGTCTATTATACAAACCCTGCGGAGGAGTGGGATACTGCAATAAGTCCTGAATCTCATTCCAGGACGGGAGTGAACCATAAAATATTTCTAAGTCCTTATCGAAAATGGAATCGACAGAGGACAAAAGTTCACCTTGAACCGCCGAAGTCACCCTGGCTGAGGAACCCCTGGGGGATAGATCGGCACCAGCCCCGACCTTGCCAGTCTCCTTCGCCTTCTCCACTCCCGATTCCCCTTCCGATTCCCCGAAGGCCTGGCGGAGGGCCTCATCCAGCTCAGAGTCTTGCCCAGAAGTTAAGGCACCAGCACCACTACCACCCTGACCATCTCCATCTCCTCCGCCTTCCGACTCTCCTTCCATATCGCCTCCTTCGCCCTCTTCCACACCTTCCTCCTCCGGAATGATCGGGCAAGTACTAGGAGAGGGGCCCTCCAATTCTTTAAGCTTCTTGCCCCCCGTGACGGGATGCTGTGCAAAGGGTTTTCTCTTGCCACTCTTCACCGTGACCCCCTCCTTAGCTTTAGCAGCCTTCTCCTCAGCCGTGTCCCTCTGCTTCACAACGGACTGGTGCGGCTGGATCAAATTGTACTCCAGGAGGGTAGCGTTCCTGATCAGGAACGAAGCCGACCTGTCCCGCGCAGGAATGGCCTTTATTCCAGCAGCCATCCGTGCCAAAGAATCATCTTCCACGACGGCAATGCCACCTGTCGCTAGCAAGAAATAGAAGCGTGTCAGAAGAAGCACTACAGTCAGAACATGGAAAATATAAATGAAATTAATCTTACAGCCGGAAGTGAAAAGGCGGAAAGAAACAGAATCGTCCTTGACAAAGAACCATTCCTTCTTGAACATGGTGAACTTTGAATATAAGTCCAAGACCGGTTTGAAGGGCACGGCCGCTTCCAGACTAATATACGGAGACCCCTTCTTGTAGCCCCTCAGGTTATACAAATACCGAATTTCCCGGTTAGAAGGAGGGCGCCCGTATCTCCTCTCGAAGATGACGAAGAGGCTTACCAGAATGGCATAGGAGTTCGGTTGAAGCTGGAATGGAGCTACTTTCAAATATGTGGTAAAACTGACTATCCAGGCATTGATAGGAGGGATAGCACCACACATGCAATGGTACCTTCTGTAAGCAAAGTAACCTTCGGGGGGATTATACGGCATCACTCCCTCTCCCGGCAGCTGCATGAGAGCCCTGTCTATCCCAAAGGAACGAGAGATGACATCAAGTTGCTCCTCCTTTAGGGAGCTAGGAAAGCAATCGGGCGGGGAAACCAGAAGTTCCTGTGGACCATATCCGTCCACTAACGACCTCGGGACAGGTCGATGCTGCCCAGATCCTGATTGGGCTGGGGGCACGGAGGAGGAAGACTCTCCTGTACCTTTAGACTTTTTTCTATCCGATCGAGTTTCTGCCTTGCGAGACATTTATCTGCATACACAAAAGTGAAAAGACCGGTTGTTAGAACAAGGGATACAGAGATGTAAACAAAAAAGGAATGCATAAGTCCGGAATTCCGCTAAGATATCAAGTTCATTCGGCAGTAAGTTCATTCGGCAACGATGTTTAAAGCTCATTCGGCACTAATAACGAAAGTTCATTCGGCACTGATGTCTCAAGTCCATTCGGCATTTGAATTCTTTCGTGTGTATTCGGCAATCAAACCCATTCGGCAAAAAAGTATGTACCTGATATGGAAAAAGCTTGGTTCGGCAGAAGATTTGGTTCGGTGGTCAGCTGATTCGGCTCTCTGGTTCGGTAAGAAGAAACCAAGGGGGGTGTAGCCTCTATATATAGGCGAGCTCAGGATTGCCGAACCAACTGGTTCAGCCTACCGGACCGGAACACCGGACCAATACCAAACATACCGGACCAACCAAATACCGAATGAAACTATCCATGCCGGACCAACAAAAGAACCGAATGAAGCTATCTCTACCAGCAAAAACCAGGAACAGGGGGCATGCGGAGCGCCTCACTCAGATAAGTACCGAACTCTAGGACCTACTAATAAAGTAGAGAATATGATAACAATGAATGAGTCGTGAATCTCTCACTAACATGGGTTAATCATTTACACGTGTACGCGACCACGAACGGTCCATAAGCACGCTCTGAACGACTATTAACCCTATCGTCGTGAGAATTTGCACTCTGACATCCTTTTTTAAGCTCATCGGCTAAATAGATATTTAATTCTGATAACTACGAAATGGCTAAGCTACTTACACATGTACGGGGTCGCGAACAATCCTTAGGCATGCTCTGAGCTGGCGATAAACCACCTTGACAAACGATCCAGGGACCCACTCTAACGTGAACCTGGCATCGATAATGCTAAACCCCCTCGGGGCACACTCTCTCGCCCCGAACGGCACGATTCACTTTATCTCAAATATTTCGATCCTGAACGATCGTCATTGGAAATCACACTAAAACTGTAAATTCCTTTGCAGGACATCAACAGGATACGAACATCCAGCCCATGACGTTACAAAACAGGCCTTCCTACCGCAGAGAAACAAAGCGCGACACATGCAAGCACGTGCCCCACTTTGGGGGGCAAATGTTGGGCGAATTTTCACCCAGAAGACCTCAAGACCAAGAAGTGTCAGTTTCACCCGGGCTTGCGACCTCCATTCCATCAGCTCCTATGTCCATTCGGCAATTCAAAGGAACAAGTTCCATTCGGCAGTGAAGGTCCATCCGGAGTACATGTTCATTCGGCTATGCAAGCCTACGAGTTCATTCGGCACTAAGGTCACATGCTCATTCGGTAGCCAACAGCCTCCTTCTCTCTACCGGTCCACCATCCTTCACACCCCTATGCCGGACCAGAAGGCCTACCGGACCATCTCCACAACCGGTCCAAACAAGCACCGAGCCAACCACATACCTCACCACCGAATGAACCTCCATCCCGCTCCATCACCGGTCCAAGCTCCATACCGAATGAAGGCTCGCCGAACCAGAATTGCCAGTCCAGATTGCTTCAGCCCAGGCCCGCCAGCAGCTATACACATCCAAGACCCCTGCCCCCTGCCTCACTCTATAAATAGAGGGGCAGTGGTACAACAATGGCAGACAAGTTTGAGAGCTCAAGCACGGAAGGAACTTTCAAACTACTTTCATACACTTGTACACAAAGCATTGTACTTGTAATCTGAAAAAAGAAGATAATAACATATAAAGTGGACGTAGGCACGTTCTGGCCGAACCACTATAAATCTGCGTGTCTTTTACATTTCAGCCCCTTGCCTTTTTTCATATTTACATAACTCATCTAAATCATTAAGAATCACATAAAATCAACTAAATCACTCGACTTGGAGGTGTTTGCCCATTTTTTGTGCAAACATTTTTGGTTCTTTCACTGAGAACTTCGAACTCGAAGCTTCAGCTTCCCTCATTCAACCTTCTTTCCCAATAGCACCTTTCATTGCCTAGGAAACATGACTTCCAGGCCAAGAAAAGACGCCAACAAGGGAAAGAACGCTGCAACTAGCAGCGCTCCAAATCCAGTAGATCCAGATCAAGAGAACCATCCCACTACAGCAGCAGTGCCACATGTAGATCAGGCAATTCCAACAGCCCCTGCCGCGGAACAACCGGCAGTAATCACTAGAGCAGACCTAGACAGAGTTGTGGTGGAAGTGACTAACCGCTTCGCATCCCAACAAGAAGCTTTGGTGAACCAACTCATGTCACGCTTGAGGGATGTCTAAGAATCCAACCGCAACACTGAATCATGGGATGAATCTCAATCTGGAGGATTTCGGAGACAGCAAAGGTCTTCCCTCTTCGAGGAAGCCATCAACAGGAACAATAATGATAGGGGCCGCGCCCGGACTCAGCCCGAACTCCGACTCGATGAAGCACTTGGAACCGAACCCAGTGGGGGAGGCGCCAGGCGAGGGTCGGATGTGGCTGAGCCAGTCATGCCACCTAATCATAGAAACCCCGCTGAACGGAGCCGAGTTAGAACCCAGCCCGAAGTTGACCCCATGGAAATGCTCGAAACAGAACCCCGCAGGGGAAGATCAAGGCAGGGGGCAACTGTAGCTGGTCCTAGCATGCGTCCGAGCAACCAGAGACAACCACTGGATCACGTCAGAAGTGATAGACTATACCATCCCTACAGATCATCTGGACGAGACCGATCTCGCAGGGAAGAACCAAGTTCATTTCTATCCACTCCAAATTCTGATGAAAGAATGGCACGACTATTCAGAGAATGCGTCCAACGGGAGCAAAGGGACCGAGGAATAGGCGCTAGGGTCACCAGCCCCTTTACCCGCAATATCTAAACTGCCATCACCCCCCGGGAATGGAAAATGCCAACCATGGAACCTTACAAGGGAACTTCCGACCCCATCGTACACTTACAAAGATACACCCAGCATATGCTCATGAGCGGAGCAACAGAAGGGGTGTTGTGTAAATGCTTTCCGCTATTCCTAGCAGATCTAGCTACCTCCTGGTTCTGCCATCTACCCCAAGGATCTATCAGCTCATGGGAGATGTTGAAAGAAAGGTTCATTAGCCAGTTCCGCATCCATGTAGAACAACCCAAGGATGCTTATTCTCTATCCAATGTTAAACAGAAATCCGGAGAGACACTGCAACAATATCTAACTCGGTTCAACGCCGCAGCGGCCGCAGTCCAAGATGCCGATGAGAAACTCACCCTAATGGCCCTCTGTAGCGGTGTACATCCAGATACCAAGTTCGCAAGAAGACTAACTAAGGAAAAACCAGCTACTTTACCTGATTTCTTTCATGAAGCTGGAAAGTATATGAGACTTGAAGACGCCGCCACTGAGAGACAGTCAGGGCAACAAGGTAAGACAACTTCGGACAAGATTCCCGCTGCAACCAAGGACATTCGAAGAAATGAATCTAGAGACAATGCTGGGGGCAAGAAGGTTGAAAAACGCCAATATCGACCAGGACCGAGATTTGACTCCTACACTCCTTTGAATGAAACCATCGAAAACATCTATCTATCCACTCAGGGCGAACTCGGATACAAGCGCCCCCCGCACAAGAAAGAATCTGATAACGCCCTCAAGTCTGGAAAGTTCTGCCGCTTCCACGAATCCCACGGACATGACACCAATGAATGCCACCATCTCCGGGACTTGATCGAAGAACACATCAGAAGAAGAAGGCTGGAACGCTATGTGAGAGGTCAGAACAGGACTCCAACTCCTGCCAATGAGAACTCAAAGCAACCCCCCCCCAGAAGTAGGTGGAGGGAATCGCAACACCAGTGGCTCTAGCCAAGAGAAGCTAGTGGTCCATACCATCTCGGGAGGACCACACATCGCCGACAGAAGCTGGGCAAAGATGGAAAGATACGGCAAGTCACTTAGAAATGCTGAGGGCTATGTCAACTACATTATGGAAGAACGCCACCCGAAACGGAAAGAGAGTGACGACATCGTATTCAGTAGGCGTGATTTAGAAGGAATACAGTATCCGCATATGGATCCCATGGTCATCTCTGCCTGGTTCGGTCCAGCTAAAGTTTTCCGAATTCTAATAGACACAGGAAGCTCCGTAAATATCCTGTTCAAGCATGCTTTCAACAAAATGAAACTGTCAATGAAGGATGTGTCTCCCTGCAACAAACCCCTGCACGGTTTCACTGGAGATGCGAAAATGCCCCTCGGGCAACTTGACCTCTTCGTCGAAATAGGAAGTCATCCCCGCTCCGTTGTGCGAAAACAAACATTCGTACTAATAGAAAACCACTCGGCCTACAACGCCTTCTTGGGAAGACCAGCCTTATCTGACTTCCAAATTGTCCTAGCCCCGTGGTGCCTAAAGATGAAATTCCCAACGGATAACGGAATAGGAGAAGTTGAAGGAGATCAAGACGCCGCTCGAGATTGCTATGTAACTGAACTTCGCAATAACCATAGAAAGAATAAAGGGAAAGATGCAGAGACTACTCTCTGCATGAAAAGCTTGGAAGCATAGCAACTAAAGAAAGCCCCTCCTCTTCGATACACCAGCGATCCTTTCAATGAACTAGACCCCAGGGATAAGGAGGAGGAGGCTACCGCTGAGCCCGCAGAGGCCATGGAATTCGTATCTGTAGGCAAACATGATTCAAGCAGACTATTAAAAATAGGATCTCAGCTAAAAACAGAATTGAAGGATCAACTCATTGACTTTCTCCGCCACAACTTAGATGTATTTGCGTGGACACATGCCGATATGACAGGAATCTCCCCAGACATAGCATGCCACATGCTGAACATCGATCCCACCAGGGCACCGATAAAGTAGAAAAAGAGAAGCATGGGAGCAGAACGATCAGCAGCCCTCGACGAGGAAGTAAAGAACCTACTTGCTAATGACTTCATACGAGAAGCCATCTACCCCGAGTGGATAGCTAACCCGGTACTAGTAAAGAAAGCTAATGGGAAGTGGCGAACATGCATTGATTTCTCCAACTTAAATGACGCTTGCCCAAAAGACTGCTTCCCGCTCCCCCGAATCGATCAACTTGTGGACAGCACTGCCGGGCACGAACTTTTATCTTTTATGGATGCATACTCCGGATACAACCAGATTCCCATGCACGCTCCCGATCAAGACCACACTAGCTTCATCACTGACCGGGGGTTATATTGTTACAAAGTCATGCCTTTTGGACTCAAAAATGCCGGAGCCACCTATCAGCGCCTCGTCAACAAGATGTTCGCGAAATTAATAGGACGAACTATGGAAGTATATGTGGATGACATGTTGGTAAAGTCCAGGAAAGCCGACGATCATGTAAGCCACCAGAGCGAAATGTTTCAGGTACTTCGCCGATATGGAATGAAGCTGAATCCTCTAAAGTGCTCCTTCGGAGTGTCATCGGGAAAATTCTTAGGGTTCATTGTCCATTCCAGAGGAATTGAAGCAAACCCTGAACAAATCCGGGCTCTAAAAGAAATAAGGATACCTTCCACCCGAAAAGAAATGCAGAGCTTAAACGGAAAGGTAGCCGCCCTAAGCAGATTCATTTCCAAAGCAACTGACAAGTGCGTCCCTTTCTTCGAAGCTCTCAAGAAAGACAAAGGAAAGTTCGAATGGACCGATGAATGCTTAAAAGCCTTCCTTAACCTGATCGAACACCTCCAGAAACCACCAGTACTCTCAACTCCAAACGAAGGCAAAGAGCTATACCTATACCTCGCTGTATCATCTCATGCTCTAAGTGTTGCCCTGCTAAGAGAAGAAGACCGCACACAACGCCCGGTGTACTTTATAAGTAAGAGATTTACAGGGGCAGAAGCCAGATATCCTAAACTTGAGAAATTGGCATATTGTTTATTGATCGCGTCACGAAAACTATGACACTACTTCCAATCTCACTCCATCAGAGTTCTAACCGATCAGCCACTAAGACAGGTGCTCCATCGTCCCGACACTTCTGGACGACTCCTCAAATGGTGCATTGAACTAAGTCAGTATGACGTCACCTACCATCCTCGCACTGCTATCAAGGGGCAAGCCCTGGCCGATTTCATTGCCGAATTCACCACCAACGAAGGCAAGGATCAGCTTGAAATAGCAAAAAACATCAAGTGGAACCTCTTTGTAGATGGAGCATCAAACGAACAAGGCTCGGGGGCAGGTATTGTAATAATCACCCCCAGGGGAAGAAAGCTGTACTATGCATTAAGGTTGGAATTCGCGGCCACTAACAACGATGCGGAGTATGAGGCAGTAATAGCGGGATTGGAGCTTGCCTTATAAATTGGAGTCAATTCTTTATGTCTTCATAGTGATTCTCAACTTATCGTAAACCAAGTACTAGGAGAATTCCAGACACGAGGAGAACGACTCACAGCATATCAAAAGAAAACCAAACTGCTGCTCGACCAATTGGACCATTATCTAATCAAACACATTCCTCGAGAAGATAACCAAGAGGCCGATGAACTAGCAAAGCAAGCTAGTATGATGAATAGCACCATTTCCGGAGCACTAGCCATCTCAAGGCAGCTAGCCCCAAGTTTTGAACAAGTGAATCTGATAACTGCAATTGAGGAAGCAACTTAGATGTCTCCTATCCGAAAATATTTGCAGGACGGCACACTACCAGACAAACGTGATGAAGTCAGGAGAATTTTGAGGAAAGCTCCCCACTACACAATACAAGAAGGCATCCTCTATCGACATGGCTTCTCTAGCCCCTTATTCAGATGCGTCACTGGAAGGGAAGCCAAGGAAATCTTATTCAACATCCATCAAGGTAGTTGCGGAGATCACACTGGAGGGCAGACTCTGGCGAAGAAGATACTCCGATATGGATATTACTGGCCCACACTAAACAGAGACGCCTTAGACTTCGTCAAGAGATGCGACAGATGTCAGAAATTTGCCAAAATTCCTCGACTACCCACAAATGAGATTACTCAAATGACCAGCCCTTGGCCCTTTGCTGTATGGAGAATTGATTTAATTGGCGAACTGCCAACGGGCAGGGGCGGGGCCAAATATGCTATAGTGGCAGTCGATTATTTCACCAAATGGGTGGAAGCGGAACCCCTAAATAAAATATCTTCAGCAAAAGTTATCAACTTCTTGATCAAAAATATTCTGTGCAGGTACGGAGTACCACTCAAGATCATATCAGACAACGGACTCCAATTTGACAGCGAAGAATTCGCCGACTGGTGCCAAGAGCATGGAATTCATAAAAGCTTCTCATCAGTAGCTTATCCTCAGGCAAACGGACAAGTCGAAGCTGTCAACAAAATTCTCAAAACCCTAATCAAGAAGAAACTTGAAAAGTCAAAAGGCGCTTGGGTGGACGAACTTCCTACGGCACTTTGGGCCTACCGCACATCTTTCAGAACATCAACGGGACATACTCCCTTCTCTTTGGCATACGGATCGGAGGCAATGCTCCCTGTTGAGACTATTGTTCCTTCCCATCGAAGGATCCACTACAATTCAGAAGAAAACGAAGAACTCCTCATCATGTCTTTGGATCTGATTGAGGAAAGGAGAAACGATGCAGCTCTCAAAGCAGCAGCTCACAAACAAAAGGTGGCAGCACTATACAACTCCAAAGTCAAACATCGCATCTTACAAGAAGGAGATCTTGTCCTCAGGCGAATCTTTCCGCGCCCCGGGGCACTGGACCCCATCTGGGACGGATCATATGTAATTCATAAAGACCTCCACAACGGAGCTTATATTTTGTCAACAGTGGACGGAGAGGTGTTCCAGAGGGCATGGAACATTCGACACCTCCGTCGATACTTTTCTTAACTTGTACTGCCCATATGAAGTGAATTAACAAAGAGAATCAGTGGACGTAGGCATTTTCATGCCGAACCACTTTAAAAAATCTTGTCTCTTTTTAACTTGGTCCTTTATATATCTTGGCTGCTTGTTAAGCTTTATCATTTTCTGTTGAACAAAATCTTATAGCATCTCCACTCAATACGCACCAAGGCCTCATCTGGACAAGGCCTAACAGGTACGCTACGATTCTATGCACTCGCCAATGAGACTCTTTTGCTCCAGCATCCCTCTGCTGCGGGTTAACTCATTGCTCGCGCCTGCCCTCAAAGCCAACTGTAATGAGCCGATTATAAGTCATCATAAAGGCCGATTATAGCCGATGGCAGCTCATTACGGCGTTCGGCTCGCCGGTAACTGTGAACCTACTTTAAGCCTCAACATAAGGTGTGGCCAGCCAGGGGTAGTTCACGGCCAACGGCACCCACGCTAGCCGGCCACGGTAAATCGAATAATACCCACGATCACGGACCATAATGGTTCGGGTAGTTACCGTGCGCGATCTCGGCTCCGATGTGTCTTAAGTGCGGCTGTGGTAAAAAAGAAAACTCCCCGCGGAGGCGTAAGATGGGTGACAAATGTCTCCAAGACCCACAGCTAGGGAAAGTGACTACGAAACCCGTTTGCCACGAACTTAAGCACATCGACGGCCTTCCGTGACTGGAAGTTTTACTTTTTCTATATTTCCATCTCATTTAAATACTTTTCTCCTACCCTGTATAACAAACTCTAAAGTACAGGAAACCGAACAGGGAGCATTCACTCATGAGAATCTAAGCCCGCGTACTGGGTGGCAAGGTACTCAGATATATTCATGATCAGTTACACAAGATGCTCAAAACTACCGCCTGCAAATAAAACATGAAGGGCGGTACTCTCTTCTCTTGTACGTAGATGCATAACTATAGCTTATTCATATGTCACACCAACATTGCAAAACATGAAATTATATTTCAAGCAAAGGCTTAACATCAAACACAACTAAAATCACAGGCATATACATGGTTATACTTCTCACGCAGCACATCAAAATGACAACAACGTTTAAACATAACAAAATCAGCTTATATTATGAAATCACACCAAGTTATTCTCTGCAAATAATATTATTATTACAGTCACGTCAATTTTTTAGACTAACGTAAACAACAGTAAAAAAAAGAAAAGAAATAAAAAGCAGCCGAATCCGGACGAGTAACCAGCTGCGTCCACACTCCATCACCAACTTCCCAAGCCTATTTGGCCGCAGGGCCGGAACCCCCAGCATGTTGATCAGAAGTTCCACCTGTCCAATTCAGAAAAGGAATCCATTAGACACACGATAAACGATCAAGTTATGGAAACCCGGAAAGAAAAGGAAAAGAGAAGAATAACTCACCAGCGTCCGCCGCTTGATCCTCATCCTCCAGTTGCACACCCGCTTCCTCCGCAGCGAGCAACCGCATCCCCTCCTTCACCGCCACTTGCTCCTCTTTCGAGAACTGAGCAGTGACCACATCCAGGCTAAAAGCCACTCCACCTTCCTTACCCGCATCGACCCTGGCCTCCTCTAAAGCCCGGAGATATATCTTGGCCATGACCCGGGGATAGTCATCCATCCAAGACAAGCTGCCCTCCTTCCAAGTGCGGAAGTACATGTCCTGCAGCATCTCGTCCATCATCCCCTCATTCTCCTCGAACTCCCTCACCCTGGCCTCGGAAGCGTGCAACTTGGCGACAGCGGCATCCCTCTCTGATCGGTATCTCGAGCGGTCAGCCTGGAGAGACCTCCTCATCTCCTCCATCTCCTCCTTTAACTTGACTTGAGCCATCTCCGCAGCCTCAAGCCTCCCAGACAACTCCTCTACCTGCTCGAGATCCGCATTTCGAACCTCATCCACTGTCGCAATGGCCATGTCGATCCGCTCCTTACAGGCGGCCTCCATCTTCCGTAATTCCGCCCTACTAGCCTTTTCCATGGTCTCTTTCAGACGCCTGGAGGCTTCCTCGTGCCGAGAAATCTGAACGGCTTGACCGGCAAGCTGTTCGGCCTGATCAGCAACCTTCAGCCGCAACCGAATATTAGCACTTCCAATCTCCTCCCCGGCCTTGACCAATTGAGCATGATACTTCATTAACTTCTTGGTCTCCTCAGCCACCCGATCAATATTAGCCTTGGCCTCGTCTCCTATGGTAACTACCCGAGTGGCAAGCAGATCAAGATCTAGAGACTTAGCCTCGTCTAACACTCGTACCATGGGGTTGCGGGGAAGGAGGTGCTCACCCGTGGCCTCATCAAATGAAATATCCCGAGAACTTGGGTCTAAATCAGGATGACCAGCAAAGGGGTCACGAGGCACATCAGGACGCCTTATACGGATAACTGTGAGATTCTTGAAAGGAGGTGGAGGGGGAATAAACTCCGTGCTTTCCTCCGTGGCATCACGAGGAGGCTGAACAGGGAGCTGCGGACCAGGGGAAGGCTCAAACAAAGAACGACTCCTCTTCTTTTTCTGAATGCCCTCTTCGATGACCCCAAGAAGCGGACGGTATTTGACCACGTCCGCAGTACGACCAGTGGAAGGCTTCGCAGAAGCTCTCATCAACTTGAACTGTTCGAGGCGGTGTCGAACGTCTGACGTTTTAACCACCTGGCCTGCCCCTGGAATAAAGAACAAGTGCTACGAACATACAATGGTCCACAATTCAGGAAACATGTTAAGTAAAAAGAGAGAAAAGTGTGAAGGCACGTCTATTATACAAACCCTGCGGAGGAGTGGGATACTGCAATAAGTCCTGAATCTCATTCCAGGACGGGAGTGAACCATAAAATATTTCTAAGTCCTTATCGAAAATGGAATCGACAGAGGACAAAAGTTCACCTTGAACCGCCGAAGTCACCCTGGCTGAGGAACCCCTGGGGGATAGATCGGCACCAGCCCCGACCTTGCCAGTCTCCTTCGCCTTCTCCACTCCCGATTCCCCTTCCGATTCCCCGAAGGCCTGGCGGAGGGCCTCATCCAGCTCAGAGTCTTGCCCAGAAGTTAAGGCACCAGCACCACTACCACCCTGACCATCTCCATCTCCTCCGCGTTCCGACTCTCCTTCCATATCGCCTCCTTCGCCCTCTTCCACACCTTCCTCCTCCGGAATGATCGGGCAAGTACTAGGAGAGGGGCCCTCCAATTCTTTAAGCTTCTTGCCCCCCGCGACGAGATGCTGTGCAAAGGGTTTTCTCTTGCCACTCTTCACCGTGACCCCCTCCTTAGCTTTAGCAGCCTTCTCCTCAGCCGTGTCCCTCTGCTTCACAACGGACTGGTGCGGCTGGATCAAATTGTACTCCAGGAGGGTAGCGTTCCTGATCAGGAACGAAGCCGATCTGTCCCGCGCAGGAATGGCCTTTATTCCAGCAGCCATCCGTGCCAAAGAATCATCTTCCACGACGGCAATGCCACCTGTCGCTAGCAAGAAATAGAAGCGTGTCAGAAGAAGCACTACAGTCAGAACATGGAAAATATAAATGAAATTAATCTTACAGCCGGAAGTGAAAAGGCGGAAAGAAACAGAATCGTCCTTGACAAAGAACCATTCCTTCTTGAACATGGTGAACTTTGAATATAAGTCCAAGACCGGTCTGAAGGGCACGGCCGCTTCCAGACTAATATACGGAGACCCCTTCTTGTAGCCCCTCAGGTTATACAAATACCGAATTTCCCGGTTAGAAGGAGGGCGCCCGTATCTCCTCTCGAAGATGACGAAGAGGCTTACCAGAATGGCATAGGAGTTCGGCTGAAGCTGGAATGGAGCTACTTTCAAATATGTGGTAAAACTGACTATCCAGGCATTGATAGGAGGGATAGCACCACACATGCAATGGTACCTGCTGTAAGCAAAGTAACCTTCGGGGGGATTATACGGCATCACTCCCTCTCCCGGCAGCTGCATGAGAGCCCTGTCTATCCCAAAGGAACGAGAGATGACATCAAGTTGCTCCTCCTTTAGGGAGCTAGGAAAGCAATCGGGCGGGGAAACCAGAAGTTCCTGTGGACCATATCCGTCCACTAACGACCTCGGGACAGGTCGATGCTGCCCAGATCCTGATCTGACAATGGTTAGTAGCAAACAAAATAAATACATTTATCACGACAAGCACTGAAGCATTAGACTTTTAAGAAATTTGAACACTAAGCAACTTCGCTTTTGTTTTTACCATCTGCAAACTTTCATAACTATTAAGTAGTGAGAAGTCCAATGCAATTTAATATGCGCATAAAATGATAGTAAGGGCTATAATCAATATTTTACCCACCGAATAAATGCTGACATTATTCTTCATGTCTGGAGCTCTTTCCATATTAAATCATATTGAAATGCATGTACCTATAAGAACTTATTCTGAATTTTGAGTAAAATCTAAGAAAGAAAAAAATAAGCAGAGAGATGTTTATGGATAAGTCCCTTCCCTCATCTACTTCTTCCCGTTAGTCAAAGTTGAAAAGGGAAGGTGCTCCTTATAATTTGAAAGAAAATGCAAATTAAATAAAGTGGAGAATAATGATTATTTTGATTGAGTAAAGTCACAATAGAACAAGCACGGTGATGATCTTTTCCTTTATTAATTTTAACAAATGTAATTCAAATTTGGAAATATTAATTTGTTGGTTTTCTATTCTCTTTAGGCATTTCATTATAAGGCTACTTACATGATATCAAGGGAAGAAAAAATGTCACTGCAAGTTTGCAACGCTTGACAAAAAATTAATTTAATTAGTGCACTGGCTTCAAAGTATATATGATTTTAATCCTGCACAAACTCAAGCAAATGTATTTGACATTCCCATCGTAATTTGCAACACCAAGGATATCATTTTGCTCCTTTGAGGACTTGCTCTGTATACTATTAGAAAATAAAGCTCTGTTTTTACTTATCCATTGTGATTTGGGTATATTCATATGCAATTGAGTTTACTGTTCACTTTTTAACATAGGTTCGTGCCCTTCACATATCATTCATGTGTATATCTAAGAGCATGATAGACTGACTAAGATTCGAAAAAGGGAAACTAAGCCATGTAGGAATTGTAGTGTTTGATTTAGTTGTTTTTTTTATTTTGGAAAAGAATCCTGAAAGGATATTGGAGCTTTTGCAAAGGTATAACATAGTAGTTATGCATTAAATTAGGGTAATAATATGCTTCTGTAGATTGTATTATGTGTCCGACTGATATTTATTTTATTGTTTATTAAGGTTTTGGCTATCAAACAAAATAGATTAACTTTGCATTTGTACATATTCTTTATCAAGATTTTTAACTAGTTATGTTTCATGTTGGTGTTTAATTGTTCTTCTCCTTTACTTAGTATATAGGCTGTTTGAGTATGTAAATCTAAATCTTTTTTCCCTCTTAGGTTACATGTGCATGAATAAAAGTTGTCTGTTGTGTATGTTTACATTTTAGTAATCCATTTTTTAAACTGGATTATTGGAATACGATCTACATTAATTTTCAGTGACCACTAAAATAGAGTGAAATGCTTTGTATAATCTAGAGTTCTTTTACTGTTCTTTAGGACCACGTATATTACTGATTTTTGAATAGTAATGAATCAAACTATGTACATTATTGATTTTTGAGTAGAAGTAATTAGACTGTGTTATATTGATTTTTTAATAGTAATTAATCATTTATTGCATCACGTTGATTTCTGAAGCTTTTGTAGTGTCATATTTCTAATATAAAGTTTTTGAGAATATTGTGCCAAATAGTGGTTGTATGTGATTCAACAATTATAGGGTATTCTTACTACGAGTTTATAGGGTGGAAGCAGGATGCTGGAAAATATTCATTACAGAAAGTTGAATTGGCAAGGGATAAGAAGCAGGAAAATCATGTTGACACAATCATGCTTATGAGGTATCCTTCTGAATTCTATTACTATTTCTTTCCCTTCTCGTCATTCTGGTCCATTTCAATGCACTACACTGGCACGTGTGATAAAGCACCTATGGAAGACAACAACGTGTCTGCGTAGGCGAAGTCTATTTTAACAAAGATGAGAATTTCGTTGAACAACGAGGAAACTTTTGTTTTCATTATCTAAATTGTTCGCTTCACAAATCTCCAATTGTCAAAACTCACGTTAGTAGTGTTATTCTATAATTTATGTGTATTTGTATGTTTATGTTCTATATATACATGTAAATATAACATTATATAATATAATAATTGTTTTCACTTATTATACTTCCTTATTAGTATTTAGTTTAGATAATATTAGATTAAGTGGGAGTTATATTAGTTTAGGATTAGTTTTTGTTGATGACGAAGGGGGAGAAACATAAAATAGAGTAGTTAGAGCAGTTAGACTTAGATTAAGGTGGAGTTATTAGTTTTAGGGAGAGTTACTGTGAAGAAGAAGTATATTTTATAAAAATAGGTTGTCGTCATCAAAAAGGAGGAGAATGTTAGTCTTGAAATGATTGTTTTGTTGACAACAACCTTAGGACTTGAAATATAAATACTAACATTATAATTTAGATATATATGTTTATGCAGGATTTAACTATGCATGTACCAAGAATGAAGACTGTATAGTATAAAGATTCAATATTGAAGACTCATGAGTATCAAGATATCAAAAGTTCAAGATTTCAAAGTACAAGATAAGTATTGAGTCTAGAATTATATTAAAACTTCTTGAAAGCACTTACATCTTTATTTGAAATTTATCTGTAGAATGGAATCCACTTCAAGCCTGTTAAAAGGATGGAACCCTAGTGGGATGGAACCCACGACATTATGTAGTGGAACATATAGTGGTCCTATTTTGATATCTACTAATTTTATAAAAATGCTTTTCAAAATATATATCTCTTAATTTAAATGTTTTTAAAACCTTCTTTTCAAAAAGACATCTCTCTTGTTTGAAATATTTTAGCCTCAAAATTATCTTTATCATTTTTAATATTTTGATTTCAAAATTGTCCTTGATCTTAAACTATCTCTTGTTTTAAATATTTAGCTTTTAAATATTTATATACTCAGATTTTAAATCACTTTACATATTAAGATTATATATATTAAAAATTACTTTTATATGTTTAAACTATATTCAAATATATTTACAAAGTTTAAAAATTGTTGTTGACAAATTATAGAAACCAATTTTAGTAAGAAAATCAAAATCACCATTTTTGCTAGAGCATGTAAACATACTCCTACCCCCTATGTCGACATGGTGCCCGTCAAAATTCAAAATTCAAATTTTCAAAAAAGTGTCTATTCGTCGTATCCTTTCACGAATAGATATGGTTGTTGCTCTTCTATGAATACCTGAAGTTCTAAATGAATTTTTAATCAGATTTCACTTGTTTTCTCTCCTCTTTTTCTTCCATATTTATTCTAAAGAATCCCAAACTATACTCCACCGAAATACCAAGCGAACCAAACTTGATTATCTCTTGTTTGATTCTCTGTCACTCTTTCCATAAGAACTCAGTGCTATTCAGAGTTATAGGATCATTTGTAAATCAAAATGTTGAGTAAAAGATGCAGTTGAGCCTTGAAATCAATTAGGTATGATTGTAGCCCTGAAGATCAATTAGGTGATCTTGTAGCCTGGTTAAATCAAGAGACTTTGCCCCAGACTCGAATACAGGAGAGTGTACCTCGTAGCCTTGAAACCGAGGGTGTAATCTGGGAGATTATTTTGAAAAGAAATTCATACAATTGTGTGGGACTTGATGTAGGGTAACTTCGAACCAGTATAAAATCCTGGTGTGTTCTTTCTTTTACTGCTTTTATTCAGTATTTGCATCTGTGTCTGATTCTGTGATTATATCTGTGTCTATGAATTGCATTTGTTGGTGATTAAATTACACAAGTTTCAAAAAGATTTACAAAATCTGCAAAACACTATTCACCCCCTCCTCTAGTGTTATTCCTGCATTAAGATCTGTAATCCGCATTTCTAGTAGCCTCTACCAAAAAGAGAACGATGGTCATTTCTCATGTAATACGCTATCAGGACAACAAAGGAATGTCGATGATGTATAGATATATGTACACATCAAATATAACATGACGAAATTAAATGCACCAGTCACAAACGAAGACTGATATCTCGTCATCGTCCATTTATACAAATGGTCTCTACTGTAAGACCAATAATATGCATCTCCAATAGTATAAGGCCAATACATGATACAGTCGCAAATATAAGACCGATATCATTTATCAAACATATCTACTGAAGTTGAAACCAAGAGGTATAGACTTGCATACTAACTCCCTGAGTAGCCCAAAAGTATTCCCACAGTCATACGGAGGAAATCGGGTCGGTCCAGAAGTGAAATGCTCCAGGTCTGGGCATTATTGCGAAGCCCAGCCACTAAACGGTGGACTGGTCAGTGCCACTTGTCCACCGATCCATGCTTTGAGCTGGGCAATAATGCCTTGCTTACAGCACAATCCGAGGCTCGGCTTTCGCTCGTTTAATTGTGTCGCCTTTTCCATCGAGTCACCTGACCATCGTGACATGTTGTCTTCATCATGCGTTTGAATTTTAGTGCCTAATGGTTGAGTCAACATGTTGATTTCTTCGAGGGTTCGGAAGGGATGTTCAGGTCATCATGAATCATTTTCCCAATTGTTTTGCTACCAAAATGCGATATGTATCTCAATAACCCAACTACACTCTATTGCAGCCTTCCTTTAGTATAGATGTATGTTTATATGCTAAAGCACACAATACACACCAAATCACATACATTTACGAATAAATTTAAATAAATAATTTGATTGTTTAATAATCAAATCTTACTTTTATCTACTAGATCTTTTCTACAAAAGTCCAAATATCTTCTTCTGCTATTTTATAAAATCATGCGGCTATTCTATAAAAATTCATAGCTAGCTTATAAATCATTTTAAGTAAGCCTTCTAGCTTATTTATAAAGTTATACCCTTAATTTTGGATTAGTAACAAAATATATAATATAATAATATTTCTATCGCTAAAATTACAATAGTTGGATTTTAATTAATTTATGACTATGTTACAAATTAATATCATCTTTATCTCACTCTATTGAATAAGAATAGAATATATTATGTGTTTGGCAGGCACATACTTCCCTAGAGTTTACAAGCGAAGCTTGTTTCTCTAGGTAATTCAAAAAAAAAAGAATAGAATATATTAATATATATATCTCTGTGTGTGTGTGATTGATCATAATCAACTATCCTAGATATCTGCTCAAACCAATTCAATCAAACAGGAGAATAATTAGGTATATGTATTATTCTCTCATCTATATAATATTTTCAATATATAGTACAGGGATTTATATCAGAGTATTAATTCTGCTCACCTAAGTTGTGCTTCCTCACATGTTCAAATTCAGTCAAAATCCATACCATGTCATAAATAATCCGACTACGAGTGCAACCGCAAAGTCCGTGTCTCGATTTGACCTTGTATGCAAAAGATACAAATTAAATTTAAAACGAGATTAATTAAAATAAATAACTAATTAATTACTTAATTACTCTGATCCTCTTTCTTACTCAAATCACCTTCCCTTTGCACAGAACCAACAAGTCGTGCGGTCCTATCTCCACCAACCGAGTTACGACCCATGAAATCGTGTCAAACCTCCATTCTTCACATTGAGCGACGAACCACACGACTCCAAGATTTCGATGCCCGACCCTTAATAGGAATTCATGGCCTATTGCCTCCCCTCACAGATTTTGAAATGTTGTAGTTCCCAATTCAAGGCTGGAGTAGTTGTAGTTGAGGGGGAAGATGCATGTCGCTAAGGAAAACATAACGCTCTCAGTTTAGCCTAACTCATCTTCAATCTCCGCTATCACCAACCCTAGCCGATGTTTTAAGAGGTGGACTTTGACCAAGCATCGCCGCACCCTTCAGTGTCGCGATGGATATGACGCTCATCTCGCAACGAGCTCAACGGATCCATCTCTGACTTCTAACACGGCCTGAAGCTCTTTGGATCTTAGCGAACCCGTTTCCCGCTTTTGACCCGCTTTGGATATGTCAAAACCAAGAGAGGAAAGGAGGAAATGGATGCACCGTGTGGGGTTGTGTATATACAATAACACACACACACACACTCTATTTAATTTCTTAAGTAAATCGCCACACGTTTCAAACTCGTACGATCACACGATATATCGGATCGTTACAACATTTGTCGGCACACATCTCTTCATTTCTCTGGTCCAGATGGTATAAATTTTATCGCCATCCGAAACGGTGTCCCAGGTTGATAATTTCACGCATTTCGTGTTCGTTGTGGCCGTCGGATAGCTTGAATTCAAAAAATTCTTCAACCGTACGTCTCATAATGAAATTCTCATTGCAAAAACATAAGTTGTCGATCGAGATCCCACTAAACTCGACTACACATAATATATATAACAATATGTAAATTACAAAAATGTCGTGACTCCATATATAATGATATTTATACTCATCTGATTTGCAACGACTCAACGAAAGTGGTCTCGAGTCTTAATTCTACCGTTTGGAAAAAGTCAGATTTTGAAAGTTTAATTAATTAACGATTTAATATTTAAATTAATATTTAAATATTCAATTATTAAAATACGGGTTGTTACAGTCGCGTGCCTAGTAGTTAGGCTTTGATTTTTTTATTCGCTATGTAGATTATTTGGGTAGTTTATATGTCTATTTCGATAAGCTTTTGTTATTTTTTAAAGCAGAGTAGAAATAACGTTTGTATCGTTGCGTACTAATCGTTGCTGTATGCACAACCTTAGAACTTACTGGTATTTTTGAATAATATAAAATGCACATTATTACTGGTATTAGTTTCTTACAGTCACATACACAAAGCATATGTCCTTGTTTAACCTAATTTATAATGTCTGTATGAAAGTAATGTAAATAAAATATCAAATGCATAGGCTGTAATCATGCAAGGGCTTGTGATTTATTTATTATTTTATTTTTATGCGATCTAGATAGCCATGTCTTTATGTGATCTAAACAATCAGATTCACGGCTGTTAAATGTTTGCATTGAAAAGTATACATTATTTCGTATAGAGTCCAGGACATTACCCTTCTGGTGCATTTCTTGACAATGAATAATCGCGTGGAATTGTATTTTCGTTTTGGATCTTTCCTTCGGCAAATCATTAAATGTACTTGAATACTTGATTATTAGTTAAAGCTTTCGAAGAACAGAGGGAAAATAACAAATATGTTGCTCTCTCTCTTCTTCTTTTTCTTTATTTTTTTTTTTTTTTTTTTTTTTTTTTATTTTTTATTTTTTATTTTTTTTTGGTGACTTTGAATGACGGCAGAGAATCTTGGTTGTATTTCGGTGCCATTGGCATGATATCAACATTTGTTTCCAATATTTAATTTATCAAGCTCCAAAAACTACTATAAATACTTGCCACATTCTCGATCGAAAACATAAAGAAAAACACAAACAATATGAATTCTAGGTATTTGTCAGTTCTTGTAGTACTACTTGCAATATTTCAAGTAATTTGCCTTTCAACGTCCGCAGAGTTCGGGCTTAACGAAAAAGCAAACAACGCAGCTGAAACTGATGCCATGCCAAAACCTACAGGAACTGCAACGTTTATGAAGCCCAAAAATCGTGGCGGGTTTAGAAAGGGAAGAGTCAACAAGCTTCGTAACAAAAGAAATTAAGTATGAAGTACTTTATTCAGTTTATCATATGTGATGTGATGTGATGTGTACTAGGGTTTGTAAAGAGCAATAAAGGAGATCTGACCTTCGTCATTACCGCTATAGTTAAGATATTGGATTCATATTATTATGCATGACGTGGAGTGCACGAAAGATGCTGCCGAAAAGATTATTTTGTTTATGTTTAACCTGACCATTATACGTGCCCAGAACACAAATACAAAATATTTGTCAAAACCACCTACATATTATATTGTGCCAAGGAATAATGTGTCAGGTTCAAAATGTTGGCCAAGACACTAGGGCATTCTAAACGCAAATTTCTTCTTAAGCGTCAAATCAGGATAAATTATGCTCACATATTAAGAAATTTGCATTAACAAAATTATTAAGATTTGAACAAAAATACTAGTATAACCGCACAACGATGGGGAAACCGACCGTTGATATTTGATATGAAAGAAAAACATTTTTCTTTAATTTTTTCTATTTATTGTATATTTGATTAAAAATTAAGTGCATTGTGAAGAAAAAATTTGAAACTATGTAAATTCAATCATATCAATGATTAAAAATGTAGGTCAACTTAATACTAAGGATGCGCTATTAATGTATTGATATGAACCATCCACAGACACACATACATATATTTATTAAGAAGGTTCAATACACACTTAATTTTGAGCTTATTTGTAGCTCTAATATATTAACGAATTTGGGAAGAAAAAATCAAAAAAATGTAACCGTAATATACATCATCATATTATTCAATAACTAATTGAAGAAGACTAATGCAAAAATTGATTTAGTGAATAAATCTCATGTTATTGAAATACAAAGTTTAAATAAATTAACTAAAAATACCATTACTAAATGAAAAAATAACACTGCTGAAGTAAAAACAAGAAATAAACTAAAATTATGGAAACTAAAAAAAACTAAACTTTGGATTCTGCCATTGTTGATATTTCTTCTAACAAGAAACTTGATTCCGCGACATGATCAATAACTGATTGAGACATTACATTGATTTGTTGTTTTTTTTCATTCATGTACTCAATTTGGGCAACACCAACTCTGAAAAGACGAGAGATCCATAATAACTCCTTTAGTTTTTGTTCGTATATATCTTCACCTTGACCATTCTTTATTTTGTAAAGGTCATCAGCACTGCAACCTATGATTTCCTCTGCTGATTCATTAAAAGCAGTAATCCAAACTTCAACGGTTGGATCACTAATTTTCATTACCATAATATATCTGCATTAAACAAACATATTATTACATATAATAATGGTAACTATAAATAATTTACTCAACTTAGGTGCAAAGGGTGACAAGTTCGAAACTTGCGTAGCATGGTCCGAACATTTATTAACATGTGATATATTATCTCAATTATATATTGTATATAAAGTCCATTTCAAATAATAATAATAATAATAATAATAATAATAATAATAATAATAATAATAATAATAATTAGCTCTTAAATATTTACCTCAAAATACAAGAGCTTTCATTCTGTTGGCATGCTTCACACCAATAACCCGATTCTGCAGATTCAATTACTTTTTTCCTGCAACTCTTACAGGCTTGATACCACAATTTCTGACTCTTAATATAAGTTATGTAAGCAAAGACGCTGAAGAATACAGACTATGAATGCAATAAAAATAAACAATTAATATGAAATTATTAATGTAGAATATATTACGAAATTATATGAACAAACCTTGTCATGACCCAATGTTGGATCATTTATTATGTGAGAAAGCGTAACTCTATCATAAGTGGTAAATGAAATTTTTTTATTTTTGCCTTCACAATTGTACCAACTTCTAAGCTTTTTAGCTTCTGGTATGTTTGGATTTATATATAAATTGCTTTTACTCAATGTTGATAAAGATAACCCTGCAGTAAAATTAAATAATCTTAAAAAATGATGGCTTGGTAACAACTTAAAAAACAGTACAATTATTTACCCTGAAAATCTCCAACTTTGGCATATTTAATAGCTACTATAGGACATTCATCAATCATCCGTACCAGCTCGGCACCGACTTTTGTAGCAAGTTCTCCCCATAAAGTCACATTAATAGTTTTACTTCTGTAAATTAAATGTAAGTATAAATATTTTGAGTACACAAATTTATTGGTTTAGTATGTGTACTTACGAATCATCTGCAATGGTTATATCACGTTTAGGAATATTTTCATTGTTGATTTTTCTTCGAATGCCTTTGATTGGTGAGACACTTTGAACTAGGCCAATTACATCTAAAATAAACTTATATTAACAAAACATACAATGAATTGTAAAAAAATTTAATAATACGGATGCATTACCTACAACTTCCTTTCTTGCAATATATTTTTGAAGTTGGTCTATCTTTACAAAGTTGTATACGATATCAGGTATATTAGAGTTCGCATCATCCATCCATTCGACTAATGAGTACTCATTTATAATAATCTCGTACTCGTTTTTTATATTACTAAATTCTTTATTCGCAGGCTTAACGGTTCCTTTAGAAATATAATAAACTTTTCCACATTGAAATATATGATGGTACTTGTCTGCAGCTTTATTAAACATTATAACTTGAATTTGCGTACCCTGTGAATTTGAAGAGAACAATTATTATAACAATAACTTAATGATAGCACAAATACATAAAATTTTATTTAAATCATTAATATTAAAAAAAACTTACATCTTCGTCGGTGAGTTCTATACTAAACACGCAACCTTCTTCTTTAATATTTTTATAACATCTCAAGTTGCCTTTATTTGTCACTCGAACCTTGATGATCCAATTATGCTGGTATGGATTCAGTAGTGCAAGAGGAAGAACATTTGTGCCCAAATCCATAAGAGTAATAGTGCTAACATTGATTAATAAAATATTAGAAAACAGACATAATACAAATTTAAACAAAGTGAGCTCGACAAGATTATATAAATGATAATGCAATAATGACAGCTTAAGTGTATGACATAATAAATTTAATAAGTGTTTGAAATAAATTAATTTTCTTTATACATATTTAGAGGAACAATACAACAATTGAATAGAAATGTGAGTTGTGTGATTAATGAACAAAATAAAACACTAATTAGTTGCTTTATTCTATTATTCGTAGTATAAGTAAGACATAAATCGGTTGGCTACTACACCGTTTTAATACTGGTTGACGTCTACCTATTTCTTTTACTTTGAACACACATGATTTAAAGTGGCTTTTGACATATAATTTTGAGTAAAAAGGGTTGAAGTTATATGAATTATTAGAAACAAAATCATATTTTACCGTTGAATCACATACAGAATACCGGATAAAAACTGCTGTCGTCATACTTAATATAATGCGTAAAGTCATCAAACTTAATATAATGTAAAGCTAACAAGATACAATTATTGGTATTCCTTCAATCAACATTTTTACACTATTGTTTCAAATAATTGAAATTGTTTACCGATGTCTAATTAAAGAATGGTGAATGGTGTGTATTTTAGTGAAAATTTATCTCTGTAGTTCTCTCTGCAATAAGTTTATCTTTGCAGTTTTTTTTTATGACTACGCTATTTATGCATTATTTATCTTCACTAGAAGTTTGACATCAAACTAAGCCAGACTCAACTTGTAAGTAAATCCATGTAGTTGTAAAATATTATTAACAAATTATGAGTCACTTTAGCATAGCAGCTTTGAACGATGGGTTATGATATTTTTATATCTGCTGTAATATTATATACTTATAAATACATTTTATCCTTTTGCATTCCTATAAGCCAAACACAAATTCAACTCTTATTCCTTCTTAAAAAATATCAAATCCATGAATCTCGAGCTCTATGAAAAAATTAGAAAATAATTAGAAAAGAAAGGAGTTACCTGGAGCGAGACGAGAGGCGCAGTCGAACAATCAGGGGAGACTCGAGAGGAGCAGCGTTCGAGTACAGGAGCGGTTGATGTAGTTGCGGTACAATAAAGAGGACGAGCGAGACGAAAGGCGTAGTCGAACAACCAGAAGAGACTCGAGAGGAGTAGCTTTCGAGTAGAGGAGCGTGTCAATCTATACCGGGCACTGGATTAGGGTTTTATACGGTTTAGGTCAAATTAAATAGGAGATGGATGGGTGAAATTGATCGGAGAAGACGGAGGAGATAGTTTCAAAAGGAGAATACGAGGTCATGAGGAGAAAATTATGGGGAGAAGAACGCTGGAAATTAAAACGAACCCGATGAATACGGAATCGAAAATTTGGAAGGTGGAATACGTGGTCAAGATGAAAAGGTACGCATTTTTTTATTCATTGTTAATGAGGTAACAATTCACACTTTTTTTGCATTGATCTGTTGGTTTTGACATTTACAGTTTATCTCTAGTTATGCTGCGACTTTCTTTTTTTCAAAATATAAATGTCAATCTATACTTAGTTGCTGGGACAGAATCAATAAAATAGGAGAGTTGTGGTTTGGTTTAAAATCTATATAGTTCAGATTGATTAAAGGAGAACATATATTTAAGGAAATTCAATAGCGAACTTAAATTTCAATTTAAGTAATAACTAGGGGTTCTAATGAACAACTATCCAACTCTTTCGTCGATGAAAAACCACTTCTATAATGTTTTCTTGTCACTGCAGTTGCCTATGCAGTCCATTAAGTGCAGGTTTCCTGAAAACTAGGAAGAATTTTATTTAGATTAGAAATGTAACACAAATGGAAATGAATTCAAATGCCTAAATTAGCAATTTGTACCTTCTCATTGCTAGCACTCAAAAGCATTTATTGAAGGTAGTTAAACATTTCCTTTGCGTGAAATTTAAATGTTGAGTTGATAGCTGCAGAATGTGAGATACAGAGGAAATAATTAGAAACCTGTTTAAGCAGTTAAGAAAATATTATTTGACTTAAACAACATACAAATTAAATAAATAAATAAATAAATAAAACCGTTGGAGAATGAATGATAGAAATATGTACAGAGCAGAGGAAATAAGTTATTGTTATAATTATTTTTTGTTTTTCTGCTATTTGATGAATTAATGAAAGAAATATGGACATTCGATAGTGACAGTGAAGTATTGACAACTTACCCCCGGCTACCAGAAAGAAATCTTGACAACATGTTTTTTTATAGTTGAACTCGGATATTTTCTTTCAATATGATTGTGCTTAAAATCCATTTACCTTCCTCTGTCAAAATACTATTTTGGATAATGTTACTTGTTGTAGTTTAACTTTGTAAATCAGTTCATAGTCAACTTACACAGATGCAAACACCTTTTTTTTCAACCAAATATTATTTAACTTTGTAAATCAGTTCATAGTCAACTTTATTGTACAAAACTAGAATGGTCATTTTTTTCACGATTTTATCAGCTTCTGTGACTTGATACAATGTGTACATGTCTAAAATGTACACAGCAGTTATAATACATAAATATAATACAGATATTTTACTTATTTCAGTTAATTCTTTTGTTTTTGATGGTACAAAAAAGGGAACCTCATCGTGCATCATAAATTGAACTGTACACAGCAGATATAATGTTTATTTTCTTATCTTTTTCAATTGGTTATTCAAGAGTTCTTTGTAGAAGTCTCTGTATAGGTTGGGAAAACATTGATTTTACTAATGATGAATTGGGTGTTTATGCTTGCTATTAATAAAATTTAGTTAGCTTATTTGTTTTTATGATTGGATGTCACACATTTAACCACCATTTTTTTTACAAGAATTACATTCTCAGCTGGCAGGATGTATAATACTTAATGGTAGAGGTTGTTCATAGTTTATTTAACAACATCATAACTGACTTTGTATCCAGTGCTTTAACATGTACAGATGAAGTTCACTTAGCTAGAAGAAAGAATGCAATAACATGGTTGTTGTTAATATAAATTTTACGTATAAAAAAAATTCATATTTGTATTGGGTTAATGATTACTGGATCCATGACAAACCGTACTGGGTTAAGGGTCTACTTTTGGATGTATCATCTATAAAATATTACTACATACAGACACAATTAAATTTACTGTTTTAAGCCACAATTGAATCAATATAACTATTACTTGAATTTTTCATTGTAAGAGATTACATTTCAGAAATGGGTATGTTAGTAATATCATGAGTTGCAATTGCTGCTTGATTATTTGATTCTATGTATCATTTGTTAGCAAGTACATAATGCAATATTGAGGTGTATAATTTTAACAATTGATGAAAGATGAACCTCATGTTACTGATTTTGGTAATCTGCTTATATTAATTAATCTACTTTGTTCACAAGGTAAATATATAATGACATAGTCAGAGACATTTATGATTATGCTTGAACTTCTAGAATAGTGATTAGGTTAGGAGCTAAAGGTAGAATTGTCTTCCATTTGCTTTGAGTCCTATTCTTACAGGTAATCTAGAAAGATAATTGAAAACCTCTATTAGTGTGATGAAGTTTTGCATTAAACTCCTTTACTTTAATTTACTATTTCTTTTGGGTTCTGCAAACATTCGTATAATATTGTTTATCAAACCATCAATGTAATTTTGCTAGGAAATTCACAAAGAAGCTGCTGAGGAATTACCCAAGAAAGCAAAGTTTTTCTTTAGTTCTGCAGTTGTCAGATGGAATGCAGCGTTTTATGTTAAGGTCGATGATGATATCAACCTCGACATTGGTATTTTTATCTTATAAAAAATTATTGCTTCTTTAATTATCACATCTCACTGACTTTTAAAACCTACAAAAAAAGACTTCTAACCTGAAAAATTTATTGAGCTGTATTCATAAGATGTTAATTTGGTATGCAGATGGCTTGAATGAGATTCTAAAAGCTCATAGTGATCAGTGTCGTGTGTGCATGGGGTGTATGAAATCTGGAGCTGTTATAACTGAAGAATAAATTTTGCGAACTTGATTTCATTTTTAAATAGTTATGTAATGTATAGTAACCCACATCCCTGATAATGCAGGAATGACACATGACTCATTGATTGTTGATAAGCCATTACTATACTAGTTGCCTTGTTGTATTGATGTTGATAAGTTCTTTTAGCTTTCACTTGATGATTGAAATACAGAGTATATTATGTATAATTTTACCTTTTAGTTTATTGGTCGCATCGTTAAGTTACTGGATTTATACAGAAACTGTTGACTATTTTTTGTAATCAGAAGTTTTCTTTATTTTTTTTGTGTTGTGCTTTTACGTTACCATTTTAACCGCTTGATATTTTTCTTGATTTTAAATTGATGGATATAAATAGTATTTGCTAGTTAATTATCCTTAATATGGATGTGGACTCCTCAATTTTGTAGTGAGTTATGTGGTGTTAGTCTCTTATGTCAATGCCAATGCTGCTTGCCTTTGGCTATTGCTCAGGATGTGATGTACAAAGCTTATTTTTCCTCAAAATATGAGAACAGTGTGGAACAATAATGGTAATCAGAATGCCGAATGAAGCAATAAGATAAAGAAGTGTCGATAATATGCATGCTATGATTAACGTAATGCCTAAAACGATTTTATCACTTTCATCCATTTGTCTGACATTCTATGTAATGTGCAAATTGTAATGTATTTGAGAACATAAGCAAGTATCTGAAGCCAAGGCAACAGAATGCAACAGGAATGATCATTACAACAGAAATGTTGCATCTGTCATCATTCAAAAAATATTGGAATACTATTTTTCCTAATACTTTATTACGGTTGTACGTTTGTGCTGTAACATATGATGGCCTGCGTTTTGACAATCTTTTATATATTGTAATGTACCATAGTCAATGAATGCTATTATTGAATAACTATGATGCTTGTTTCTCAAGTGGCTATCATTTTTTGCATCATAGACATTACGGTTATAACTGATTTGGCACAAGAGATATAATATTTGCATTTGATTTTTGACAAGAACTCATATCAAGGTTAAATGCTATGTTTAGTTGCAATCTATACAGGTTGAAATTCTCTGTTTTGTTTTTGTTTTTTCTCTAAATCATAATCCAAACATAATCTCAGAAGACATCTATACATTTCAGATTTTGTTATAAACACAATGGCTGAAGCATAAAAATTTGGTGAATAACTGAGGGAATACGCATTTGTCATGGGAAGAAGAATAACTGAACACTAATTCGATAGTAGTTTGCAAACCGGCTCTTGAGCACAGTGGATTCCATCTCCTGAAACCCTAAAAATATTAAAACGGTACAGAAATACCAAGCTAACTGACTTTAGTACAAACCAAATTACCGTTGCAAAAACTTATAATCAATAGTTGACATATTCTTCTACGTTCAAGCATATACATATTTTATTCAACCAATTGACTGGCTGAGTATTTTGTAACCAAATATACACCCATACATTTGAGTCATTTTGTTTTTTGATTTGAGATATGACAACAAATCACAGAAGAAATCCCACAAATCACGGAAAGTATCATTCTATTCTCAACTGGCTCCTCTTTTGAAATAGGATATTCTTCACATGAATTTTTAATTTGCTTATTTTGAGAAGCCTCCTCTTTTGACCAAGAATTTTCCTGCTTGGCTAGAAAGCTTGAAAACTGCAGCAATGCTCCTAAATGAAGAGTGATAGATGTTTTCATTATCATGCATTTCCGCCCATATCCTAATGTGTAACATCTGAGTATCATGTTTTTATCAAAAAAGGCTACCTGGCCATATGCTAAAGCTCTGATTTCCCTTGAGGTTATTGTTATTTTCTTTGAGATTATTCTTAAAAGGAATTCTGAAATCTCTACCGTTGTGTTGATACCATGCCCCGGTTTCCTCTTCCTGCAGTAAAAAAGTTACTCAGTACGAATCTAGAAAATATTGTGGAATGTGAACTTATGAAATCATTCTACCTTCAGAACAAAATGAATAGTGTCTATAGGATCGTTTTCATCAATATTAATATGCACTTCAGATACATCATCTCTCTCTGATGCAGAAGATTTATTGAATGGAGTTTCTATTGCATAATCATGAAGCAATTCTAATATTTAATCAACAAAATTAAAAAGGGGAAAAAATTAAAAGGAGCACACAATAGAACAAAAAAATATTTTCACCAACCTTAATGGTAATAGAACCAGGAGGCCAAATTCTTTCAGGAGGTTGATCCCATTCACTAGATATTTCGAATGGAAAACCATTAGCATACAATCTTATACTGTTATACAAAATTATGTAACTTGCAATCACCATTCACTACATATTTTAAATTCACTTGCAAAACATGTCAATGTAACTTACAAAATAATACTTGTATGGAAATAAAATCAAGTATAATATTGCTTTTTCTGAGGCAGATACAAATTTATTTAACATCATAGTTATTCGCGACACAAGGTGCAAAAGCTTCGTCAGCCCTGACACACGGCATGTGCCATTTTTCTTTCTTTCTTTCTTTTTGCTGTTGAAAGATTGCATATTTATTCCAACAAAGTTTAGGTATTTGTTGTTGCACACCATAAACTAACAAAACTTACATTAAAATTAAATCTTCTTACAAAACATACACAAACTATTTTCTTAATAAAAATCCCACAAACAATTTTCGTATGCGCCAACCCTCCCTGTTGCACCCTAACAATTTTTTCAAGAAATACAAATTCAAATTGAATAGAACTTTGTATAAATGCTCTTACATACATCAAGATCATCTTAAAAAAAATTGGCTACTTTCAATATTCCTTCATAGTAATCTTTCAAAAAAAAATTGTTGTATTTTAACGGTTGATATCGACTTAACATTTTGAACGTGCCACGCATATTCCATTAAATCTACTAAAATAATAATTATAATTATGTGCCACGCATGCACATAGTTTTCAGAATGCCAAATGTTTGACATCAACCTTCAAAGATCAAACTTTCACTAACCTGTAATCCAAATAGGTACCAGCAAGAACCAACTACATGTCCAGATAATACAAACATCAGCAGATTAATGATAAAACTTGCCCATGCAGACTCGAATATAAAAGTACTTGCAGATTGGCCAGCAAGCAATGGTAGAAACCTGAGTATCCATGGTACATATTGGATAAGTATTGTAGCTCGTAACAGATTCTCTGCAAAATTAGCCCCCAATGCATGTGGTAATATAGAGAATATCATGACCTTCAACAGAACATTGATAATGGAGATTGATCAAAGAAAAAAAATGATACAACTGTCGAAATATCAAAAGGTTATCTTCAAAATTATGACAAATGATATGATTTACACCCTCACCTGAGGAAGAGGCAATACAACAAACAGATATAAAGAAAAGTATCCACAAAGATAGTGCTTTGCAATTTTGTCGGGTTGACCAACCAGATCCCCAGCACCAACCACTGTTGATTCTGTAGCCACATATGCCAGCCTGAACTGCATTTTCACACGTACAACGTTTATAAAATCTTCTTACATAAAAAGGGAAACAGTAAGGCATTTAACATAGCTATACATATTATGTGAATCAAGTTCCATGCTATGTTACACTCCCTTTGGATGTCTAACAATTCAAATATACCATATTCCATTTAGTGTCCACATAGTGTTGAAGATAGAAAATTATGATAAATATTATCAAATTTTTCCCATTTAATACATATATTCCAGTTTCAATTCATAATGATAGTGGCATATCAAAACTTTGTCCAAATAATAATATTGAAAACATAAAAAAGTAATTTGAACTTCTCTTCATAGGAAGGGGTAGTATTTGTAAATTATGACAGTCCTTGGACCAAAAATTAAATTTGACTTACTTGAAGAACCATATGGAGTAATTATATGAAATCGGTCACACTTCTCACTGCAGCAATTCCTGTAGCTAAGGACCAGTTCAAAACTATGCATTTGTAATCCTGTGTTGGAGAGAAACATGGACCTTGACTCATAATGTGAAACAAAATTTATACATGTATATTATGAAAAAATAGCAAGACTAATAATAAACCAAACTATAGATAAACATTCTTCTGTATACGAAATTAATGCACCTTACGAAGTATAACATACAAGTGAATATGATCAAACATCGCACCATGTGAAGTTGCATTTGTACAGCATGTAATAACTAAACAGTGTAGGCGTAGAACTAAAGTGTTTGATGGATTATTAATGTATAAATGGGACATGGGTTCAGAGTTATCTTCAGAGCCCATACACAGGGTATCACTCTCACTGATTCATAACCATTTTTGAAGTGTAGGGGTGTGAGCATGCGTGTATGAACACCATGATTGAAAACCCAGTATTGAAGCCACTAGGTGAATGATATGAAAGCATATTACAATATAACCCAGAGTGTTTTTCACATAATGGTATGACCTTTAGGCAAACGCAACAAAAACTGAACTAGAGGATAAAACCCATCATATACTATCATCTAATCACAATCCATTAACTTTATCATGCCTTTTTGACATAACACAGAAGTTCAATGACTAACGACCAACACAAAATCATAGAGAATATTCCATATTGTTCTTCTAAGCAAGAACATTTACGAGATGGTGAAGCAGAAAAAAGGCAGAACTATCATCTAAAATGATCCTAATTATGAAACTAAGGCATTGTAATCATAACTTTTCCCAAGAGAAGTTGAGTTGAACTATAAAATAACGATTGACATACCTTTTCAACAAAAAACAAATAGAAGAATAGTGGATCAACAAAAATTGCCACCAAGCAAGAAATAACAAAAAATTTGTTCAACTGCTGAACTATCTTGGTATGTGGATTCATGATAGGAAAATATGAATTAATAAATGTAGATAACTTTTTGCTCCATCCTTCAGATACTAGCAAATGATTTTTCATACTATCATTTTAAAAAATATTTGCCTTGGCTTGTTGTCATTTGGAAACAACGAAAAAAAAACCTTCATATTAAATCACACTGTCCATATTTTAGCAAAATAGATTATAATAAAATTCTTGTATAAAAGTTTCACTTTAAAAGCAGCTATTCCTAGATACCCATTTCTGAAATGTACTCAATACAGAAATTACAAATATTGAAAAAAGAACCAACTTACAAAATTTAGGTTTGTCAGGTTGGCAAGTAGATCAGGCAAGCCTCCACCAAGCAAATTATTGTTCAAGTATCTGAGTAATTATATAACAGACCTTTCTACAGTGAGAAAAACATATATTTTAGTTAGTCAATATGAAACATATGATTAGAACACAAGTTACGAAGAGAAGGGAAGCCATCCGCAGACCGTATAAAATCTCTCAACGTACCAGTCAAGCGATTGTTGCTGACATCCCTACAAATTAAAGGTAGCACTTGGAATGTTATTAGGTAGTATGCATGTAATGCATTCATCATAATTATCATCAATGGTGTAAGTTATTATCTGACAGTAAGTTGGCATTCACATAAAATATGAGCTAGCATTAAAGCACCGTCAATAAGGGTAATATACATGGAAATGAAAAAGAAACAGCAGCCGTATTTTGTTGGCTTCAGAGATATTGATTTTGGCTAGTGATAGAATATTACATGATATATAATAATAACTAATTTCCACTTTGAAAAAATGCAAGCTATACCATGATATTGAGTAATACAAAAAACTGTGATGATAATACTTGTTTTTACTTACCATTTATTCAACAGACATTGCAGTTAAACGTTCTTCCTCTAATAATCTAGAAGGCAGACCTTTGGATCTTCCAATTTGTGCAAGTCTTTCAAAAGTAAACATAGGATTGAAAGCAAGATCCTCTAATTTTCTAGTTCTTGATAATGCAACAAACGTTAAACCAAGACTTTCTCGATCGTCGATATTAATGATTGCTTAATCAAGTGTCATTCCTTGACTTTTATGTATTGTTATCCCCCAACACAGAACTAAAGGGAACTGAGTTCTCATACATGTTGTACCAGATGAAGTTTTCCAATTTTATGTTTGCGGAGTTACTGGAATAATATTTTTTTCCCTCACGAAATGGAATACCACGGTATTTATCAAAATCGACTATGACCGCTAGTGGTAGATCGTTA
This sequence comes from Allium cepa, assembly GCA_030765085.1. Taxonomy (NCBI): domain Eukaryota; kingdom Viridiplantae; phylum Streptophyta; class Magnoliopsida; order Asparagales; family Amaryllidaceae; genus Allium; species Allium cepa. Next base: position 861,152,960 of record CM060929.1, read on the forward strand.
GGAGAACTTGATGACTGTAAATATACAATATCCATAACAGTACCCATTGCACCATTAACCAATCCATTTTGCACTGAAAGATTAGATCGTAACATCACTCGAGCACCTACACAAAGATAAATACATTGTTCTAAACCTTTTGCATCATCAACAGAAGCATTAGATGCTGCTTCACAGTTATTGAAAGAAGGAATGCGTGCAATAGGTTTTCCAATCTGAATCAAACGTTTTTTATTATGTTCATTAGCAACGTTTCTTGTTGGAAAAAGACAAAGAGCATTCTTAAAGGTTTCCTTCTCTTTGTTCGATAAAATTGACCAATCTCTGGTTTTGAAAACTTTCCAAACATCTAAAGTAGATGCACCTCTACTCAGTCTTTCTAAAGCTCCTCTAAAAGGTGCTTGCTCATCTCCTACTTGACGGAATATATATGATAGTCTTACACACTTATCAAAACTCATATATGCAAGTCCACCACGCTGTTGTAAGAGATTACCACCTTTCAAGTATAACGAACTATCACAAACATGAGGTAGTTGTCGCATATCACCAACTAAGACAATCGAAATGCTATCGAATAAGTCATTTATTGAATAAATATCACGACACCGTAAATCAATATTTGCCATCATTGTTCTACCAAGCATACTATATTCATCTATTATAATCAACTTTGTATTTTTAAATTCATCTTGCATACGATGACATTGCTCTGATGATAGTTCTTTGTAAGATGATTTTCTTTCCATGGAGATTAGAAGTTCATGATGAATTGTGCTACCACCAATATTAAATGTAGCCACTCCTGTTGGAGCCATAATGCGAACTGCTTTGCCGGTTCCAAAATGAGTGACAATTGTTCGAACAATGGCATTTACAAGCGTTGATTTTCCTGTATCAGCACCACCATAAATAATCATTCGAATTGATTTAGCTTTAGATATTGCTTCAAATATCACATTATGTGCAATCCTCTGCTCTGTAGACAAGCTCTCAAAAGGAACAACAGTTGAACTGTTTATGGTCTCACTTTCATGTTCCATAATTGAATGTAAATTGGTATGTATAAAATTACGTTCAATATCTATATTAGGGTATCTCTGAAGTGCTTCATTCCAATTATGCAAAGTATCAAATTCTCTTAAGCCCATTTCTGTTTCCTCTCCTGAAACAAACATTGGACCCATCGCCGCTGGTATCATCCATTCTTCTTTTTTATTTTCTTCTACATCATTGTTTATACTATCATCTTCGAAATCATCTTCTACAACATCTGGGAGCGATTGATGATGAATCAATCCTAAATTAATATATCTCTCAGACCAAGCATCGAAGTTTCCTTTTGTTTCATTAAGATTTCTATGGTGATGGTGTAGTAGTACCTATATTCATATTACAAACAAGTTTACTTACAATTTCAATTTTTAAATATAATTTAAATAAACATACTTTTTAATTACCACAATTTATCGCTAATATTTGTAAAATTTGATTAAGTAAAAAACAGAGAAGTTGCATGACCTGTTGTTCACAATAAAATTCCCACTTTTCCCCCAATGGAGGAATATTGGTGCTTAGATCCGGTACTATTCGTACAATTGCCTCATTTCGAAACTTATGCCATCCTTTATTATAGTAACTGAAGTTTTTTGCCATATCAAGTAGTGAAAGGTTTTCAAGTTCGCTTGGTCGATCCATATACCTTGTAATAAAATTTGGGTCCGAATCAACGATATCTTCATCTATTGTTGTATTTCGACGTCGAATTATTGTTGATAACATGTTTTTTTCAGTTATGTTTAGTTGCACTATTGTTCTGGATGAACTTACTAGAGGGTAAGACATGAGAAGATGGCATACCTCTTGTGCAGAAATGTCTCGTTCGGATACACTCTTGAGAAGTAGTTTCTTGATGGCGGAAGTTGATGTTTGATAAGGTCGATGGCTATTTTCAACTATTGTTCTGAATGTGTCTGTAAAGCTCTTTGAAACTGGTTCAGATTTTGCTGCATATTTTCCAATATAATTTACCACAGCATGCACAGATAACACAGGAGACCAATCAATATCAGCACGCCAAACCTGAAGTACTTTTCTATTATGTGAGCAGATCAGAGGATTGTTGCGTTTTGCAATAAAACGAAAGATTTTACTGTTTGGCGGATCTTCTACAATTTTAGATTGTGGAAGCACGTCAAACGGATATTTAAAGCGACATGTCAATTGTTTGTTTGTTCTATGTACTCGCAAACAGTAGTTTCCACACCTGGAATGACGCATGACCCAAGTAACTAGATTTCCATAATCGTCGTCGTCCGTATCCAAATTTGCATCGGGTGGAATAACTTGTGCATATGGATGCTCTTGTTCCCGTGAAGGTCCACCCATATTTGGGTTCATTGTAATCAAAATATTCAATAATTCTAGAATTTTCATATGAATTTTCGGTAACAAAAGATAAATCTGGTGCATCATGTAACCACGAAAAGCCATGGATATGTCTACTTCCACGATTTTGCCATTCAAAACGATACCAATAGTCCTTAACAGAAAATTCTGGTGTCAAAAAATCTAGTACAAAAGTTTTAACCCTTGCTTGGAAATACCATGCAGCAACCAGTGGATTTTCATTTAGTAACTGTGCCTTTCTTTTTATTTGTTCACTGTAGCTTAATGTTTGCAATTCATTTGTTTGATCAAGAAGTTTATAAAGTTCTGGCCATTGCAAATCTGCTGAACTTAATGTGAAAAATATAGTTGGCGAACCTAATTGTTTGACCATAGCTGTAAGCTCTTTTAATCTTGTAGACCAGTAAGAACGGCTTCCACGAATGCCTTTTGCATAGTAAGAAATGCGTTGGGATAACTGCTTATCTTCCGATTTTAACATGTCACAGATATCATTTATAGATAAATTCCCATCATCCGGGTTTTTTTGTACGTATATGCTACCAATATCTAACGCACGCCACCTACTAATTGAATTGTACGCAAAATATCTAAATCTAGAATCTTGTGCAAACCTTTGATCATGATATTTCATTAAATATTGAAAATATTCTAAGGGTCTAATTTTTCGTGGTCGTGCTTGTCGTAAATCAGCATTACCTACTGGAAATAATGTTGGAAATGCCATCGAGATATATCCAGGAGTATTAAACTCATCAATAGCAACAGAAGAAATAGGCATCTGAACAACTGTTTCATTTATTTCTTTATTTTCCAAAAAGGATAATAAATAGGCTAGGTGGTTCGGTTGTACTGCAGCCGTGGCTGCACCTGATATCTCAAATTCACCGATGTGAGTTATTTCCCTTTCAAATTCTGGAGGTCCATGAAAATCGTCGTTGTGAATTTGAGTTTGCGAATTATCTTGAATATGAGGAAGATTTAAAGGCACACCATCCTCTGGTAACTCATGGAGAGATACTTCATTAATGTCCACATCCGAATAACATATATTATTAGATTTAAGCCAAAGTAGTGCCTTTCTTACATGTTCACGTCTTACGCGAAACTCTTGACTTTCATTCGTTCCACTTTTGTTGAAAACTAATACCGCCGATAATTCATTTGGTCTGAAAGGGAGAGAACATGCAATAGCATTGATATCCCGAGGAAAATTAATAATATTTCCACAATATTTATATTGTTGTCCTTTAAAACGATAAACCGACATAACTGGATGAATGCGCGCAATGAGGATTCGCTCCAAGTTAGTAAGGCAGGATAATTCAGGTGGAACTGGACCGGGTTCCATTAGATTTTGAGAACTAAACTTGTAAGGAAGGCCATGCTGTGGTTTATCAGTACGACAATTGGAGCATGTACTTAATGTAGCAATTAAATCCGGAAAAAATCGAGAACAAGTCTGACAACTTGCCCAATTAATATTTTGGCATGAGCTTATAAATTTGTGAGCATTTGTAACTGGAGATATTAGCATTGTAGTGTTGATATTTGAGGATTTGACATGAGTTCCATTTTCTTTATATCTTGCTGCATCAATTGCTCTTTTACGTTGTTTTTGTTGATCAGTTTCTCTCAAATGTCTAGCTCGTTGGTTGGATGACCGATTTTCATTATAATCATTTTTTCATATTGACGAAATATAGGCGAGTCTCTAGTATAAAAATATGTACATCCAATTAAAAAATATGTCAAAATTAGTAGGAGTAGTAATCTTTTATCTGCATGTTATTAGTAAATGTAGCATTACTTACCTTTGTAAAAAGCATGATATGTCTAAAGGACCAATTGCATCAACGGACACTTTTAAAACATCGTGTGAAATAGAACCGGTAGGGGTGAATAAATCAACCTTGTTGGATGCATCAAAAGGAACAAAATCTCTATTCAAAGCATCAGATAACGACAATGGATCCTCTACGAGGATAGGCTGACGTAGTAAATCATGTGACATCTATGCAAGTATAGAGCAATTTAAAAAGTAAGGAAAAGGGTAATACGGGACATAAACTAGCAAATTGTCATTAAATAGTTATACTATATTATTATGTTTGATTACTGTAAAAATTAAACATTAAAATTAAAATAACGGTAAATGTGGAAACAAAAAAAATATGGAAGGTCACCTTTACGTTTGTCATTGACACTGCTTGCATATTATCGACATAACCTGAAATTGACTGCGCCTCATTGTCAAGCAACGGTGATGCATTTAGATCAATACAGTGCATTTCAACTGCAGAGGTGAAGACAAATAATATTATTCGTCATTAATTTAAAAACATCACAAAAACTTATAATAAAAGTGATTAAAAATAATCTGTACTGATATATTATACAACTGTACATTATGGTAAACGAGTCACCTTTATCGTTAGTTTGTGTCTTTTTTGAAATTTCTTCAAATTGTGCAGCACCTACTGATGATCTTTGATGTTCTTTACATATTGCTTCAACCGGATTCTAAACATGTTAGTGCAAATATCGTTAGAAACTTAATCATTTGACCGTCGAATAATCTTGTATCGTAATAATTAAAAATAAAACATAAATTTGACAAAAGACAAATTAAATAATATTGTAGAGAAATTTACCATATGGAAGTTTGACTGCGATGTTGATACCATTTGTTCATGATCAACACGAACTTCATATAGTTGCTTGTCATTTCTACACAACGACGGTGCATTCAAATCAATAGGATATACTTTTTGCATCCCATTTTTCTAAATATGTGAAATAAAGTAGTGAGCACGATTGATCATAGTATAATTATCATTATTAAAAAAATAATATTTATCCATTAATTTATATGAAAATCATTACCGTATCAAAGATTGACGTTAATACCACATGCTTATTATCGTCATGATCTTCAAATGGTTCTTCGTCATTGATCATTGAAGGTGATTTATTTAAATCAATATTATACATATTATTTGACATATATGCCTGAACATGGTAAAAGGCAGTGATTATTCAAATAAAATAAGTACTTTAACTAGGTTAAGCAAACAATGGAGTTAGAGTGATAAACTAAAATTGTCATCAAGTCTATTTTTAGCCTTTTTAAATAAACTAAATACTCAAGACAGAACAAGTAGATGAAGCAACGTTCAAAGCACTACATTTAAATTATGCAATTTGTAGATGGAAACAAGCCATCATATGTTCTTTCAATATGTTTAGCAGTCAAATCACACTATACAAGCTTCAATCCAATGACCTCTCACACCAAAGTTGGAGGCCCTGAACACTGGGATAGTGGTCCTGGTCTTGACTCACATTAGCCAAAGCAGATTTTTTTGATAATTTTTTTGCATATGGTACTGGTAAGAAAACTTGTAAGATGAGGATGTTGTGCTTCTTCTTATAATATGAAGCATGTGCAAAATCATATTTCCTTTTTCTCGTGTGCTAATGAATGACAAATTGTCTTACAAGAAAGTAATTGCTATTCTAGGCAACAACTGCAGTAGGGCAGTAGCTCTACACTACTGCATTATACAACACGATAGGAATATCCTCGACTCCTTGCCATTTTCATTTATTTCACCATTTTGATAAGATTTTCATCTTTATGGGAAGTTCCTTTTGGAACAAAGGAACGAGAATCTGAATAAAACATCGATTTGATTTTCATTTCATTTGAAAAAAGGTCTTGTAATTACTATCATTATTTATCTAACGCAAAAACGTGCTCAAATTGTTATTCGTCAAACTAAGGAGTTTAGTATCTGAAGTTGCAAAGTACATAAAACTTATGAAAAATGAAAATGGTTGGTTGTTTATCATAGGTGAAGGGTGTATATCTGATAAACTTATTATTTTATGTTGTAAGCGGATAATTGGTATGTGGCAATGGAAATAACAGTAGCAAATATATGACATGTAATTCTAAACACCAAATTACTTGTTCAAACCAATGGCTAATATATTTTGAAGCATGAGTTAGTGTTGTATTAACTTTATATTTAACAATTTAACAAACTAATAAGAAACTAAAATTACAGAAAAGAATTAGTTGGGTTTGGTAATCCTGTGAGATGCAACTCCACTTTCATCACTGCAAGGTAAATAAGTTACCAAAATTTACACCACTGTCTCATTCATAATAACAAGGAATCAAATATTTAAGGTGTGTTCCCATAGGAGATGACTAATGATTAAATCAGTTAACCAGAAATCCAAAAATAGAGACCTAAAGCCATCAATTCAAGGTCCTTGATCAAAATATTAAGTCAACAATTAAATGTCCTCCATCAAAATACGACCGCCAAGCCTCGAAATTGACATATCAGTCACCTCTTGATCGTATTTAATAATAAAATTTGATATTCATAATCCGAACCCAAATTAAACGATAAAGATTATTATAACTACGGTTATTTAGAGATAAAACCCAAACATCAGACCTAAACTTCAAACAAATATGATCATGAGAATAAATTTTAGGTTTTTGTGCAGAAAACTAATTCATTCTCGTGGAAAATAATACTAATAATATCAAATAACTCACAAATATCTGGCAGTACAATTTTACCTGGACCGAGAGGAGAGAAGCGAAGCCGGTTTATCAAACGGTGAACTCACAAATATCTGGCAGGGGAATAGGCTTTGTATTTGTTTTAGGGAGAAATAAAGAGGAGTGGGTAGGGAAAAATTGAGTGGATAAAACGGGGACGAAAGTGCTTTTATTTTATTCTCGAAGAAATAACGAGGAGAGGGAAGGGGAAAATTGACTGGATAAAACGGTGAAGAATGTTTCAAATTGAGAGGACATGGTCAGGAAGAGAAGAAAATTCGGGGGAGAAGAGAGAAGCACGGAAAAAAAAGGGGAGAAGAGAGAAGCACGGAAAAAAAACGAAATAGTGGGGCATGTTTTTTTGGCTTCGGGAAAATTGATTTTGGCTAGTAGAAATAGGCAAACCTCCCTACGTCGGTTTGATGATTATTATTGAATTTCTGTAATAGTTTGTTTTTACAGAAGAAATGTTACAGATATTTGAGCAATACAAACGATATTTATATAAGTAGTTTTCTCTTGTTAGGCTGAAATGAAGCCCACAACCCAAAAGCCTATTTGACTTAGTTAAGTGATGTAGCTGGTACATCTGAAAGACTTCGGCAAAGTGTATTGTACCTCTTCATTCAATACTCTACTTCAAACCTAGCTCTCTGCTAGGGTTGCGAATTCTTCCCCAAGTTTGCGCCGCCATCAAATTGAGCCAAATTCATTCAGATCTGATGAAAATTTATAAGCTTTTCTTCCTTACTCGAGTGTCTATGCTTGATTCAACTGGCTCGTGAGCATTTTGTGAGTCGCTTTTGCAAAATGTTTACGTTGCCTTCAAGTTGCTTTAGTTCAAAGCTCAGATCTGTTGAAACTTGTGACGTTTTTACTAGCAGTAGCTGAAAGATCATGCTTTGATTCAAGGCTCAGATCTATTGAGACACACGAGCTCTTTGATCTTATAAAACCGTGTTAGCTACTAAGTCGTGGCTTTTCTTGAGAGGTTTGCGCCTTCCTTGACTCGGATTTGTAGAAAGATCATGCCTTTCTTGACTGTCAAGGTTCATGACATTTAACTTTTCTCCGAGACGTGTGAAATTATCTTTTGATAATGGCTTTGTTAGAATATCATCAACTTGGTAAGTTGCAGGTATGTGATTGATATCTAGCTTTCCTCTTGCCACTTGTTCATGGACAAAATATAAGTCTAATTCCATGTGTTTAGTTCTAGAATGTAGAATTGGGTTGGCAGTAAGTGACACTGTGCTGAGGTTGTCACGCCATATTGTAGTTTTCCTTTCTTTTTGGATTTGTAGTTCACTCAGCAATGAATCTATCCACATTATTTCTCCAATTGCATTAACCATACTCCTGTATTCGACCTCTGTGCTTAATTTGGAGATAGTTGACTGTTTTTTTGAACGCCATGAGATATGATTTTTACCTAGATAAATACAATATCCACTTGTTGATCTTCTGTCATCAGTGTCAATTCTCCAGTCTGCATCTGCATAGCCAGTAATGCTGATAGTTTTGCATGATTCAATTGTCAGACCAAGTTTAGTGTTCCTTTGAGAAATCTCAGTATTCTCTTTACAGTTTTCCAGTGCTCATTTGTTGGACTTCGCATAAATTGACTCACTTTATTTAAACTGAACGAAATTTCTAGTCTGGTGGTTGTTGCATATTGTATGCTCCAATTATGCTTCTGTACTAACTATCATTTGCAATTGCTCCTTTAGTTTTTGATAGATGTGCATTGTTTATCATATGAGTTGAAATTGAGTTTGATTGATCCATTTTTGCTCTAATTGAGATTTCACAGATGTATTTTTTCTGGCTGAGTTGAATCAGAGAATTTGATGGTCTTTTTAATTCAATTCTTAGGAAGTAGCTTAAGCACCTTGAGAATTCTTTGTTTAAATGTTGGACAAGATTGTTGATTTCCATTTCATCACTGCCTATAATAATAAAGTAATCAACATAAATCAGTATATAAGTGATAGTACCAAAATTGAATTTTGCAAGTAGAGAGTTATCTGATTTTGTGGAGTTGTAGCCCAATTTAACCAATGTTGATTTTAGCTTTTCAAAACAAACCCCTAGAGCCTGCTTGAGACCATAAATTGGTTTATTCAATTTCCATAATAGCTTTTCATTTCCACTTTGTTTGAATCCATAGGGCTGCTCCATGTAAACTTCCTCCTGCAAAACACCATTCAAAAATGCATTATTTACATCTAATTGCTTTATGTTTTAATTTCTATACAAGGTAATACTGAGTATAATTCTAATGGTGGAAGGTTTCACAACTAGAGAAAAAGTTTTATTAAAATTAAAACTATTTTGTTGTGAATAACATTTTGCCACTAATCTTGCCTTATATTTAGAAATTGAACCATCCGCGATTTTTTTTAGTCTCTATGTCCATTTACGGCTACTATATATTCTTATTAATATGCAGAGGAACAAGATCTCATGTCTTTTTTTTCCTTAAAGTGTTCATATTCTTCATTCATGGCTGCTTTCCATTTCTCATTTTGTATTGCCTGACTATATATACTTGGCTCTTCATTTTCTAAAACTACATGATATAGCTTTGGCTTAAATATGCCATTTTTTGCTCCAGTAATAATATGATGTCCAATTTTTTCAAGAATGTATTGATGACCACTATTATTTATTTCAGTCTCTTGTTGCCCATTAGTTGGTTGTGAATCACCTAATGATTGACTTGGACTTAGCCGTACTTGATTATCTGACTGTTGCACTTGAGCTGGTAATGTCAATTGATTCAGTTTGCTCATGACCTGGTTTTGAAGAGGACACGGTGTGCTGTGATCATTGATTGCTTCAAGTTCCTTCTTCAATGATATGAACTGGCTTGTCAACTTCCACAAATATGGATAATAAATGACATTTTGCGTTGTAAACCTTTTGAGATGTTTTGATTATTGAATTACTAAAAGGAAACACTTGTTCATTAAAGACAACATGTCTTGAAATAAATATTCTGCCATTACTAGATAAAAGTTTATAGTCATTTTGGTTTGCTGCATAGCCTAAGAAAGTACATGGTGACGATCTGAAACTTAGTTTATAAGTATTGTATGGCCTAAGGTAGGGGAAACATAAACACCCAAACACTCTTAAACCGTGATAGTCTGGTTTGATGTTGTAGAGAACTTCTGATGGACTTTTGTGTCTTAAAATTTTTATGGGCAATCTATTAATTAGAAAAACTGCAGTAGAAAATGCATCAGGCCAAAATTTTAGTGGTAGCGATACATTTGCTAGCAGTGTTAGTCATGTTTCCACAATCTGCCTATGCCTCCTTTCAATCAAACCATTCCGTTTAGAAGTATATGGACTAATTGTTCTGTATATAATACCTTTTTCTGAAAGTACTCTCTCAAAGGTAGGAATTTTATACCACCATCAGTCAACAATATTTTTACCTAACAATTAGTTTGTTTTTCTGCCGGCACATAAATTGTAGTACTGCATTGCATCTTTCTGATTTTGATTTTAAGAAATATATACACACACATCTTGAGTATGCATCAACAAATGAGACATAATATTTGTACCCATAGTCAGTCAATATGGGTGCTGGACCCCATAAATCAGCTGCAACTAGCTTTAGTGGTTTGTTGTAACTGATTTTAGAGTCCAAAAATGGTAATTTATGACTTTTACTCATTTGGAAATAATTACAAATATATGGTGTTGAAGTCTTGTTAAAGGAAATATTATTTTCATTCAACACATGTTTAACAATATTTACATTGGGATGACCAAGCTTACAATGCCAAGTATCAAAGATCCTACAGTCATTCACATATTTGATTTCAGAATTATTACACCATTTTTCTTTAAATCCAAATTTTCTTGAATTAGCAACATTGAAAGAATACAATCCCTTAAACTCTCTATACTGTAAGAGAATATCTTTTATTAGAATATCTTTGACAAGACAGTATCTTGGGAAAAATTCAAAAAATACATTGTTATCTTTGGAAAATTATGAGACACTTAACATATTTTTCTTGACTGATGGTACTCTTAATAAATTGTGCAAATATTTTTTTTTCCAGCTATGCATGCACTTCCAGTGTGTGTGATTTTAACTGATTTACCATTATCCATAAGTATTGATTGAGTACCTTTGTATTCCTTGTTGCCAAGATTTAAATTTCCCAAGCTGCTAGTTACATGATTTATTGCCTCTAAATCAGGATACCAGTTGTCATCATGAGTATCTTCAATTTTTGCCGTGTCACTGTTATTGCAGTCAGTTTGACCTTTGATTTCTTGTTGAACATTTATCATATTTGCACTATGATTGTAGCTTCTTGTATTGTTGCCATTTTGTTATGATGGTGTGTAGTTGGCATCAAATCTGAAATAACATTTATTTGCAGTGATACCAAACTTTTCACATATTTGACATCTGGGTCTGTTATCGGCATTGTTATTGTACCATCTTCCACTTCTTACTGTAGATTTGGAAGATTGAGCACCTCTCTGGTTACTGAACTACCGATTTCTATTGTTGAAATTCTTGAATTTGCTGTTACTGGTAAAGTTTACTGTCATGTCTGATATGATTGGTTTCTTTTGTTCTAATCTACATTCTCAAGCAAGAAGTGTATAGTGAATATATTGTATTGATGGTAGTGTTTCTTTTGATGATATTACAGCTACCACTGCCTTATATTCATCATTTAATCCCCCAAAATTGACAATACGTGCTCAATGTCACTAAATGATCACATAATGTTTTTGCCTTCACCGGATATTCTCTCATTGACAGATTTTATTTTTTGACATTTTGCAATTGCCTCTTGTAGTACATTATCTTGGCTGCTGACCGAGTACTAAATATTTGCTCTATTGTTGACCAAATCTCATGCGATGAGTTACAGCCGATTAATTGAGAAAGTAGATTTGCACTTATAGATGATATTAACCAAGAACTGACTAGACTGCCTTGACTTTGATGTGTTATGAATTTTCGATTGCTAACTAGCTTCCCATCTTTATCTATAGTGTATTTTGAGGGTATGATTAAGGTGTCTTGGACATACTCTTCCAGTTCATATGCTTTGATTGCAGTTTCAATTTGAAACTTCCAAAGCAGGAAGTTGGTTTCACCAATTTGAATTGACAGTATCTGACGTTGGGGCATGATTATCTCCATCAGCAGTTCTTGGGTGGAATTCATTCTTGTATCAGTTGTTGGGTTTGATGAGGTAGAATTGTCAAGTCTCCTTCGGCCATTGTTGCAAGGATCAAGAAATGCGATCATCAGAAATTTTGGGATGATAAGAAATAGAGAATTTGTTGTGCAACCAACAATTCTTGGATGATGAAGTTTCTCTAACAAGAATTCCAAGGCAAGGCATGGCAAGAAGCTTTATCAGCAAGTAAACGGATGAAACGGTTTATTAACTTGATCTTGAGACATGTAATATTGTATTAAACAGAAAATGATGATGATAATTCCTTAATTCTCAAATGATTCAAAAGTGCAGTCTAATCTTGAAATGATGATGCTAAATCCGATCTTAACTAATGGCACGGTGTTTGCTGCATATAATGCTCTGATAGCATATTAAGATTTGAAGAAAAATATAATTATTATTGAATTTCTGTAATGGTTTGTATTTACAGAAGAAACGGGCTGAAATGAAGCCCACAATCCGAAAGCCTATTTGACTCACTTCAGCGATGTAGCTAATATATCTGAAGACTTCAGCAAAGTGTATCGCACCTCTTCATTCAATGAAAATAAATTCAAAACACGAGGAAGCAAGGAATTGAACGAAGAATGTTTATAAAATGAGAGATGTATTTTGTTATTATATACATGGTGTAAAATTTTCTCTCACTTAAGAGTTTTACATCTACGTAGATAAGATCCAAAAATATCCTTTCAGTCACTATAGTTGCCCATTTGGTTTCTGAAATGACTAGAAGATCATTATACACAAGCTTTGTCAGTGGGAACGAGATTATTTATTATAACAAAACTAGCAATAAAGAAGACAAGTAAACACTTTCATTGCTACCTTCAAAAAATTCATTTTTAATAACATTGCCAAATTTAAGTCCTTGCCATGATAATAATCTTTTATATAAAACGCTGAACAAATAAAATTACAGACATTGTGAAAGAGGAGATCGATGGAGCCCATGTGTAGATGGATCCCCCAAATGGTGGTCACTGTTTTGTAGTTCGTTTCAGAATTTTTGATTCTGTATGTTGCAAAACCCATGTTTGAATCTACAAATATAGCAGTGTCAGAGTGAATTATGGTATTTTCACGTTCATCATTGTACTCTTATAGCATCTTTAATTTTTTTTAACCTGTGGGATGATAATAAATATATGCAATAAAAATAGAGAATGAATCTCATTTTCTTTCTACGGTCTACTTATGGCAAACGGAAATACTTGCATTGCATAACTGATAACTTACCCTGACCATTCAATAAGACAAGGAGAAACGCAAATAAAATAAGACATAAAACCTCATCCACTCCAATATTATTACTACTATATCTAATACATTGTTTACCAGAACTCGGTGTATGCTTCTTTGTTAACACGATGCAAAACTTAGCCGTGTCAAGGCATACAACAAGTGCAACTTAGCATGGTTCATATATTTCATGAAATTAGGCGCAGACTCAAAATCTTATCTACGATAAACTACGACGTACAAAATATTATCTATGATAAACTACAACGTACTTAATAGTAATCCTGAAATAAAAGTAATAACAACTGCCTAAATAAAAAACAAAGGTTAACACCAGAAAAGAGGATCAACGAATCAGCCGGCAAGGGTATAAACATACCAATACACCCATATAGGTCAATATCTTAATCTTTAATTGGCTTCTTCATATCAAGTTATCAACATGTATATTTTTGCATTCATCAAAGAGAATACAGACTTCAATATAAGCTCAACTCACAAAACAAAACTTAACTAGTAATCTTAGTTGCCTTTTAGTCAGCCGACAGAAATGCTTGAAACAAAAGAGAAGTAGCAATAAATCCATGTCAACCCTACATTGAACCTTTCCATAATTGCTTAAATGCCTACTTCAATTGCAGTTTACTTAATACTTTCCACGTAATTAATCCACCATGAACGTAATCTGCAATTCCACATTCGCATAGATATATGCCTATAAATATCGAGCAACCAGCGCACCTGAAAAGCAGCACGAACTAAATAATTGAAAAATGGGTAGCAAGAAAGTTTTAGCACTTACTCTCACACTGGTATTAAAATTTAATTGCTTAATGATTATTTGTTTTACAACTGCTGCAAATGAAAAGATAGCAAATGAAACTAAAGGCACCCTTCTATGCCAAAAGAATAGAAACAAGGGACAAGGTCGCAGCAGGCGAGTAAAAACTCGAGGAATCCGTCGTAGCCGCAGACTTCCACAAGATAGAAATAGCGACCATATGTCCGACTTCTACTAATCTTGGACTGTTATCATAGAAAAGTTTAGTTGGGGATGAAAGGGATTTAATAGTTGGTAATATGTTTTTTGCAGTTATACAATCAAAATAGAACCTGTAAATTCAAAATAAAATAGCAAATGAATAAAATCTTACAGTTCTAAATGAAGACATCTTTAGACCAAACCGTTATTACTAATCTTTAATGATTTTCCTTAGATTTGATGATGAAGACCTTTGGATCGGTATAATTATTAATATCAATCTGAGTTTTTCCATCAAAAATTCAAATGTCTTTTCATTAATTATTTAAATGATATTGATGCAAATGATAAGATAGACCACATAAATAAAACTAACATTCACACCCACTTGATCGTAATGTTATGCAATCTCGACCCAAGGGTAAGGCGAGCAAGACGCCCCATAGGATAATCGATCCAGTAGGGGCAATAATTCTGGCAGTGACAATGGTTATATAATCGATCCAGTAGGGACAATCGATCCAGTAAGGCGACCAAGATTGTTTATTAGAACAAAACTAGCTATATAGAAGACAAATAAACATTTTCATTGCTGCCTTTAAAGAATTCATTTTTAATAATACTGCCAAACTTAAGTCCTTGCTATTGAAAATAATCATTTATGAGAAAACACTGGACAACTAAAATTATAGACATTGTAAAAGAGGAGATCGATGAAGCCGGTTGTAGATGGATCCACTATAAAAACAGATTTGTTTTAGTGAGGATGCTAGCGACGGCTAAAAAAGACGACCGTCATCGGCCGTCGCTAAGTGCGGGCTATACAGCAAAGCCGAGACTCGAAAAATTTCACTTTCCCCACTTTTCCCTCAAACTTCTATCGAAATTTCCACTCTCACTGCCTCCAACCACCTTCTATCGACGCCAACCGCCTCTAGAAGCCGTCGTCGCCCTCCGGTGCCGCTGCATTTACTCTATCTTCTTTGATTTCACAATTTCTAGGTGTAATATCTAAACCTTAATTTCTGAAAATAATTGATATTAGATAATGGTAATAGTTTATTAGTTGATTTGGGGATAAAACTAAAACCTTTATTTAGAAAATTAGTTGGTTATGGATTTGAAATAGATGATAGTATGCATTAGTCGATGATAATGGTATGTTAGTTGATTTAGGGAAGTTAATAAGCGTTTTGATTGTTTAATTTGTAATCAAAAATTAGGGTACTTATAATCCAAAAATTAGTGTATAATTACTGATTTATATACTAATGGATATAAGTTTACGTGAATATTTGTTCAAGTTAATTAGAACAATGTTTGTTTGTGCAAAAATTAACATACAATTGTTGATTGATATGCTACTAGATTGGTACGTTTAGGCATAAGTAATATTTTTTATTTAATTATCATGTGTACATTACAATTATTAGTGGTTAGTATAAAATAAAATTAATATACTTTATTACAAGTTCTAACATCTAATTTTCGTTTACAAAATCGATAAAAAAATTAAATTGTTAACTGAATTTTGAATCACGTTTTGAAATTTCAAATGTATTAAATAAAATATTTAAATGGTTGAATGAATTATATAATTTTGAAATGAGCATAACAACAACAAATGTTATACTGAAATCAATTTTAGTAAAAATTAAGAAATGAATATAACAACAATAAATATTCTACTAAAATCGATTTTGTAAAAAAATGAAGAAATGAATATAATAACATTAAATATTTTGCTAAAATTGATTTTCTAATAATAATTAGGAAATGAATATAACAAAAACTAATATTGTATTAAAATCGATTTTGAAAAAAAAATTATGAAACAAATATAACAATAACAAATATTTTGCTAAAATCGATTTTTAAAAAAAATGAATAAATGAATTTAAGAATCGATTTTTTGAAGAAAAAAATTAGAAAATGAATATAACAACAAAAAATATCCCGCTAAAATCGATTTCGTAAAGAAATTAAGAAATGAATATAAGAACATATGTTATAACTAAACCGATTTTCCAAAAAATTAAGAAATAAATATAACAAGAATAAATATTTTATCCAAATTGATTTAAATTTTTTTGGAATGAATATAATGCCGATTTGCAAATAAGAATTAAATATTATTTCAACAAATAATTGATGCTAGAAGATTAAAGCCGTCGGTCCCAAAATGTTTTAATTTAGTTTAGAAAATAAAACGACAAAAATACACCCCTTGGATGCAAAGTTATGCGTAGAAGAGAACTGAAGTGAAGTGCCATCGAAATTATACAGAAGTGTGGTGTGTGAAGCCTTTGGTCCTAAATGGCTTTACTTTATTTTAGAAAATACAACAACAATAATATACCATTTGAGTGCAAGTTATGCATAGAAGAGAAGTGAACTAAAGTGTTGTCGAAATTACTAACATATATTTTCAAATCAAGAAAAATGTTCAATTATTTCCTCGTTCGATGTATGAAGTCAGAACTGGTAGGAAATGTTCAATAAAGGAACATTTCTATATCGATGTACACGATCTATTTGATTCGCTAAATCTAATAATCGAAATAATGAAGAAATTCGTTGCTCATGTAGTAAGTGCCAACATTCGAAGCATTGGAAACCAGATATAGTTGAAGTACACATGTATAAATATAGTTTCATGCCGAATTATTGTTTCTAGGATTGCCATGGAGAATTTGTTGAACCAACATCTAATCTTATAGTGTTGGAGGACGATAATATTATGACGAATCCGATAGAAAATATGATGGAAGATGCATCACGATTAACGTTTTCTATCATTCAAGCCGACGGTGAAGACGTAAATGTCAAAGAAGAACCGACTGTGGGAGCTAAAAATATATATGATTTATTGGATTCTGCTAAGAGGCCGTTATGGGACGGTTGTAAAAGCGAAACTGAACTATCAGTAACCATCGAATACATTACTATGCAATCAAAATTCAATCTTACAGAAGCTGCATTTACAGCAGTTGTACAAGCTGCAAAACGACACATGCCATCCAATAATCTGATGTGCGATAGTCATTATAAAGTGAAAAAACTGATGTCCGCTTTCGGGTCTGCCATACGAAAAGATAGATACATGTGTAAAAAGGTTGCATGTTGTATTGGAAAGATGACGTTGACCTTAGAAAATACAGAATATGTACAGAGGAAAGATACAAACAAAGGAAGAAGAAAGGAAAATAAGTTCCGTACAAGAAAATGCATTATTCTTCCATCACTCCCAGACTTTAAAGATCATATGCATCTTCTACTACGACATGTCATATATGATGGCATAGTGTGAGAATACCGGAAGAAGGAATCTTGATACATTCATCGGATCGAGAAGCATGAAAATATTTCGATAAGACTTATCACGCATTTGCTGTAGAAAGCCGTAATGTCAGATTCGGTTTATGGATGGATGGATTTTCACCATTCTCTCAGTTTGGTAGTAAATATTCATCCTGAGCAATTATCATCCGTGTAATTTACCTAAATGGATGTTTCCAAAAACACCATATATGTTTTTCACTATCGTCGTCTCTGACCCTCATGATGCACATGAGAAATCGATATTTATTTACAACCATTGATCAAAGAGTTGAAAAAACCGTGGAATGAAGAAGTTGAAACATACGACATTTCGAGGGAATTTTTTTTGTATGTTTGATTCTTTGTTATGGACTATTGGTGATTTTTCTACACATGGGATGCTTTCTGTTTGGAGTACGGTCGGTCATCTAGCATGCCCTTATTGCATGGAAGAAAAATAAGCATTTTTTTACGGCATGGGAATAAAGTTTCTTGGTTTGATTGTTCTCCATCCAAATCATACTTTTAGAATAGATAGAAAAAACTTTATAGCTAACAGAGAAGAAAATATGTAACCACCAAAGATTTGATCAAGCAAAGAATTGCAATAAATTGTAAAGGACTAGCCAAAGATACATGAAACTGGAATACATATTGAAATTTCAGAAAAATCGAACATTCATAATTGGTGCAAATAAAGTATATTTTGGGAGTTACCATATTAGAAAGATATCTTATTCCAACATAATATTGACATGACGCATAATGAAAAAAACGTGCTTGATGATGTGTTTAATATAATTTTGAATGTAAAGAGAAAAACTAAGGACGATTTGAATTCCAGACTTGATATAACACACTTTTGTAAACGTCCACACCTGAATCAGAAAACGACAAAGACTAAAAATTCTGAATATTTGCATCACTTGTTGTATAATGTATTGTTCCAAGTTGTATATTATTCTGAGCTATACATTAATAATGATGACTATGTTATGAGTTATGTACTATTCTGTTTTGAAATTTCTATATATTTATTCATGAGATCTTGTCCCATTTATTATGATGTAGTGTAAGTTTTATGTGATAATTACTGAAACATACTTTGTACTAATAAATTTATGTCTTCTTATTGTATGATATTATTTGTTTGTGGTAGATATGTCCGACATGAGACATAGCCGGAGATCTGAGCCTTCTCCTCCTCTCGGTGCAGGTGCTAGTGGCACGACACCGAATTTACACCCACTTGCGGAGGTAGTTTCGAAAAGCGTAGGGTAAGTATCAAATTTATTTGAAGTATATTTTTTAAAAATTTATTAATTATCTACATGAAAATTTAAATATGGGCTTTGAGGTAGAGCCTTCGGATTGCATCCTACAAGTTTCCAGGAAGGCATTTGTGAGTAGGATGTCAGGCTTTGGCCTCATTGGGACGACATCCCACCGCATATCAAGAACGCTATATTGGCTGATGTAATCGTAATTATAAGTTTGAATTTTAGTTGAAAAATAGTACAATGTACATAATTCAAACGAATTTCAATATGCAAGCAGCCATGCATGTAGATCCAGAGAATATGGATATTTTTACCAATCATTGGAACAAAAAGATGAGAAAAGATTATAAGGACATTATGTCTAAGGCTAAAAACGCAGGAAAAAAAAC
This sequence comes from Allium cepa, assembly GCA_030765085.1. NCBI lineage: Eukaryota > Viridiplantae > Streptophyta > Magnoliopsida > Asparagales > Amaryllidaceae > Allium > Allium cepa. Next base: position 861,172,402 of record CM060929.1, read on the forward strand.
CCAATAGGATGAGCGTTGATGTGTGTGCTGAGTATCCCCGCCTCTGGAAAACTCCGGAAGTGAAAGTAAGTGATATACTTTTGCATTGTTGTTATAGTTTTTTTTAAATTTCGTATGTTAGTTGTAGTAATTTAGTTAATCCTGTATCTAAATTTGTAGGAACTATTTGCCCAAAACCGTGCAAATTGAAATAAAAATACTGCTTTGCACCGTGGTGGCTCCAAATCCTTCCAAGAACACAGGAGAGAGCTGGTAAACTTATAAATTGTGTTTATAAATATTTAAATGTTATTTAATCATATTTGTAACATTGTTTATTCATATATATATATATATATATATATATATAATTTCAAGCGGCGAGATACTATCTGAGCCTACTATGACTGAGGAGTTCATGGCCACACATGCTGTTGAGCAGACAGATGAGAAAGATAACGTTTCATATGAGTGAACGGACGATATATCTAGATCTGTAATGGTAAACATGCTTATCCGTAATGATAATGTTTCATTTTCCTTTATTTCACATTTCATAAACTTTAAATTGAATATTATCATGCCAAACTATTGTTCGTAATCGCAAAAGAGATATGAAGTGGAGCGGGCACGAGTAGCGCAGTCCACTGGCCGGGTAGAGTTAACTTTTGAGGAGTCAAACCTTATTTGGGATGCTATTATTGATCCGCTCTCGCGAAATAGGCGGCACAGTTACGAAAATCAGGAGGTTTACTAATATATAAATTTACACATGCAAATGAATTTAAACTTAAGTGAACAAATTATAAATTGAATAAGGAACCTGAATAATTGAAATAAATAAATTACAACCAATGTATAACAGTTAATTATAAATATTAACCGCATAATTAATCAACATTTGCTCATACTATTTATAATGCTAATAAATTATAACTAAATATCAACTATTTCACAGGTGTTAATATCCCAAGGGGCCTATAGAAGATCTCACGCCGAGGAGGAGATTGCTCAAATGGAAAAACAACTGGAGGAAATAAACGATTGGACGAAGAGCGCATTGGCGCAACAGCTAGACGAGCATATCGCAGTCTACTTAGCACAACATAGGACAATGTATGGAGAGGACGGGTCGAGCGACGACGATGAGTAGGTATGTTTGTGTTTCTATCGGATATTCATCATCTTGTTTTGCAGCATGTGACATTTTTGTATATATTTGATACTTGTTCGTTGGTCGTGGTGTTTGATGAGTTAGTGGGCATTTGAGTATACATGTGATTGATGGATAGTATTTGTAAGTATGGTTACATTGTTTGATGGATTTGTAGTGTTCCGTTTGACTGGTATGCTATCTTTATATGGTGGTGATGAAATGTTTACGTATATTTATATGTTGCGTTTAATGTATGATATATGATGGATGAAGTGGTATTAGTTGTGAAATTGGATGTATATGTTGAAAATAAATATGAAATTGGTTGTGTGGTTGGATGGACTGAATAGCAGAAATGGTTTTGAAAATTTGTTTCATATTAGCAACGGCTAGCGATAGCCATTTGGTCTAGATTAACGACGGCTAGTGTCGACTTGAGGCGCCACCCTTTGTTAACTAATTTTCCACGTGTACAAGTAAGGGATTATCAACCGTCACTATTTTGGTGACGGAGTCATCGCTGAAGCGACGCTTTGCTGTGTGGCGGCGGGCTATTTAGCGACAGCTAGCGACGACTGACGACGTCTTTTTTCCATTGTTAAAGCCATTATGTTTTGTAATGACCCCCCAAATGGTGGTCGTTGTTTTGTATTTTGTTTCAGAATTTGTGATTCTGTATGTTGCAAAACCCTTGTTTGAATCTATATAGCAGTGTCAGAGTGAACTATGGTATTTTCAAGTTCATCTTTATGCTACTTACACCATCTTTAAACCTTTTCATTTATAATTTTTTTTTACCTACGAGAAGATACTAAATACATGCAACAAAAATAAAGAATGAATCTCATTTTCTTGTTCTTCTATGGTCTATTTATGGCGAATGGAAATACTTGCATAACAGATAACTTACCCTGATCATTCTGTAAGACAAGGTGAAACACAAATAAAATAAGACATAAAAGCACATCCACTCCAATATTATTACTACTCTATCTAATACATTGTTTACCAGAACGCGGGCTATGCTTCTTTATTAACATGATGCAAAACTTAGCCGTGTCAAGAAATACAGCAAGTGCAACTTAGCATGGTTCATATATTTCCTGAAATTAGGCGCAGATTCAAAATCTTATCTAAGCAATAATAGCTGCCTAAAATAAAAACAAAGGTTAACACCAGAAAGAGGATCAGCGAATCTGAAGTTATAGCCGGCGACGGTATAAACATACGAAAGCACCCATACAGATGAATATCTTAATCTATAATTGGCTTCTTCATATATATCAACTTATGAACATATGTATTTTTGCATTCATCAAAGAGAACACAGACTTCAATATAAGCTCAACTCACAAAACAAAACTTAACTAGTAATCTTAATTGTCTTTTAGTTAGCCGGCAGAAATGCTTGAAACTTAACTTATGAACATTGAACTTTTCCATAATTGCTTAAATGTCTACTTCAATTGCAGTTTGCTTAATATTTTCCAAGTAATTAATCCACCATGAACGTAATCTGCAATTCCACGTTCGCATAGAAATATGCCTATAAATACCGAGCAACCTGCGAACCTGAAAAGCAGCACGAATTAAATAATTGAAAAATGGGTAGCAAGAAAGTTTTAGCACTTACTCTCATGCTGGTATTAACATTTAATTGCTTAATGATTATTTGTTTTACAGCTGCTGCAAATGAAAAGATAACAAATGAAACTAAAGGCACCCTTCTAAGCCAAAAGAATAGAAACAAGGGACAAGGTCGCAGTAGGCGAGCAAGAAGAATCAGTCGTAGCCGCAGACTTCCACAACATAGAAATAGCGGCCATATATCCGACTTCTACTAATCTTGGACAGTTATCATTGAAAATTTTAGTTAGGGATGAAAGGGATTTAATAGGTTGTAATATGTTTGGCAGTTTTTTTTTTCTGGAAAAAAATTGAGTAATACCCACGGGAGAAAAAGTACTTATGTAATTTTACTGTACACTTCGAGGACCTGCCAACAAGTTTGACAGATAGCAAAAACCCCCATACAAATAAGACAAAATAAAAGAAAAAACCCACTCATGGCCTATACAACTAAGATCCAACATAAAGTACAAAAATAGTATCAAACACAAAAATTCAAATCTTCTATATCAGCAGTAACTCACTAATTCAAAACCGATACCTGTCTGCTAAGAATAACTAAACAGAGATTGTGAACAGAATACATACATACATATAAATGTGCACACACATAAGAATATATGTATATATTAATCTTATATATATGCAAAGTAACCTACAATATCTAATAAGAAAGAAACTGTAACTAATGTGTATGAATGTTTAAATACTAATACCTGTCAATTAAAAAAATACTACAAAAAAAGACTCGCATAAAAACCATTAAATATACAAAAATATATATGATCGATGCGTGCCTATACAAACTAAAATAAACAAGTAAAAACTACCACAAACGTGTATGAATCACACGCCATTATTCCACTATTTCATTTTGAGTTTAAAAAGTCACAGCAAATATTATATCTCCTACAGTATAACATTATATAATCCAGCATTATAAACTAAAGGCCAGCAAACCAAAAATGATTCAAGACAAAACAAAACAACCAGCGAAGATGACAAGGTTATATTAATAGCATACAAAGAATACAAAGAATAGTTGATTAACATCCTTATCCATCACAGAACACAGTACACATGTCACAGTAACTACGAAATGGTGTTATATTAATCTTTATTTGCTAGGAAGGTAATTGTTGATAGCTCTATGCACACTGTCATTATGGGAACAAGAATGCTGTTCTATATTTTTAGCCCAGAATTTTATGACTAAAAGATCAGTCTGATATTAGCTAAAAAACTAAAAATTTCACTTCTTCGTTGATCGTGCTCCAGAATATCACATACCATTATCCTACTCCCAAAAAATATCATACTTCCAAAAACACAGTATGAAATAAAAAAAGAACTGTAACCAAAAATACTCAAAAACAATACAATGCAAAACAAATGCAAATTTTGTGAAATTTTAACCACAGGTTACTTTAAACCAGTTTATGCAAGCCTCTGGATAATTTCAGCAAAGCTAACCTGCAAAATTACAATCATATATATTTTCCTCACTTCATAAGACAAAACAAATTATCATAAAAGCTCCTATTTCCACATATTTGATCCCTGAGACCTGAAGCAAATCACTAAAAACATAGCTGCTAAAAGTAATGTTAGTGCAGTGTAACAACCGTGTTTAGATTTAGCAAACTATTAAAATTTGCCAGAAAATAAAAAATAGCCATAAAAACCTAAACATTGAAAAGAGCTTTTAACATACTTATGAAAGTTAATTAAAAGTCGGTAAAATCAATCTCGTATAAAGTTTGAACTGATATCATAAACATATCAACTAACCATAAGTAAAATAATTATACAACATAAAATTGTTGAGTATGTGAGTATATGATTTTTGTTTGATGATAATAAACACACACACACGCACGTGTGTATATATATATATATATATATATATATATATATATACATATACATATTCATTTCAATGTATTTGTTAATATACTATTTTATTTTCACATAATTAAATAAATATTTGCTGAATAAAATAAATAACATAGAATTTAAATTCAAACAAATATTTTATTCATACAAATATTTATTACAATTTTGAATAGTACAAATTTAAGCTCTCACTATATATACACAATTTCGATTACATCACATTTCAATTTACATGATTACCCTCACTACATATCGCTCATTCATTCGTATTTAATCTTCAGCTTGAATCCAGCATCTGAGCAATCTGCAAAAATATACACAAACGCAGTAAAATTGAAAATAAAATATTTTTGCAGTATAAAATAAAATGTAATTTTTGAAAATATTATTTGTCTTAGTTATTTGGGTTGTCCGTCATCATTTAATTTTGAATGCATAACACACGAACAACTTGTGACATGCACAGTGTATCACTGTACATGCCACAAGGTCGTGTACACCGATATACACTTGATAAAGTTACAGAGACAACTGAGCATAAGGTCAAACCCAATTAAAAGCCGGGTTCAACTCAAGTGAAATCACGATACGAGCACAAGGTCAAACCCGAGTTTTAATCTGAATTCAAAAAAGATGCAGTCCAAAAATATAAGTAAAATAAAATGATCAAAACGACTGTACATGAACACTTGCAACAGGAGAAGGCCACACAAGCAACCAGAACGCCATCATATGTACAAACCAAATGCAGACTTCAGGCATGCATACAAATGCAACAGGCCTCAACATCAAATAACAAACTAACTCAGACTTGAAATGCAGCACAACCAAAATCAGGCTAACAATGAACACAACCAAGTAAATATGCAAAGTTGTACATCAAACAGTTAAACTGTTCAGGCTAGTATCAGTGCAACCCGAAGTCAATATAAATATGTGGTAATAATATGGTTGCAGTGAATCAAGCAACTCGAGCAAGTCTAGCTACTACATGAATGCAGACATATGGAATCAATTACACAACACTCAAGCATGCAAATACAACATGAATGTACATACTCAATGAAACAACACTGCAACACTACAGATGCAAGCAAACACCAGCCAACAGCAATCTCAATATATTGTGAACAGTGCAGTGATGGATATGCAAGCAAATGAAGCAACATGTACACAATATCACACCTCAGATGACACAAGATTCAAGATTGCACTTATATACATACGAGTACAAGACTGCAATATCATAGTATATCACATATAACTTCAAGCATCAGGTCGAAATCAAACCATAACTAGAAACAAATGCAATGCATCACAAGTACAAGATAAATGCACCGGTGAAACAAAAATGAAGCATATGCATATGAGCTCAAATATCAGTGGTGAACCATGAAGATAAACAAAACTGAAATGCAGCAAACATTCGGGTTAACAGAGGTGTATTAAATATCATCATATAAACTAATTCCAAAATATACTTAAGACGAGTTCAAAAATCATGGCACAACAGTAAGTTAAATGTGAAGGCACAGAGACAACATGGTGATAAAATGCATTCAAGCATCATGTTAAAAATACAACAGAGAAATTAACAATTTTTACCAAAGTCGAAGTCAGGTTGACAATGGACAAGTCAAAGACATAATAGCCGAAGTCAATACACAAAGAAAATGCAAAGTCAGTGCCGTGATGACCAAGGCAACAAGAATCAAATAATGTCAATAAAAGTGTCAAAGCCGATATTAAACAAGTCAGTGCCAAAGTCGAACAAGTCAGACATCGAAGCCATGGTGACCACAATAGAAATCAAGCTATGATAAACAAGTAATCAAATATACGAAATTGAATAAGTCAATAGTAAGTCACAGCATTCGATCAAAATCAAACCGCCGAGCAGATTATCATACGAATGAAATTTTAGAAATTCAAATCATATATAAACCAAAACATCATCGGCTACCAAAATCATTTGAGTTCAAGAAACAAAGAATAATCATTCAACTCGAATCATCGATTGAGTTCAAGCAAGCAAAACATTAAAGCGAAGTAACAAATCACATACCAAATTCATAGTCGAACTCAATCAAAATCGAAAGAGCTGTGTTCAAATCAAGGAGACGACCGATTGCCGAAGAAAATTAGAAGAACAACAATTGTAATCGATCAATAATCAATCGTTTTTTTTGTGATTACCAAAGCCCTATTTTGTACGAAGAGGAACAAGGCAGCCGTTGTTACCATCTCAAAGAAGGCCAAAAATCCAAACATAGGGACTATCTTTTAATATTTAATTTGGGTCGGTCTTATTCATTGGGCTGTGTTTTTAATTTAAGGTTTTTTCTGTTTAAATTGTATTTTTCTTTTTAAACTCTTGTGATTTCTGGTCGTATGACTAGAGGATGAACTATCACTACAACAAAAATACTCTATTACAACAGCGTTTTTACAATGGTCCAGAAAAGCCCGTTGTAATAGGTACATATTACAATAGTTTCTACCAGTTCGTTGTAATAGATGCCGGTTTTTAGTGCATAATACAACGGTTCAAACTAGCCCGTTGTAATATATACCTATTACAACGGTTCAAACTAGCCCGTTGTAATGTTCTTTGTGTTACCGCCCCTATTTTCTATTAATTTGCATTCCCCGCTTATCCAATTTTCACTTAAACCTAGATTCCTGTTTTCCCTCTTTTACTTAACCCTAATTCCAGTTCGTTGTAACAGATACATACATATTCGAAGTCATTCAACTTTGTTCAATTCTTCAAATTTCCCTAACACATCCAGAATTTCAAATTTTTCCCAAAATCAATCCAAACGTTCATACAAAAATCGAGTTGCGGCTTTGAGGCGATTTCACGGTTTACAAGTTCATGGATGTTTCCTGATTGGATTTAGATTTGGCTACTGGGTGAAGCGATGTTCAAAGGAGGCGGCCCGGTGATGGTGATAATTATAGTTCAAAGGCGTTTCGTGTTGTTTGAGGTTGGAGCCGGTGGCGTTTTTGTGGTGGTTGCAGGGTTCGATTGCGGTTTGTGTCGAAAGCGATTGAGTTCGCAGATGGTTACAGTACTTTGGCTGAGGCGATTGCGAATTTGAGGATGTTAGGCTGTGGGGTTCGGTTTTGTGGCAGTGGAGTGTAATGGTCAGACGGTGGTTAGCAGAGGTTTTGTGATGTTTGCAGATGAGCAGTAAGTTAGGTTGATTGTCGTGGTGGAATGAGCAGTAGTTATGCGAGGAGGCAATGTGTTGTAGAGGGGTTTGATGATGACAGAAGAGGTGGAAACTCTGTGATAGTAAGTGGAATTGCTGATGAATTGATGCAGTGTGGTGTTGAGTGTCGAAGTGATGCAGCATTGGAAGTTTTTGAACAGAAGTGGAGATGGAAGTGGGGACTAATGATAGAAGTATTGTATGGTTATTATTGTGGTGAGGTGAAGGAAGTTGGATGGTGGCTGCAATGTCTATGTCTATGGTGAAGTATGGTTAGATGAAGTATAATTGCAGCAAATTTGGAGAGGTATGTTGTTGACAGTTTGTGAATGTATTTGTATTGACAGAGCAATAGTGTTTTCTTTTCAAAATATGCTGATGTCTATTGTATAGGATGAAGGCAGGGGTGCTCTAATAGCAGCAAATTTGAAGAGGTATGTTGTTAAACCGTGTGATTGTATGGTAATAGAGAGGTAGTTGACAGTGCACAAATTGGTTTGATGGTAGTTGTAAGAAAATGTTGTGATGGATGGTTTGGGCAGTGCAAAAGAGTTGAGGTAGTGATCAGGTGATGTGAAATTGTAATGGTGATGGAGTGTTGATTGGAATGGTTAGTTGTAGCTTGATAATTGATGAATTGTAGTGGTTTGGAGGTAGAGAGGCAAGCAAATGAAGTGATGATATGGTAGTTGTGCACTGGTGTTGTTAAGTGGGGAGCACTGTTGCATTGTTTGTTTGTTGTGGTTGGTGACTGTTGTAATGTTTTGTTTGGGATGAAAGGTAGGAGTTTATGGTTGTGGTTTATGGTTGTGATTCCAAGTGTACAGGGGTATGTGGTTGAACTGCGGCAAATTTGGAAGGCAGAGGCAGTGTGGATGAACTGCAAATAGGTGGGTGGTTGTATTGATGAAGTTGGCAGGAACTTATTGAAGAGGCTGAAGCTTGAAGATGGTCAGATGAGAAGTTTACAGGAGTTGTGGCAAAAGTACAAGGTTGATATTGCATTTTATAGTTATGCTCACAATTATGAAAGAACGTTTCATATTTATCTGGCATGTATCATAAGCATAGAATAATATGATAAGGAATTTTTACCCATTTAAGCCACTTTCCAAAACAAATTACACTTTCAAGCACATATAAATCAATTTGCAACAAAAAAGGGCATTTTATATTAATTAGTTTTGTTTTAAATAGCAGTTCTGAGATAGTTGTATCTGCAACATTAGTGTAGTTTTTACATATAAACAAATTATGCTAATGCCATACGAAACAATATCAATTGGCTTAAATTAGGCAGAAAGTGATATGAGTTTTTTTCTTTAAACTACTGTTGTTGGATGGTGTCAGTTAATATTATATCAGTGTGTAAGCTGTCTATGATCTTTCCTGCTGTTTGCCTACTCGTAAACCCTACTCTGTAACTATTTAGAGATATCCATGCACATTATAGTGCGTAACTATTTTCAATGCATAATTAAATACATTTTTTTTACATCAAGATGGCAAAACCTTCAAGAAGCCATGAAGGCCATATGAAAAAGAACGTCTAGATGCTGAGCTTAAATTAGTTGGAGAATACGCTTTGAGACGCATCCGCAATGCTGCTAGAGGGCTTTTGATATTTGTAAGTTTGTGGTATAATATGATTGTACTTAGAACATGATATTTGTAGCAGACTGTTATGTGTTAATGCTTTACGTATTTGGCATGTAAACTTATCTAACTTTTTGGAGTGTTAGAATTCTATGACTCTAGCTTCTAGTCTTTTCGTATGTGATTTTAATTATTTTACGACAATATTTAGTATTAGTATGGATGTATTGCATGGATGCTGCTATAATTTTTTAAAAAAATTTGCATTTATTTTGCAATGGTAATGTGCATTGTTATATGAGCTTCTTACAACGGGTTATGGCCATTGTAAAAGGTATATTGCAACGGTTTTTACAACGGGCTTTGCCCGTTGTAAAATGTGGTGGATCTATTACAACGAGGCCTATTACAACGGGAACATGCCCGTTGCGAAAACCATATTACAACGGGCATTGCCTGTTGTAAAAAAATCGTTTTGTTGTAGTGTATGGTGGTGTAGTTCGAGAATTCCCAACTCAGTGGCCGAGTTGTGGTAGGGTTTTGAGCGTAGAGTTAAGGTTAGTCGATAGCGGGTGTCGCGAGTTTACGTGTGTAAGTGTTTGACTGCTTAATTTCTAGTAGAAACCTTGGGGCAGCATGTAGGTAGGGTTTTGCCGAAGCTGTGTAAATCTGTGTGTTCTATTTTTATTATTCTGCTATTATCTGTGTTGCAATTATTTTATATACTTCCGTAATGATTTTTATAATTAACAGTATCACCCTATTCACCCCCCTCCAGGGTGAAATCGATCCTACAAGTGGTATCAGAGCTAGAAACAAAAGAAATTTTTGTTTTAAAAAGTTTAATTTTTTCAAAGATCAATTTTTCTTACAAATTTGAATTTTTAAAATGGCTTCTGTTAATAATGTTTTTACTGTGGCTCAGTCCAATATTATTCCTCCTTCTTTTGATGGAACAGTTTTTTTGAATTGGAAATTAAAAATGAAATTTTATTTAAAATCTGTTAATATTAAATGTTAGAATATTATTGAAAATGGGTGTGATATAATAGAAGAGAAAATTACCTCAATTAATGCTCTTGCTATGCATATAATATATTCTCATATTAATTAAAATAATTTTAACTTTATCTCTCATTGTGAAAGTGCACAGAAAATCTGGAATACTTTGATGCAATGTATGATGCAAAAGTCAACAACCATGAGAGATCTCCCATAAGAAAATCATAAATTAAAGATACGTGCTTAGCAGGATTTGAAAAAGAAAGTAGTGATGATAATGATGATGGAGCAACTAAGCTGGCATTACTAATGAACATATTCAAAAAGTGGAACCGCAAATACTGAAATCCAGCTCTAAATCAAAAATTGGTAAGCAGAATATTCAAAGCATTAGACAACCCAGAAGAACGAGAGATCATCTGTCACAAGTGCAACAAACCCGGACACATCAATCCCAATTATCCTCGACTTCAACGCCGCCAAGAAAAGAATTCAAAATGAAAAAGTTTTGCAGCCATGTGGAATAAAAGTGATGATTGTAAAAGCACTAGCAGTGAGAGTGAGAGAGCATATCCGTGGCTTCAAGGTGATGTAACTGATAGCGATGACGACGATGAACCAAGCGAAGAATCAAAACTTACTCACTCTGAATTACTTATATATTTCCACGAAGTAAATGGCTATTTTGAACGACTTGGGAGAAATATGCAAAAATTGAATCACAAAGAGATAGTTTGATAGAATCAAATAAACAGCTGTATCAATTAGTTAAAAACTATCAAACTAAAAGCCTTAAGTGTAATAAGTGTCCAACATTCAAAGAAGAGATTAAAAAATCAGAAAGTGCAATTAAATCATTTGAAAATGATATTCTGATTTTGAAAGAAAGTGAAAACACTAGAAGAGAAAATTCTATTAAAGGTGCATACAATTATTGAACGAAAACGAATCACTCAAAATACAAGTCTAACAACTGTCAACGACTTTAGGAAAATTTTCCAAAAGTGAAAGATCGCTGAATATGTTATTAGGGAAACAAACTGTTGATACAGTTAGACAAGGACTTGAATATAATCAATCTAAACCTGTTAAAAGCAAAATTAATAAAGTCAAATCCGAGTGAACAGTTTGTAGAAAAATTGGACACAATTAAAACAATTGCTGGCATAGACCCAAACACGTGAAAACTATACCAATTTGGGTTCCAAAAGTCACAAATATAAAATTCCTAAAGTTAAACAAATCTGGGTGCCAAAAGGAACATATATAAATAGTTTTTGGATTACAAAAACTTATTTTTTAAAATCATTTGCCACTAACATTCATGGACATATTAAAACAAATAGGTCACAAAAATCATTTAACGTGTAGGTGTGGTGGCAGGCTTAGGAACAATAACAGTGTTATCGGGATTCTGCCTGTTCCAGAAACACAACGGATGATAAATCAAAGTTCCTTAGCCTAGTACAAAAGTGGCAGAATCATAATGGACGACAACGAAATATTATTAGTAAAAGTAAAAGAGGTAATGGTATATTCATCTTGAACGATATATTAATGTGATAATCTACACCATATCTGATTTAAATCAGCCATTTATGTTAAAAAGAGATGAATGATGATTTTGATTCTGACTTATTCAAAATGTTGAACCATTATCTTTGAATTGTTTCAAATATATTTGCTTGGATTAATGATGGCGTTTTATTGGTGATTACTCTCGGATATATCTGGTTACCTTAATGCTGACATTATGATCACTATTTGCACGGCTTCAATTCAATTTCATATAAAAGATGTTAAAATGACTTTGAGATATTTGTTGCAACATTATGGTCTGGTATAACATCCAACTAATGATAATTTTGAGTGAAAGAAAAATTCAGATGCAGACTACACTGGTAATTTAGTTGATAGAAAAATTACTAGTGGAACGTGATTTATGTTGAGACATTCATTAGCTGCATCAAATTTAAAAGAAAATATATACATATTTTTCACTTCAAATAACTTTCAATTAGTTGACATTTTTCTTATAAAACCCCTTCTAAAAAATCAATTTTGTTGGCCATGTTTCAGATTAGTCATTTTGGAAAATTTGATTTTATAATTATTTTTGGATTTGATTTTAAATAACTACATTGACTAATCTGATTCCCTACTGATTATCTAAAAGATAAATAGTGATTGAAAAAGTGATGATTGTTGATATTAATCATATATTTTAACTTGAGACGGTATAATTAGTAAATTTCTCTAGAAATTTAAACAAGAGTTAATAAAAACTTTTTGTTGGTAAAGGATCCATGATCATTTCTATTTCTATAATATTTCTATCAACCATCATCATCAAAATCCAATATTGTATGCCAATATGTGGTGCTTTAAACAGGAATAATTTTTTTTTTCATTTTATTATTTTTTTTGTAATAAAAATATCCAAAGTATTCACTCTCATTTAAAAGTCCTCACGGTTATGCATGGGTAAATTACTTGGATTTTTTATGTGCTTCCATGCTCATTTAAAAGTCCTTATGGTTATGCATGTATGGAACGCATATTAAAATTGATTAATTAAATAGATAAGTTGATTCTAATCCCATTTAAAAGTCTTCACAGTTATGCGTGGTTTGAAGATACTTGAATTCATTTTTTTTTCAATACTACTAATCTCATTCAAAAGTCCTAACAGTTATGCATGGTTCGTAGATATTCAAATTCCTAATATAAATATACCACAAATAGACACAACTATATGGTTTTATACGATGACAATATTCCTATCATTCTAAAAGTGGAATATGCTTCTAACAGAGTATTTATGATTTTTGTTTGATTTTTTATTGAAATTTAATATTTATACTCAATTAGGTATTAATATTGTATTAATGTCTGTCGCTATATCTCTATTTTTTTAACACTATTACTCTTTTGCTGATAACAAAAGAGGGAGAGAAAGGTTAAGATTTTGAAAAATAAAGTCAAATATTTTATTTGGCATTTTCTATATGCATCTAGGTTCATATGCATCTAGGTTCATTTATTCATTTTTACATGCATATATGAAGGGGGAACTTTGTGTAGAGAGGAAGCATTAAATAGGGGGAACAAATTGAATAATCAAATACATTTAAAAAATTCAAAATCTTAAATATATGCTTTTTATCATCAAAAAAGGGAGAGATTGTTGAATATGTGAGTATATGATTTTTGTTGGATGATAATAAACATATATATATATATATATTCATATATATTCATTCAAATGTATTTGTTAATGTACTATTTTATTTTCACATAATTAAATAAATAAATGCTCGATAAAATAAATAACACAGACTTTGAATTCAAATGAATATTTTATTCAAACAAATATTTATTACAATTTTGAATAGTACAAATTTAAGCTCTCACTATATATACACAATTTCGATTACATCACATTTCAATTTACATAATTGTCCTCACTACATATCGCTCATTCACTTGAATTTGATCTTCAACTTGAATCCAGCATCTGAGCAAACTGCAAAAATATACACAGGCGTAGTAAAATTGAAAATAAAATATTTTTACAGTATAAACAAAAATGTAATTTGTAAAATATTATTTGCCTCGGTTATTTGGGTTGTTCGTCATCACTTAACTTTGAATGCATCACACGCGAACAGTTTGTGACATGCACAGTGTATCACTGTACATGCCATAAGGTCGTGCACACCGATATACACTTGATGAAGTTACAGGGATAGGTGAGCACAAGGTCAAACCCAATTAAAAGCCGGGTTCAACTCAAGTGAAATCACGATACGAGCACAAGGTCTAACCCGAGCTTTAAGCTGGATTCAACACAGGAGCAGTCCGAAAATATAAGTAAATAAAATGATCAAAACGATTGTACATGAACACTTGCAATAGGAGAAGGCCACATAGGCAACCAGAATGCCATCATATGTATAAAACCAAATGCAGACTTTAGGCATGCATACAAACTGCAATAGGCCTCAACATCAAATAACAAATTTACTCGGGCTTGAAGTGCAGCACAACCAAAATCAGGCTAACAATGAACACAACCAAGTAAATATGCAAAGTTGTACATCAAATAGTTAAACTATTCAGGCTAGTAGTAATGAAACCCAAAGTCAATATAAATATGCAGTAATAATATGGTTGCAATGAATCAAGCAACTCGAGCAAGTCCAGCTACTATATGAATGCAGGCATATGGAATCAATTACACAACACTCAAGCATGCAAATACAACATGAATGTACAAACTAAATGAAACAACACTGCAACACTACAGATGCAAGCAAAGACCAGTCAACAACAATCTCAGTATACTATGAACAGGGCAGTGATGGATATGCAAGCAAATGCAGCAACATGTACACAATATCGCACCTCAAATGACACAGGATTCAAGAACGCACTTATATACATATGAGTACAAGACTGCAATACCATAGTATATAACACATAACTTCAAGCATCGGTCGAAATCAAACCATAACCAGAAACAAATGCAATGCATCACGAGTACATGATACATGCACCAGTGAAAAAAATAAAGCATATTCATATGAACTCAAATATCAGTGGTGAACCATGAAGATAAACAAAATTGAAATGTAGCAAGCACTCGGGTTAACAGAGGTGTATTAAATATCATCATATAAACTAATTCCAAAATATACTTAAGGCGAGTTCAAAAATCATGGTACAACAGTAAGTTAAATGTGAAGGCATGGAGACAACATGGTGATAAACTGCACTCTAGCATCAGGTTAAAAATACAACTGAGAAATTAACTGTTTTTTACAAAAGTCGAAGTCAGGTTGACAATGAACTAATCAGAGACATAATGGCCGAAGTCATTACACAAAGAAAATGCAAAGTCAGTGTCGTGATGACTAAGGTAAGAAGAATCAAACAATGCCAACAGCAGTGTCAAAGCCGATATGGAACAAGTCAGTGCCAAAGTCGAACAAGTCAGAAATCGAAGCCGTGGTTGCCACGATAGAAATCAAGCCGTGAGAAACAAGTAATCAAATAGACGGAATTGAATAAGTCAAACAACAAATCACATCATTCGATCAAAGTCAAACGGCCGATCAGATTATCAAACGAATGAAATTTTAGGAATTTAAATCATATATAAACCATAACATCGTCTGCTACCAAAATCATTCGAGTTTAAGAAACAAAGAATAATCATTCAACTCGAATCATCGATTGAGTTCAAGCAAGTAAAACAGTAAAGCAAAGTAACAAATCACATACCGAATTCATAGTCGAACTCAATTAGAATCAAAGGAGCTGTGTTCGAATCAAGGAGATGATCGATTGCCGTAGCAAATTAGAAGAACAACAACTGTAATCGTTCAATAACAATCAGATTTTTCAAGATTATCAAAGCCCTAATTTTGGACGAAGAGGAACAAGGCAGCTGTTGTTACCATCTCAAAGAAGGCCGAAAATCTGAACAAAGGAACTATCTTTTAATATTTAATTTGGGCCGGTCTTATTCATTTGGATGTGTTTTTAATTTACGGTTTTGTTTTGTTTAAATTGTTCTAAATTGTATTTTTATTTTTAAACTCTTTTGATTTCTAGTCGTGTGACTAGGGGACGAACTACGGTGGTGTAGTTTGAGAATTCGCAACTGGCTGAGTTGTGGCAGGGTTTTGAGCGTAGAGTTTAGATTAGTCGATGGAGGGTGTCGCGAGTTTACGTGTATAAGCGTCTGACTGCTTAATTTCTAGTAGAAACCTTAGGGGCAGCATATAGGCAGGGTTTTGCCGAAGCTTGGTAAATCTGTGTGTTCTATTCTTATTATTCTGATATTATCTGTGCTGCTATAATTTTGATAATTCTGTGTTGCAATTCTGTTATATACTTCCATAATGATTACTATAATTAATAGTATCACCCTATTCACCCCACCCTCCCTCTAGGGTGAAATCGATCCTACAAGTGATATCAGAGCTAGAGACAAAAGCCACTTTTGTTTAAAAAGTTTAATTTTTTCAAAGTCCAATTTTTCTTACAAATTTGAATTTTTAAAATGGCTTCTCTCAATAATGTTTTTAATGTAGGTCGGTCCAATATTATTCCTCCTGTTTTTGATGGAACGGATTTTTTGAATTGGAAACTAAAAATGAAATTTTATTTTAAATTTGTTAATATTAAATGTTGGAATATTATTGAAAATGGGTGTGATATAATTGATGAGAAAATTACTTCGATTAATGCTCTTGCTGTGCATATAATATATTCTCATACTAATCAAAATAATTTTAACTTTAGCTCTCATTGTGAAAGTGCATAGGAAACCTGGAATACTTTTGATGCAACATATGGTGCAAAAGTCAACAACCATCAAAGATCCCCCACAATCAAATCAAACATTAAAGATACGTGCTTAGCCGGATTTGAAAAAGAAAGTAGTGATGATAATGATGATGTAGCAGCTGAGCTGGCATTACTAATGAAGAGATTCAAAAGGTGGAACCGCAAATACAGGAATATAGCTCTAAATTGAAAATTGATAAGTAGAATATTCAAAGCACTAGACAACCCAGAAGTACGGGAGATCATCTGTCACAAGTGCAACAAACCCGGACACATCAAGCCCAATTGTCCTCGACTTCAACACGACCAAGAAAAGAATTCAAAATGGAAAAGTATTGCAGCCACGTGGAAAAAAAGTGATTATTGTAAAAGCACTTGCAGTGAGAGTGAGAAAGCAGATATGTGCCTTCGAGGTGATATAATTGTTGGCGATGATGTTGACAAACCAAGCAAGGAATCAAAATTTACTCACTCTGAATTACTTATATATCTCCACGAAGTAAATGGCTGTTTTGAATGACTTAGGGAGAAATATGCCAAAATTGAATCACAATGGGAAAGTTTGATAGAATCAAATAAACAGCTAAATCAATTGGTTAGAAACTATCAAATTAAGAGCCCTAGGTGTATAAGTGTCCAACATTCGAAGAAGACGAGATTAAAAAAAATCAGAAAGTATAATTAAATTGCTTGAAAATGATATTCTAATATTGAAAGAAAGTGAAAACGCTAGAAGAGACAATTCTATTAAAAGGTAAACTCAATTATTGAACGAAAACAAATCACACAAAACACAAGTCTAACAACTGTCAACGACTTTAGGAAAATTTTCCAAAAGTGAAAGATCGTTGAATATGCTATTAGGTAAATAAACTGTTAATATAGTTAGACAAGGACATGGATATAATCAATCTAAACTTGTTAAAAGAAAAATTAATAAAGTCAAATCCGAGTGCACAATTTGTAGAAAAATTGGACACAATCAAAACAATTGCTGGTATAGACTCAAACACGTGAAAACTATACCAATTTGGGTTCTAAAAGGCACAAATATAAAATTCCTTAAAGTTAAACAAGTCTGGGTGCCAAAAGGAACATATATAAATAGTTTTGGGTCTCCACAAACTTATTTTTTTTAAATCATTGGCTATTAACATTCATGGACCTATAAAAAAAATAGGTCACAAATTTTTTTTAACATGTACGTGTGGTGGCAGGCTAAGGAACAGTAACAGTGTTATCTGGATTCTAGCTGTTCCAGAAACACATCGGGCGACAAGTCAAAGTTCATTAGCCAAGTGAAAAGTGCCAGAATCACAATGGACAACAACGAAATATTATTGGTAAAGGTAAAAGAGGTAATGGTATATTCATCTTGAACGATATATTAATGTGATAATCTACACCATATCTGGTTTGAATCAGCCAGTTATGTTAAAAAGAGATGAATGATGATTTTGATTCTGAGTTATTCAAAATGTTGAACAGTTATCTTTGAACTATTTCATATAGATTTTCTTGGATT
Source organism: Allium cepa (assembly GCA_030765085.1). Lineage (NCBI taxonomy): Eukaryota > Viridiplantae > Streptophyta > Magnoliopsida > Asparagales > Amaryllidaceae > Allium > Allium cepa. The sequence goes on from CM060929.1 coordinate 861,190,760, forward strand.
AACGATGGCGTTTTATTGATGATTACTCTCGGATATATTTGGTTACCTTAATGCTGACACTATGATCACTGTTTGCACGGCTTCAATTCAATTTCATTTAAAAGCTGTTAAAAATGATTTTGAGATACTTGTTGCAACATTACGGTCTGGTATAACATCCAACTAAAGATAATTTTGAGTGAAAGAAAAATTCAGATGCAGACTACACTGATAATTTAGTTGATAGAAAAATTACTAGTGGAACGCGATTTATGTTGAGACATTCATCAGTTTCATCAAATTTCAAAGAAAACATATGCATATTTTTCACTTCAAATAACCTTCAATTAGCAGACATTTTTCTTGTAAACCCGTTCTAAAAAATCATTTTTGTTGACCCTATTTCAGATTAGCCATTTTGGAAAATTTGATTTTATAATTATTTTTGGATTTGATTTTAAATATCTACATTGACTAATCTGACTCCCTATTGATTATCTAAAAGATAAATTATGATTGAAATAGTGAGGAGTGTTGATATTAATCATATATTTTAACTTGAGACGGTATAGTTAGTAAATTTCTCTAGGAATTTAAATAAGAGTTAATAAAAACTTTTTGCTGGTAAAAATTCCATGATCATTTCTATTTCTATCAACCATCATCATCAAAATCCAATATAGTATGTCAATATGTGGTGCTTTAAATAGGAATAATTTAATTTTCATTTTTTTTTACAATAAAAATATCCAAAGTATTCACTCTCATTTAAAAGTCCTCATGGTTATGTATGGGTGAATTACGTGGAATTTTTTATGTGCTTCCATGCTCATTTAAAAGTCCTCACGATTATGCATGTATGGAATGCATATTAAAATTGATTAATTAAATAGACAAGTTGATTCTAATCCCATTTAAAAGTCCTCACAGTTATGCGTGGTTAGATGATACTTGAATTCATTTTTAAAAAAAATGCAATACTACTTATCTCATTTAAAAGTCCTAACGGTTATGCATGGTTAGTAGATATTCAAATTCCTAATATAAATATACCACAAATAAACACAACTATATGTTTCTATATGATGACATCATTCCTATCGTTCTAAAAGTGGAATATGCGTATTTTTGATTTTTGTTTGATTTTTTATTGAAATTTAATATTTATACTCAATTAAGTATTAATATTGTATTAATGTCTGTCACTATATCTCTATTTTTCTAACACTATTACTCTTTTGCTGATAACAAAAGGAGGAGAAAAAGGTTAAGATTTTTAAAAATAAAAGTCAGATATTTTATTTTGTATTTTTTATATGCATCTAGGTTCATTTTTTCATTTATACATGCATATATGAAGGGGGAGCTTTGTGTGCGGAGGAAGTATTCAAATAAGGGGAGCAAATTGAATAATCAAATACATTTAATTAATTCAAAATCTTAAATATATGTTTGTTATCATCAAAAGGGGGAGATTGTTGAATATACGAGTATATGATTTTTGTTTGATGATAATAAACATATATATATTCATTTAAATGTATTTGTTAATGTACTATTTTATTTTCACATAATTAAATAAATATTTACAGAATAAAATAAATAACACAGAATTTAAATTCAAACGAATATTTTATTCAAACAAATATTTATTACAATTTTTGAATAGTATAAATTTAAGCTCTCACTATATATACACAATTTCGATTACATCACATTTCAATTTACATAATTGTCCTCACTACATATCGCTCATTTACTTGTATTTAATCTTCAACTTGAATCTAGCATCTGAGCAATCTACAAAAATATAAACTAGCGCGGTAAAATTGAAAATAAAATATTTTTGCAATATAAAATAAAATGTAATTTTTGAAAATATTGTTTGCCTAAGTTATTTGGGTTGTTCGTCATCATTTAATTTTGAATGCATGACACACGAACAGCTTGTCACATGCACAGTATCACTGTACATGCCACAGGGCCGTGCACACTCATATACACTTGATAAAGTTACAGGGACAGGTGAGTACAGGGTCAAACCCAATTAAAAGCCGGGTTCAACTCAAGTGAAATCACGATATGAGCACAAGGTCAAACCCGAGCTTTAAGCTAGATTCAACACAGGTGGTGTCCAAAAATATAAGTAAATAAAATGATCAAAATGACTGTACAATGACACTTGCAACAGGAGAAGGCCACACAAGCAGCCAGAATGCCATCATATGTACAAAACCAAATGCAGACTTCAGGCATGCATACAAAATACAACAGGCCTCAACATCAAATAACAAACTAACTCAGACTTGAAGTGCCGCACAACCAAAAACAGGCTAACAATGAACACAACCAAGTAAATATGCAAAATTGCACATCAAACAGTTAAACTGTTCAGGTTAGTAGCAGTGCAAACCGAAGTCAATATAAATATGCAGTAATAATATGGTTGTAGTGAATCAAGCAATTCGAGCAATTCCAGCTACTATATGAATGCCGGCATATGGAATCAATTACGCAACACTCAAGCATGCAAATACAACGAATGTACAGACTCAATGAAACAACACTGGAACACTACAGATGCAAGCAAAGACCAGTCAACAGCAATCTCAATATACTGTGAACAGTGCGGTGATGGATATGCAAGCGAATGCAGCAACATGTACACAATATCACACCTCAAATGACACAAGATTCAAGACTGCACTTATATACATATGTGTAGTAGACTGCAATACCATAGTATATCACACATAACTTCAAGCATCAGGTCGAAATCAAACCATAACCAGAAACAAATGCAATGCATCACGAGTACAATATACATGCACCAGTGAAAAAAAATAAAGCATATGCGTATGAACTCAAATATCAGTGGTGAACCATGAAGATAAAAAAACTGAAATGCAGCAAGCACTCGGGTTAACAGAGGTGTATTAAATATCATCATATAAACTAATTCCAAAATATGCTTAAGACGAGTTCAAAAATCATGGTACAACATGTAAGTTAAAAGTGAAGGCATGGAGGCAACATGGTGATAAACTGCACTCAAGCATCTAGTTAAAAATACAATAGAGAAATTAACAATTTTTACCAAAGTCAAAGTCAGGTTGATAATGAACAAGTCAAAGACATAATGGCCGAAGTCAATACACAAAGAAAATGCAAAGTCAGTGCCGTGATGACCAAGGCAATAAGAATCAAATAATGTCAACAGTAGTGTCAAAGCAGATATTGAACAAGTCAGTGCCAAAGTCGAACAAGTCATAAATCGAAGCTGTGGTGGCCACGATAGAAATCAAGCCGTGAGAAACAAGTAATCAAATATACGAAATTGAAGAAGTCAACAATAAATCACAGCATTCGATCAAAATCAAACGGCCGAGCAGATTATCGGGCGAACGAAATTTTAGGAAATCAAATCATATATAAACCATAACATAATCGGCTACCAAAATCATTCGAGTTCAAGCAACAAAGAATAATCATTCAACTCGAATCATCGATTGAGTTCAAGCAAGAAAAACTGTAAAGCAAAGTAACAAATCACATATCGAATTCATAGTCGAACTCAATCAAAAGCGAAGGTGCTGTGTTCGAATCAAGGAGACAATCTATTGCCGAAGCAAATGAGAAGAACAACAACTGTAATCGATCAATAAACAATCATCTTTTTCGAGATTATCAAAGCCCTAATTTTGGATGAAAGGGAACAAGGCAGCCGTTATTACTATCTCATAGAAGGCCAAAAATCCAAACAAAGGAACTATCTTTCAATATTTAATTTGGGCCGGTCTTATTCATTGGGCTGTGTTTTTAATTTAGGGTTTTGTTTTGTTTAAATTGTTCTAAATTGTATTTTTATTTTTAAAATCTTGTGATTTCTAGTCGTGTGACTAGGAGACGAACTACGATGGTGTAGTTCGAGAATTCGCAACTCAGTGGCTGAGTTGTGGCAGGGTTTTGAGCGTAGAGTTAAGGTTAGTCGATAGCGGATGTCGCGAGTTTACGTGTATAAGCGTTTGACTGCTTAATTTCTAGTAGAAACCTTGGGGGCAACACGTAGGCAGGGTTTTGCCGAAGCTGGGTAAATCTATGTGTTCTATTCTTATTATTCTGCTATTACCTGTGTTGGTATAATTTTGATAAATCTGTGTTGCAATTATTTTATATACTTCCACAATGATTTTTATAATTAATAGTATCATCCTGTTCACCCCCCCTCTAGGGTGAAATCGATCCTACAAAAATGCGATACATCATTTAATATAAACATGAACTTTAAAACAATATAAAACATAATAGCGCCATAATGAATAAAACTTTTACTATGTGATAAAATGTTAAGGATAGTTATAGAAATTACCTCACAAACCCGATAAAAACCATAAGTTCCAAACTTATAGTGTTGAATGAAAATATAAATACTATATTATAATCACCAAGAAGTCTAAAAACAACAAAATATATTATTACAGCATAGATGGAAATTTCCTTGTCAAGTTGTTAAAAGGAACGCCTCCATCAAACTTTAGATATAATATCATATACTTACATACCATATGCTAAAATATAAAAAGTATAACGCTTAAAAGATAAATATACATGTATTGGAGAATATAATAAACATGACACAAGTAATAAAATGTAGAGAACAAATTATACAAATCTAATATTCTAATAAAGGCAAAATATTAAAAGTATTCCTAGAAAGAATATCTAAGTAATCTTAATTTAGACTTATATTATTATTTCTATTAGAAAAAATGATTTCCTAAAAGAATCCATATGAAATTTTGTTTTTCTAAGAAACTCCTTAAATTTTTAAATTTTATTTAATTTATAACTAGAATTTGAAATCCAATTTAAACTAAATATAGAAATAGCATATATTAAGTGATCCAAGCTTGAATTAGTATTATTAAAAATACGTTGATTTCCTATCAAACCAAATATACCAGCAAATAATGGTGAAAATGGCGTCTAGTAAAAAATCTATTCAAACCCTTACAAAGAAATTTGATATTATTCCAATATAACTCACTAGTTATATAAGTAAGATTTATATTAAAATTCAATAATTTCAAAGTTTTTACAAGAATATATTTAGTGTTGTTACATTTAAAATATAAATGCAAAATATCCTCCTTTTTCTTATTACAAAAATAATATTTTTTATCATAAAAATATTTTTCTTTTTTAACAGTTCAATAGTATTCAACATCTTATTTAAAATTAACCACATATGCACCTTGGCTTTAGATGGAGCATTAGTTTTCCAAATGTATTTAAATATTTTCATTTTAATTCCTAAAAATTAATAAACTTGTAAAAAGAATTAGATATGTATTTCTTACTACTATCCCAACACCAGGTTGTAATATCTTTATCATTATCGATATTATATAATTCTAATTTAGTACACAATAGTGCAAATTGAACAAAAGTGATACCAATTAGTGTACGATTAAAATTAAATTTTCTAGGAAAATTTAAATCAGGTCTATAAATATCAAAAATTAGAACATGTTTAAAATTACAAATTTCATATAATTTATCAAATTCCACTTTAAGAGGAATATTCGATAGCCAAAAATCATGACAAAATAAGGTATTATTTCCAGAATGCATAATATTATTAATTCCTAGTTTATACATGTTAAAATTTAAAATTACTGATTTCCAAAAATGAGGTATATTATTTGTGTTACTTGTACACAAATGAGACAAATTAAAGGTAGCTTCACACCATTGGTTGGATATTAGTTCTTTCCATAAAAAAGTTTCACTATTATCCCTAAATTCACAAATCCATTTTCCTAAAAGTTGACGCAGCGGTGATAACAAGTTGTCACTAAATGATGCAACAACAACAAAACAACGATGGAACGATACAACGATAAACAGATGAATTGATGATACCCAGGATAAATGCCCAAATCCATTGATCTCTCGAGATACCGGATTCTAGCTATCTTTAACACGTTGATCGCGCATGGTGCCGTGTTAGAAGATCTACGATTCTTCGACGTTGATCTCGCGCACGAGATTCCGTGAATCGGCTTCAAATCCGTTGATTCGAGCGCACTCGAATGTCCGAAGATGGAGAAAGGAGCTCACACTCAACTTCCAACTTTAAAAGAGGCACAAAGCACTCAAAATTTTATTCCAAAATCAACCACTTTTACAACTGGCAACACACCCGTATTTATAGAGATTTTACAACTTAACAGACCGATCTAATAGGTGCCGACCTACAAACTAACACATACACGAATTAACATATACAAGTTACAACACACGCGACCTACAACATACAAGTCAACAAATGACCTAAGAACAACGACTTATGAAATTACAACATATAAGCGACTTAACATCACGTTACAACATATATGCGACATAACATCAGGTGCGACCTAAGACATAAGCTTCAGCGACCTAAAAATCAACGGCTTACGCTTCAGCGACTCAAGGTAGTGTGGCTTCATGCGACATAGGAATGGAGCGACCTAACTATGGAGCGACCTAAGAATGATAACATGCGGCATAAGGTCAGCGACTTAAGAGAAAGTGGCATAAGTTTGACATAACTCGTTAGGTCACACGCGACTTAAAGATTTGCGACATATGCGACCTAATTCTTTAGGTTGTAGCTTGTTAGGTTGAAGCTCGGTAGGTCGTAGCTCGGTAGGATGAAGCGATCTAAGGAAAAGCGGCATATGCGAGCGACTGTCATAGCTCGTTAGTTCGTAGCTTGGTAGGTCGTAACTCGTTGGCGACTTATGATAGGCCACTGCATCATTTTCCCCTGCATAACTCCCATATCTCGTTAGGTCGCTCAAGCAACTCAAGGCCCGGTGCACTGCTTCCTGTGACTTAACAAGATAACGACTTAAGTAACTGCGATTATCATAGTGCGCTGCATCATTCTCCCCTGGTTGAAAACAATTCGACCCCGAATTCACACTCTCCTCTTCTTCGATACACTTATCCCCATGATATGGAATCAAGTGTTTGACGTTGAAAACGTCTGCAGTATGGATATGATCCGGCAGTCTTAACTGATAAGCATTATCATATTGCAAATCATTGTTTTAACTGTTTTTTATTGCATACGATTGTTGTATGTTGTGTGTTTGTGTTTGTGCTTATGTTTTGGATTCAAAATCATGTTATATGGTTCTATTTAACTCATACATGTTTTATATCTCATTATAAGTAACTAAAATTCTAAATTGAATTGAGATAGGTACATATAAAAAATCGTTTGGATGTTTATGCGAATTTATATGCTTTTGCTTGCTTAATACGAGCGAACCCGCTCGTATTAATAATAATAAGATACGTATCTCGGATTACATACTGCAACTTTATATTTTTGCCCTTCGGGATGCTTTATCATTGAGATGAGATGTACTATATTTGATATATATTGAGTATATTTGTGTTATATATTATATTGTAAAAAAAATTCGATCGAGCCGCACAAAGGAGACTCTACCGAAATTTTTCATGAATCCGAGAGTTAGAAAATTTTTGAAGCTTTAAATTTTTTAACATGTTTTGATAGCTAACTTGTAATTTCCGTAAGCCGATCGAAATGGCGCAGTCGAAGCGTAGAAAAAGGTTTTTTAATAAGATTTTAAAGTTATAAGTGCTTATTTTGATTAAAATATATTGTATGTAGAATTCTTTACCTAACGCCTTTTTGAGGATGAAAAGTTTTGAGTGGGGGAGAATATAATGATCCGTATTTTTAACTATTTGAAATTATTAAATTTAATATGATTATTAGATAAAAAATTAGTTAGAAATAGATAGTTATTGATTATTAATGTAATTTATTGGTAAAATTATTTAAATTTAATATTGAAAATTATTTAAATAATTGAATTCTGAATTTTATGTGAACGAAAAGGGTATCAAAAGTTGATTTAAATTTTATTTAAATATGATAGAAAATCATTTACTTTTAAAATAGAATTTAAAAGTGAATAATTAGGAATAGGAAATTTTATATTATAATTAACGAGTAAAAATAGTCATTGTGACCACTGTCTTGAATTTCGACGAAAGCAGTTTCATCAGACCTAGTGAATATTGTAGGATTTCATGTTTTGTAGCAATCAAACTTGTCGTTTTGGCCATGCGAGCTAGAAACGCGTAGTATTTAATTTCAAAATTTAATTTAAATAATTAATTTTGAAAAGCTATCTTCTTCATACAATAGAATTAAGTATCGGAACAAATTCCATTGCATTCGAAATAAGGATAAAACATTATAAGTCCTAGGCGACACGCGTCATTTGGAGTTCGGAATTTTTGTGGGCATTTGGCTTGATATTTTCAACCCTCGTACACAAGCCGCCTCCACTGTCCTTCCATGTTGACCTGTACCCCTTTCTCTCCCTCTTGTTCTCAAATTATCACAGATTGAAAAAAACAAATCGATATATATTTATATATATAAAAAGTGAATCACGATCGAGGAACTCGCCATATTTTCTCTCGCATGAGGGAAAGGCGTTGGTCTGGAGCGGTCGTTTAGGGTTTTGTATGCTGGCTGTTCGAGTATTGGATCTAACGACTGTGGCGATCAAATGGGTGGAGGCACTGGGAGTGAAGCGCGGAGCTTGGGCGCGCCGGTCGGGAGGGTGTTTAGTCGCTAGCGTCAATCGCTATTTAATAAAAAAAGAAAGAAAGAGAGATTGTGGTATTCGCGATGGCAAGAAGTGGGATGCATGCTTGTACGTGTGAGAAGGAGGAACAATGAGGTTGAAAAATTTTAAAATTTATTTTAGTTAGTTAATTATGTTTTAATTAATCATAACGCTAATTATCGTATATCTTCGTCGTACGAGGTTCGATTCGAGCGAAACGAGTCGACATGGATTCATATCGATGAAAGCTACCACGTGGAGTCAAGTTGAAATTTATTTGAAGCTAAAATATTTTCAATTTCAAACAAAGATGAGTGATTTATACGCTCAGAGTTGACTAAATAAATTTTTATGCTAGTTAATATAATGTCATGAAGTAATTTAATTGCATTGGCTGATGTTTGATAGATTAACTGACATTAGATTGATATATGAAATTGGAGATTTGCTAGTAAAATACCAAATATTGATATTGTTGTGAATTATATTGACCGTTTCAATAATTGATTTTGATGGAAGATATTGACTGATATCTTGGATGATTTCGATGTTTATTTATTTTAAATATATCATGTTATCTTCATGTATATTTTGTAGTATATAAAAATGTAAAATTGAATTATTTCGAATAAATTAAGAAATATGTTGAAACGATATATGACATTTATATTTGGATTGAAATGATATATATCCATCTGTAAATTAAAATTTAAATAATTGATTTATTTGGTCATAGGATATAAAAATTTCTATGGGCAACGAACTAGTTAAATTAAATGATTTTGAAATTTTTCGATTTTTAAATGATTTGATTTTAAGAAATAAAAATCGAATTAATGGAAATTGAGTTATTTTCGAACTTAAGCTCGGAATGTTAAAATTTAAATTTAATAACAGGATTTTTTTTTAAATAATTGAAGTTGAGATTTAAAAGTTATAATCAAAATATGATTTAAATTTCAGAAATTGATTTGTTTTAAAAGATTGGACTTTTATTCGAACTTTGAATATTACTAAGTAAAAGTAATATAAATCGATTTCAAATTTGAGCTGGGAATTGAACTATATTTGAATATTTGGATTTTAAATTGAATATTGTAGGTTAATTTGATTTAAGTGTTTTGAATCAATATTTTGGAAATCGAACACAAAATGATATAAAACGAAATGGTTTAAATTTGAGACTGGAGTTGAAAATTAATCATAAGAAATGGTTTAAATTTGAGATTGGAGTTGAAAATTAATCATTGAATCGGATAGTTGGAATTGATATTTATTTGGAATTTGAGATATATTTGGAATTGAAATTATATTGGGATTAGATTGGAATTTATTCAAGATGGAATTGAAATCATTTGGAATTGAAAGCAAAACAGAATTAATTAGCATATTCTCTGTCAATATTGGAACCACTTTGACAACCCTGTATATGGTGGATGGTATTCAGAATGTAGTGTTTGAATTGACGAACGTTTACTGAAACGAAGTAAGAGAACGATGATGGATAGCCTTGACGCTTGTGTCGTAATTAAAATGACTAAACATGAGCCTATGTCTGGCCAATGAGGTTAGCTACCTCTAGGGACGTTGGTCACTCGTATTACTATCGTGATTTTATACTCGATGGGTGCAATCTTTTTGTTTGGATTGATGGTTGTGGTCGGCCATGGATGGGTTACCACCAGCCGAAAAGGGTAAACTGGTAGAATCCTAAATTGGGCATTGCCTCACGTGTCTTGTCATATTTATCCTTATGCAAGCCCGCTACAACTTTGGTTTAGTCCTAAAAAATGTGTTAAAGTGAATTAATGTAAAGCCTTAATGCTATTTTGATATTTATTTTACTGATAGACATTACCAACTATAGCGTATACTATCATATATATAAATAGTTTAACGGATCCTTAGGAGATGGAAAATCACGTAGCATCTCTTAAGTTATTGCACGCACGTTATACACTGGATAAGAGATGTAAAATCTCATAAACCTGTTTGATGCTGTTACACTCATATTTATCGATATTGATTTGACTTATATAAGAGTATTTTAGACCTGAATCGAGTGTTTTGTCTTTTCAATATGCTCGGGTCATCCTTGAGTTTTTTCCAGCACAATGTAGATCGTTTTCCAAAGGATGGAGATGAAGGTTTGTTATATTATTACTATTATTATTTTCTGCATCAATGTTCTACTGCATTACTTATTTATCCCTATTGTATATATATAACTTTGGTAAATGTTGTATACATTATGATCAAATGTATGATATAAACAATTTCATGAACTGTTATTTGATTATTATGTCTTGTCATTCCCCATAAGATTCTGCGTTTGTTCCCTTCTTCTTTCCTTATTTTTTTATTATCCCCATTGATTATCTACGTTCCGATTTTTTTAAGTTGGGCATGTATGGATTTTTGTCGGTTTAAACCTTCTGAAATGTGGGTCATTATAGTTAGTGCTAAAGGAGCGGGCCGAATTAGGCAGTTCTGGCTACACTACCGAGAATGATACAGAGGACCATCTATAAGGTTATTCGTGAGGGCTGTATCGTAGCCGGATTGGCGATGGGCTATGCCCAAGGAAATTTCAAAGATGAGTTAATTGACGGATGGTTCGAAGGTGGGGTCGAGTAAATGAGCTATCCGGGAGTCAGCTGGTCATAAGAGGAGGGTTGGACGATAGGGACTGGGCCGAGTAGTGTAAATGCCTTTCCTTCCTTCACAAGCAGGATGTTGGTCGTTGCTTCAGGGATCACCGGCCAAAATCAAACCTAAAATGCCATGAAGAGAATGAACTAATAATGTCCAGCCTGGACAGTAGTCTACGAAGACTTGTTGGCATGTTTTTGATTCTCGAGTAGCTTGAAGGAAGCTGGCTTGGGCCCATGTCGACGCAAACCGAATGGATTAAGCTAAGACACTTCGATTAGCCTATCTTCTTATTTACAAAAAAATTAAGTAACAATTTTCCCCCAAGCTCGTGCCTGTGAGCAGGCGCAGACTTGTAAAATCTAGGATACTTTGATTGAAAATTCTATCGTGCAACTAATGCACTATCCACGTAGCTTTGCTTCATTAATCGTGACGGATGTGCTTCTGAAATGCAACAGAAATGTGTCGTTTTGCCCATGTGTGTGGTGTGACACAACACTTATCATCTTTGAACGATTGAGATCTCTTTTGACGTTTCAATTATAACATCAACGATTGAAGAGAGAGACATAAATACCTCATTTCCCTTCCACTTCAAACCCATTAGCTTCGACCATGTTTTTTTCTATAGATTTGAACTCTACATGGTTTTCTCCTGGAAAAAAATAGGCGGCTTTCACCTTCTGCTTCTTTCATATTGCTTTTGAGCATTTTTCTTTTTATCGAACTTATTTGGGATTTTCTTGGATTTAGCGGGACTAAGAAAGGGGTAGTCATCTCGGGTGCTAAACTATTTTTGCTAATGGCGGTTTGGACCGTTCCTCTTAGTTCGACTGCTTGAGATGGAACTTGCCTTTGGCTGGGACTCAGGTCCCCTAGCCAAAGTTTTGACCTTGACCAACATTGATTTCAAGCTATGGATCCGAGTTAGGCTTGGAAAGTTTGTAAAAATCACTAGGTAGATGCTAAGAGGTTAGTACGGACTAGCGATTAATCGTTTAAACGGGGATTAATCAAGGATTAATCGAAGCTGGGAATTTTCGATAACTCGTGTATTTTGGATAAAATTTTTGTGTTTTGTTTAGGATCAATTGATGCAAATTGAAATTTTGTAATTTGAATGTAGTTATGAGTAGAGAAGGAGGCAAGACCTCCTAATACTAGTATATTGATGCTTACACAGGGCATCAAACCTTAAATAATGCTTAAGAAGTATCTAAATACATGTTTTGATTCTTACATGATGCCGTAAACCTCGCTTAGGTGGGTCTATACAAATCGCTATGTGGTAAGCCTCGCTCAACGCCTAGGCGAGGCTTAGGCCGAATCCTAGAAGGATTTTTACAACAGTGCCTAGGGCACTTCCTTGTTTTGATGCTCCTATTTTGCTGACCTTAGGTCAGTTTGGAAGCTTCTGTTCCCCTTTGGAAGAAGTAGGGGCTAGAGTTTCTAATTCGTATGTAACCGTTGATGTCTTGATCTACTCCTTGACGATGTTGCTTAGGAGCTATTCGTGATCTCTTTTGAGAATCGATGTTGAAGGCGTTGGTGGTGGTAGCACACTCCTACTTTAACAAGCTTGTTCTGGATCGGTTAAACCATCTGATGTGATTGGATGATGGGAGCTCATTCAGTTTTCATCAGCAAGTTCTTGATCATTTCCCATGCTGGGTACTTTTTAGGCGGTGAAGAGAGTGCGGGTCGGCTGGTCTCGAAAGAGCGTTGTTGACATGCTTCTTCGCCTTTGCTTTTTTCTTCTTTTCAACTAGCCAGCGATTGAAAACGGTTGTAATCTTAGCGGGGTGGGTATTGTGCCCCCATGCAATATTAAACCGAATAAAACAAATTCTTTTTTGCAAATTTGTTTTAGAAACCGGCTGCCAATATTAACACTCGAATAGGTGTCATTTTATTGACAGGTGAATACGTATCAAAAGGTCAATATTCTCTTTGTCTAAATCTCTTGGCTACAAGATGAACCTTATATTTATCAATGGTCCCATCAGGTTTTAATTTCTTTTTGAGCGCCTTGAGCCTTATATTTATCAATGGTCCCATCAGGTTTTAACTTCTTTTTGAGCACCCACTTAAGCCTCTATTTTTACAATCTGAGAGTAAATCAACTAAATGCCAAGTTTTATTAGATTCAAAAGATTCAGTTTCATCATTTATAGTTCTCTTGCCAATGGCTTGAATCTAAAGAGGATAAAACTTCTTTAAGATTAGCAGGATCCTCTTTCTAATTTTTAAGCATAATATTCTTGACCAAATCTTTTGTTATTTTAGCTTTTTTTACTTCTCACAATTTTGGGTTCAATTACGTCAGTATATTCATTATTTCTAATTATAGAAATATTAGCAGCAGATGTACCTTCACTATTCCTTAATTTAAACAAAAATTTATGTCCAAAGAAATCAACATCATTTGACTCAATAATAAAACTAGCATTCAAATAAAAAAAACTATAATTTTTGCTATTAATTGCATATCTAATGAGATCATATTCATATGTCCGACCTGTTGATTTAATTCTTTTAGAATCACAAACATGCACATATGCTAAACATCCTCAAATTCTACAATAAGATAAATTAGGGTTATGATTTTTCAGAATCTCAAAGGATGGAGTTTTGCTTTTAGATTTAGGAATTCTATTTAACACATAGTGAATGGTCAATAAAATTTCACCCCATCAATGTGATGGTGCATCTGAATTTAATAAATAGCTACAACTAATTCGTTAAAGTTCATATTTTTTTCTTTTAGTTTTACAACTCATTTAATGTGAATATAGTGCAATTTTTCATGAATTATAACATGAAAGTCATCACATTCAAGGAATAAGCTAGATTTGTATTATGTTCCACAAAAATTACGAAGTCTTTTAATTTTCTTATTAAGTTGGTCTTTGATTTAGTGATAAATAACTTAAACATATCTAGTGCATCGAGTTTATTTTTCATCAGGTAAACATAAGTAAAATCAGAATAATCATCAATAAATGTTAAAAAGTACCATTTATCATTCATATTTAGTGTACCATCAAATTCACATATATCAGAATGTATTAGATTTAAAGATTATGAATTTCAAAACATAAATTTATGTGGGGCCTTAGTTATTTTAGTTGGCTACAAAATTCATTTTTTTCAGAATCATTTATTAGTGTTTTAAGGATTAATCCTAAATTTCTCAAGTTATGAATAAGTCATTTGTTAATATGACAGAGTGTCGCATGTCAAGTGTTAAAATCACGCAACATATAAGCAGAAAGTATCAACTTTATTACATCAACATTCAACTTAAATATTCCATTCGCAGCATAACTTTTACCAACAAAAACATCATACTTAGTGATGGTATACAAATTTGCCCCTATTGTTGAGTAAAACCAGCTTTATTTAATAAGAACCAAAACACCAATTTTCTTTCTCATCTTTGAAGTATGCATTACATCTTTTCACAATAAGGTCTTCCCAAAAGTCAAACTTCAACCCCACATTCCTAGTTCTAGCAACAGTAGTGTTGTGAGAGACTTCTAACAACAATTTTATATCATCTACAACAATGTACATCTTGCACATATCATGATTATAACAGACATGGAGAGAAGCACCAATGTCTACCCACTAACATTCTGATTTACCAACTAGGTTGATTTCAAAAATCATAGCCACTAGGGCCTCTTCAATCAGGTTAGCCTAGGTTGCAATATTTGGCATGTTTCGACACTTAAGTGTCATATGACGTGGTTTGCCATAGTTGTAACATAAGAACAATTATCCAGTGTCATCCTTTAAGGGTGCGGTTGTTTGTTTTGAGGCTAGTTGTTGTCGTTCTGATTTTATGTATATTTCGTAATGGGTTTAGAAATGCATTTGTGGGTTTTTAAGTTTTGTTGTTAGAAACAATAAAGACCTCATCTTTTTGGTAGTGTTTTCGGGCCCCCTTCTCAATACGGAGGTGGGTAATCAAACTTATCAAGGAAAACTCATTACTCTTATGTTTGAGAGAGTTTTTAAAGTCTTTCCAACCAGTGGTAATTTATCTATCAAAACAGCTAATTGAAATTGTTCATCTAAAGTCATACATTCGGAGATGATTTCGCGCGCAATTTTTTGAAGCTGATGGGATGCACCTCTACAGATTTATTATCTATCAGATAGAACTTCACAAGGAAGCTGACTGCATATTTTGCTTCCATCACTTGAAATGAAGTCCCTCAAATCTGAATGGTTTTTTTATGTCACTGCCAGCAGTACTGTCCTTAGTGATTGAAGCCATGATTTAGAAATGTCTTAAAATTGTTGATCTTGGATCACCGAACTGAATTGCCTATGTGGTCGAGTTGCATATTTTATCGTTTTCTTTAATATGTTTCGCCCTTTGTCCAAAGTTGTGCAAGGCAGATTGTACGCAGAGCCGCCTCGAGAATAAAGCAGCCGAATACAATTTACCAACAAGGTTAATGATTATAATTTGCACCCACGAACTATTAAAATATTACACGTTTTATTTTCTTGAGGCATAACAGATCAAAAAAAGGTAGAAGGTAATTGTATATTTTTCTTTTTTCGTTTTGTTTGTACATTAATTAAATAGACGGAAAATTGGAAGAGTGTTACTGTTTTAATAGAAAAAAATTGTAGAAGCATTACAAACGTTTTATTAATGGGGAAAACGGATCTTTAAATGAATGTTATAAAAAGTTCTCAAAATTAATGGGTCTTAAATGACCATTTTATTTATTTGAATGAATAATACAAAACATTTTGTTAATTTTTAATCAAAGCCAATGTTATAAAACGTTTTTTGACTGTTTGGAAAAAAACACTAAATGCACTTATTTAAATGTTTCGTTAGCTTGTTCCAAAAGTATAAGATGTTTCTCTCGATAATACCTAATGGCAAGGGACTCAAACGATAAAGATGACTATTTAATTTTTTTTTATTAATTACTTGAACAATTCAAACAACTCCAACTGTTGCACTTAGCTAACAAAATATAGATTTCTTTGTTTCTTGAAGTAATATTTTGTGCCATCGAGTTTTCAATGTATTGGTTTGTGATCTTCTATATCATTTAAACTATGACCACATTTTACTTTTATGCTAAGATGTCAAACTGCATCATTAATCATGTGCTTTTTTATGCTACTGTTTGTATCTGTATTGTGCGAAGCTTTGGCTATTAGTTGATGTGTTATATATTTATTAAGTTTAGCTTTGGCTATTAGTTGATGTGTTATATATTTATTAAATTTTCATCGTTGGACGACAGACGCAAATTTAATTATGAATTAAAACTACATAATTTTTCTTTTGTACCCAGTAAATATTAAACGGCTAAGCAGTAAATTAAAAAGATATGTTAACAATTACCCTCAACGTACATGTTAACTTTTGTATAATGATAAAATTTGTATTTAAAATGATATTTTATTTTCTTTGTCTAGCTTGAATCAATATCTCTTAGCGACATTGACGCTGGTTTGATTCATATAAATGCGCATGTATTAATAATCATGTCATGGCTTTAAAGTGTAAACACCGGAGATTCATGAATTACTTGAGCCAGTCTTGTTAATTTTGTTGAGAACGTCGCTTTGAAGGACGAAAAGAAAAAAACAATCATGCCCTGATTTATTTTTATTTTGCCTAATGGCGGCTGAGCATCTTTATCCTTCGAACGTGATAATAACATTTACTTTACAGTATTAACCTAATATAAGACCCAGAAAGTTCCTATAAATACACGACATTCTCGCACAAAAACAGCAAAAGCTTTGGCTATTAGAGGATAATAGTGGTGGTTGTCGTGTGGGTGATATCTGATTAGTTGCTGTGGATGTGTGGTTTTGTGGCGAAGGTGGTGGTTGAGTGTCGAGTTTATGAGTTAGGTCAGCAACTGATTTGGTTAATGATTGTATTGCTGTTTTAATGTCGATGATATCTGCGTTTTGAGATTCAAGCAAGGAGCCATGGCTGGATTGGGTTGATTGGATTGCGGTAATGGTGTCGTTGTGGTGATTGAGTTGCTGGATGGCTATGTCATCCAGCAAAGGATAAGGAAGAAAAAATGACTATGTCATCTGCAAAGGATAAGGAAGAAACAAGGGGGCACCCTCACGGAAGACCAAATCGGTGAACCTGACCGAAAATCATTAAGGTGTGGATTCCACGAATAAAAGCTTCAGCCGCAATGACGAAATGAGATGGAGATAGAGGATCCCCTTGTCGAAGGCCTCTACCCGCCCGAAAGAAACCGAAGGCCAATCTGTTAATCAGAACTGAGAACCAACAGCTTGAGATAAGCCTCCAAACCAGATCGATAAGGGTTTCAGGAAACCCGAAGGCCCGCAGAACTCTAATGACAAGAAACCAAGATATACGATCATAGGCCTTTGCCATGTCAAGCTTGAAAACAACATTTGAGCCTCTAACCTTCCGGTCAATCTGGGAAATCAGTTCCTAAGCCAACAGGACGTTGTCAGTGATTAAACGGCCCTTAACAAAGCCAGCCTGAGAAGAGGAGATGATGCGATCAAGGAACGGAGCTAAACGAGTGGCCAAAACCTTAGAAATCACTTTGTTGGAGAAATTACACAGACTGATTGGTCGAAATTCCGCGCATGATCGAGGGTTATCACACTTCGGATTTAGGACCAAGTTGGTGGAAGACCAACTAATGGGAAGAATGCTGCCGGAAAAGAAGTGCTGAATCGCCAAGCAGAAGTCTAGTTGGATAATAGGCCAAACACTCCGATGGAAGGAGCCGTTGAAGCCATCTGGTCCACTTGCACTGTCCTTACTAAGAGCAAAGACGCTGGCACGGATTTCTTCCGGAGAAGGCGGAGCAGCCAAAGCGTCGTTCCCCTAAGAAGGGTTAATATGACAGAGTATCGCATGTCAAGTGTTAAAATCACGCAACATATAAGCAGAAAGTATCAACTTTATTACATCAACATTCAACTTAAATATTCCATTCGCAGCATAACTTTTACCAACAAAAACATCATACTTAGTGATGGTATACAAATTTGCCCCTATTGTTGAGTAAAAACAGCTTTACTTAACAAGAACCAAAACACCAATTTTCTTTCTCATCTTTGAAGTATGCATTACATCTTTTCACAATAAGGTCTTCCCAAAAGTCAAACTTCAACCCCACATTCCTAGTTCTAGCAACAGTAGTGTTGTGAGAGACTTCTATCAACAATTTTATATCATCTACAACAATGTACATCTTGCACATATCATGATTATAACAGACATGGAGAGAAGCACCAATGTCTACCCACTAACATTCTGATTTACCAACTAGGTTGATTTCAAAAATCATAGTCACTAGGGCCTCTTCAATCAGGTTCGCCTAGGTTGCAATACTTGACATGTTTCGACACTTAAGTGTCATATGACGTGGTTTGCCATAGTTGTAACATAAGAACAATTATCCAGTGCCATCCTTTAAGGGTGCGGTTGTTTGTTTTGAGGCTAGTTGTTGTCGTTCTGATTTTATGTATATTTCGTAGTGGGTTTAGAAATGCATTTGTGGGTTTTTAAGTTTTGTTGTTAGAAACAATAAAGACCTCATCTTTTTGGTAGTGTTTTCGGGCCCCCTTCTCAATACGGAGGTGGGTAATCAAACTTATCAAGGAAAACTCATTACTCTTATGTTTGAGAGAGTTTTTAAAGCCTTTCCAACTAGTGGTAATTTATCTATCAAAACAGCTAATTGAAATTGTTCATCTAAAGTCATACATTCGGAGATGATTTCGCACGCAATTTTTTGAAACTGATGGGATGCACCTCTACAGATTTATTATCTATCAGATAGAACTTCAAAAGGAAGCTGACTGCATATTTTGCTTCCATCACTTGAAATGAAGTCCCTCAAATCTGAATGGTTTGTTTATGTCATTGCCAGCAATGTCATTAGTGATTGAAGCCATGATTTAGAAACGTCTTAAAATTGTTGATCTTGGATCACCGAACTGAATTGCCTATGTGGTCGAGTTGCATATTTGTCGTTTTCTTTAATATGTTTTGCCCTTTGTCCAAAGTTGTGCAAGGCAGATTGTACGCAGAGCCGCCTCGAGAATAAATCAGTCGAATACAATTTACCAACAAGGTTAATGATTAGAATTTGCACCCACGAACTATTAAAATATTACACGTTTTATTTTCTTGAGGCATAACAGATAAAAAAACGGTAGAAGGTAATTGTATATTTTTCTTTTTCGTTTTGTTTGTACATTAATTAAATAGACGGAAAATTGGAAGAGTGGTACTGTTTTAATAGAAAAAAATTGTAGAAGCATTACAAACGTTTTATTAATGGGAAAACGGATCTTTAAATGAATGTTATAAAAAGTTCTCAAAATTAATGGGTCTTAAATGACCATTTTATTAATTTGAATGAATAATACAAAACATTTTGTTAATTTTTAATCAAAGCTAATGTTATAAAACGTTTTTTGACTGTTTGGAAAAAACACTAAATGCACTTATTTAAATGTTTCGTTAGCTTGTTCCAAAAGTATAAGATGTTTCTCTCGATAATACCTAATGGTAAGGGACTCAAACGATAAAGATAACTATTTAATTTTTTTTATTAATTACTTGAACAATTCAAACAACTCCAACTGTTGCACTTAGCTAACAAAATATAGATTTCTTTGTTTCTTGAAGTAATATTTTGTGCCATCGAGTTTTCAATGTATTGGTTTGTGATCTTCTATATCATTTAAACTATGACCACATTTTACTTTTATGCTAAGGTGTCAAACTGCATCATTAATCATGTGCTTTTTTATGCTACTGTTTGTATCTGTATTGTGCGAAGCTTTGGCTATTAGTTGATGTGTTATATATTTATTAAGTTTAGCTTTGGCTATTAGTTGATGTGTTATATATTTATTAAATTTTCATCATTGGACGACAGACGCAAATTTAATTATGAATTAAAACTACATAATTTTTCTTTTGTACCCAGTAAATATTAAACGGCTAGGCAGTAAATTAAAAAGATATGTTAACAATTACCCTCAACGTACATGTTAACTTTTGTATAATGATAAAATTTGTATTTAAAATGATTTTTTATTTTCTTTGTCTAGCTTAAATCAATATCTCTTAGCGACATTGACGCTGGTTTGATTCATCTAAATGCGCATGTATTACTAATCATGTCATGGCTTTAAAGTGTAAACACCGGAGATTCATGAATTACTTGAGCCAGTCTTGTTAATTTTGTTGAGAACGTCGCTTTGAAGGACGAAAAGAAAAAACAATCATGCCCTGATTTATTTTTATTTTGCCTAATGGCGGCTGAGCATCTTTATCCTTCGAACGTGATAATAACATTTACTTTACAGTATTAACCTAATATAAGACCCAGAATGTTTCTATAAATACACGACATTCTCGCACAAAAACAGAAGAAGAAACTGTTAAGAATACAAAGGGGATGGATAAAGAGAGAAGAAAAATTAGAGAGGAGGAAGAAGATAGGCTGGAAAAGAAGTTAAACGAGAGAGAGAAAATTCACAACTAATTCTTCTTTTCCTTTAATTACCCAGGTACAGATATATATATAGCCATTTCCCTCAACACTTTGAGGACTTTGCATTCATTAGGCGCCAAATTCATAACAGAATTGGCAGAAAAAAGTAGGTGCAAAAATAAAAAGCAAATACAGAATAAAAAGTAAAACGATAGCTGTCATTTGATACTCTCAATCCTGTAGCCTATTAGGTATCTTTATCATTCTCTTTGGACGTGTATTCTCCTTCTGTGTATCCTTAATATGTGCATCTTCCTGTGCAGGGCTAGTTGGTGCATCAATGCCTATCCCATCGAGAACGACCTTGTCCTCAAGGTCGGCGTACTTGTCAGTAACGAGGTCTGGAAGTGGTACTATCGTAGTGGTTGTAGGATTTGGACAGAACTTCAACAGTGATATATGAAATACTGGATGTATACGAGCTGATGGTGGTAGTAGTAGCTTGTATGCGACTTGGCCGATTTTCTCAATGATTTGAAAAGGTCCATAATACTTCTTAACGCGCTTGTGATGATTATTGCGCATTGTCTGTTGGCGGTACAGTTGCATTTTGAGAAAGACCCAAGATCCTACTTCGAATTGTTTGTCACTTCTGTTCTGGTCAGCATGTGTTTACATACGTTGTTGTGCACGCTGTAGATTTGACTTGATCATGCTGAGTAAGCTATCTCTTGAAGAAGCCCATTCATGTAGCGCTGGTATGGTGGAAGAACCTTTAATGTAGTCAGCGAGGGTAGGTGGTGTTCTATCATAGACTGCTTGAAATGGTGTCATTTCGATGGATGAGTGTTTGGTGGTGTTATACCACCATTCTGCCCAAGGCAAGCATTTGGCCCATTTTGTTGGTGTATCTCCTACCACGGCGCGCAAGTACATTTGTAGACAACGGTTCAGCACTTCCGATTGTCCGTCCGTCTGTGGATGGTACGCGCTACTCATTTGCAGTTTCGTGCCATGAAGTCGGAATAGCTCCTTCCAAAATTGACTTGTAAAAAGTCTATCTCGATCAGATACGATAGATCGAGGAAATCCATGAAGTCTGACATACTCCTGTAGGAAGTAAGCGGCGAGTTGAGCAGCTGTCACTGATGTTGGCAGTGCACAGAAATGTGCGTATTTAGAAAGCCGGTCGATTATCACCGAAATTACAGTTCGACCAGAGGAGTGGGGCAGATGAGTGACGAAGTCCATTGCTATATCCTCCCATATTTGAACTGGAATCGGTAATGGTTGCAGCAGTCCTTTGTACGGTGTATTGTCAGGCTTTGTTTGGAGGCAAGTTTGGCATTGTCGGACGAAGTTTTGCACTGAAGCGGACAACTTTGGCCAATAAAAGTTGTTGGATATTCTTGCAGTAGTGGTCTTAATGCCGGAATGACCACCAATTTTAGAGGCGTGGAACTCATCCATAATTCGGTTTTGAAGTTCGATATCATCCGGAACAAAAATACGGTTTCCGCAAAATAATAAATTATTACGAAATTGAAATTTGGGATTAGGGCAGGTACCTTCGGCCAGTTGCTGAATGATGTTTTGAGCCGTTGCGTTCTTTGCTAAGGAAGATTGGATCGCTGCAAGTAGTGAAAAAGTTGGGCCAGAGATCGCTTGCATGGTGGCGGCGGCGGAGAATCTTGACAATCCATCTGCGACAACATTTTGCTTGCCTGGTTTATAGCGAATTGTAAAATCGAAGCCGAGTAACTTGGTGAGCCACTTCTGTTGTTCCGGTGTCTGAATGGTTTGCGTGGTGAGTTCGCGAAGGCTCTGATGATCGGTGACAATCTCAAACGGGCGGCCGAGCAGGTAGTGCCTCCATTTTTTTATAGAAGAAGTAATTGCGAACATTTCTCTCGAATATGCGGATGATTTTTAGAGGAGGCGGGGTAGTTTGAGGCTGAAGAAGGCGATGGGATGGTCGGCTTGGGAGAGTATTGCACCGATGGCGGCGGACGAAGCATCTGTAGTGACGGTGAAAGGTTTGGTGAAATCGGGTAGGGCAAGAATTGGGGTAGAAGAAACTGCGGTTTTCATTGTATCAAATGCAGTTTGGGCTTCTGGTCCAAGAAAAATTAGGCTGTTTCAACAAATCTGTAATTGGACTGGCTATTGTTGCATAGTTTTTAATAAAGCGGCGGTAATAGCCGGTGAGGCCCAAGAATCCGCGGACTGCTGTGAGGGAGTTTGGAGTGGGCCAAGTGACCATTGCTGCAATTTTTGTTGGGTCGACGTGGACCCCATGGCCCGAAATTATATGGCCCAAGTACTCGAGTTCGGTTAGCCCAAAAGTGCATTTGGCTTGGTTAGCGTAGAGTTGGTTTTGATCTAGGATCGTGAGGATTTTGTGAAGGTGTTCTAGGTGATCGGTCCAAGAAGAGCTATATATGAGAATATCGTCGAAGAAAACGAGTACAAATTTTCATAGGTGTGGTCGAAAAATATGGTTCATTGTTGCTTGAAAAGTGGATGGAGCATTTGTTAGGCCAAATGGCATAACGAGAAACTCATAATGGCCTTCGTGGGTACGAAAGGCGGTTTTCGGGATGTCGGGTGGGTGGACACGAATTTGAAAATAGCCACTTCGTAAGTCTAATTTAGAAAAAAATATAGATCCATAGAGTTCATCAAATAATTCGTCAACCGTTGGTATTGGAAATCTATCTTTAATTGTTACCGCATTTAATGCGCGATAGTCGACGCAAAATCACCATGACCCATCTTTCTTTTTTACTAAAAGAACGGGCGAAGAAAATGGACTAGTGGATGGTTGGATAATGTTCGAGTGGAGCATGTCGTGGATTTGTTTTTCGATTTCATTTTTTTGAAAGTATGGGTATCGGTATGGTTTGATATTTATTGGATCGGTGTTGGGGTTAAGATTAATGTGATGGTCGAGGTTTCGGTAGGGTGGGAGCTTTGTTGGTGGGGAGAAAATATGTTTGAATGTGTTTAATATGGTCTGAAGTTCCGGGTTATTGGGTTTTATGTGAATATGGGCTAGTGGGTCAATGGTGGGCTGCAGTTGTAAATATAAATAGCTAGAAATTGCGGATGTGGCCTCAAAACGTTTGAGTTGATGTAGGGATATTTGTTTTGGATCAGCTGATGGGCCAAGCCCAGTTAAACAAATAGACTTCCCATTAACCATAAACAGCATAGTTAATTTACGGTGGTCCATTGTTATTGGGCCTAATTCTTCTAACCACTGGATTCCACAAACTGCGTCTGAACCCACAATATCAAGCAAATGAAAATCGATTAAGAAAGTATACCCTTGGATATCCACTGAAACTTGTTTGCAACATCCCGAGCTTCGTAGTTTCTCGCCATTACCCACTGTTACTGTGAAGGAGCTCTCGTTATTAATGCTGAGTCCCAGAATTTTTGCTATTTTGGGGTGTAAATAGTTATGTGTGGATCCCGAATCGACTAGTATAGAGATTGGGTTGCCGTTGACACACGCTGGGAGTCGGATTGCTCTTGGATGTGAAGATCCGGTTAGGGCATGGAAGGAAATTTCTTGTGGTGAATCGTCCAGAGTTTCAATGGCATCTAGTTGTTCGATTTGGTGGAATGGTTCACTGATTGGGTCGTCCGGCGGTTTGGTTTCATCGGCATTGACATCTGGGAGTATCATGAGGATATGAGTTGGTTTGCAGCGGTGGTCGATATGGTATTTTTCGTCGCAGTTAAAACAGAGGCCCTGTTGTTTGCGTGTAGTCATTTCGGCTTGTGTTAGTTGTTTTATAGGGATGGTTGGTTTGGTTGTTTGGGGATGAATTGTTTGAGGAAATGTCTGGGTTGTATTTTGCAAGTGAGGGGGTTTGTAATTGCTCTGGTTGGTTTTAGAGAAGGGGAATTTGTGTTGGTCCATATATTTCTTTTCAATCAATTTGGCTGTGTCGATGGCGTCGGATATCGTTGATGGTTTGAGAAGTAGAAGTTCATTTTGGATGGAGGGTTTCAGACCCGAAATAAAACATTGTAATATGGACTCGGGATTTAGGGTGGTGATTCGATTACATAGTGTCTCGAAAGTGGCTTGATAGTTATCGATCGTCGTGATTTGCTTAAGCTTGAAGAGGGTGGCCTGTGGATGTAAAAACGTGGGTGGACCAAAACGCTGTTCTACTGCTTTGGCTAACGCTGGCCATGATGACAACTGCTTGTTCCTGTGCATCCACTGGAACCAAGTTAGAGCTTGTCCATCCATGTGGAAACTAGCTAGCTCGACCCGCTGATCTTCAGGTGTTGCATAATAAGCGAAGTAGCGGTCAGCCTGGAAAATCCAGTCGTGGGGGTTTGAGCCATCGAATGTGGTGAGGGTGATTTTTGGTGGACGGTTTTGGTTTGGTGTGGATAATAGTGGTGGTTGCCGTGTGGGTGATATCTGATTAGTTGCTGTGGATGTGTGGTTTTGTGGCGAAGGTGGTGGTTGAGTGTCGAGTTTATGAGTTAGGTCAGCAACTGATTTGGTTAATGATTGTATTGCTGTTTTAATGTCGATGATATCTGCGTTTTGGGATTCAAGCAAGGAGCCATGGCTGGATTGGGTTGATTGGATTGCGGTAATGGTGTCGTTGTGGTGATTGAGTTGCTGGATGGCTTCCTCCAGACGAGTCATGGTGGGGTGATTTTGGATATTTGGGGAGGGTGATGGAGATCAAATGGTGAAAGCACCAATTTGTTAAAAATACAAAGGGGATGGATAAAGAGAGAAGAAAAATTAGAGAGGAGGAAGTAGATAGGCTGGAAAAGAAGTTAAACGAGAGAGAGAAAATTCACAACTAATTCTTCTTTTCCTTTAATTACCCAGGTACAGATATATATAGCCATTTCCCTCAACACTTTGAGGACGTGGCATTCATTAGGCGCCAAATTCATAACAGAATTGGCAGAAAAAAGTAGGTGCAAAAATAAAAAGCAAATACAGAATAAAAAGTAAAACGATAGCTGTCATTTGACACTCTCAATCCAGTAGCCTATTGGGTATCTTTATCATTCTCTTTGGACGTGTATTCTCCTTCTGTGTATCCTTAATATGTGCATCTTCCTGTGCAGGGCTAGTTGGTGCATCAGAAACACAAACAAAAATGAAAGCCAGCAAAGGCTTGGTATTAGTAGTATTCCTACTAATCTCCCAAATGATCTACCTCTCGTTTTCCGCAGAAATTGGGATGAAAAATAGAGCAAACAACAATGCGGCTAAAGATGGGGCAACGTCAAAACCTACAGCAAGTGCAATCAGTCGTGCTATGTCTGCCAAACTTTCCCAAATCATGAATGGTCCTAAAAATCGTGGTGGCTTCAAACTGCGAAAGAACAACAGGCTTCGTAGCAAAAGAAACGCCCGCAACGCCTAAATTATAAAATAAATGCAATGGTTGTGATGATATTTGTTACAGAAACATGATATATCTCTTGTGGTAATATGAACGACATATGTATTTCTGTTTTATCCTGTGTAATTTGGTTTGTGATAAGCAATTAATAGACTCGTCACCTTTATCATTGTGGTTTGTATTCATCCTATTGTGCATGATAAAAGTGAAAAGAATAAGAAAATTGCTGCCAAAACAGGAAAAAAAATCATGTTCAGATCAAGGCCTGAGTGAGCAACTGAATAAAATACCTCTTCATTCAATATAGATGCTATGGGAATTTCCAAAATACTAAAAGACAGATGACAAAAGCTCTCTCAATGGGCACAAGTATAAGACAATAATGAAAGCAAGATAAATTCGTTCATCGCAACTTTTTAAGATTTATTTTCTTGGGACACGGCCACATTTAAACCATCCACATGGGAATAATATTTTGATTTTGCAGTTTCATAGTAATTTATGGTAATTTCAAGTTCATTTGCATCTTCCTATTTAGTATTTACTATGTCTTTTAAGTTTTAACCAACAATGACATGTGCTACCATATGATTTAGCATCTTTACTGACTTTAAATAAGTAAAGGATTACATGGATCAAATCAAAATAGTTTGACTTTGGTATGTTTTACACTGGATAATTAATTCTTCTAGTAATACCATCCAAGTACCAAACTCCAATAAAATGAAATAAATAAATAAACAAAATCTAAATATCCTTCACAATAATTTGATTGCTAAAGAATAAACTGTTTTAGTAAAAAGGTTTTTCTTCTTCAAATTTCATTTTTTTTTTCAATGTTTTTAATACAACGTCGATAGTTTACTATTACTTTGAATTAGAAAGAATGACAAACTTTTTTTAAAAAAAAAAAAAAAAAACTCTAATCGAAGTACGTCAAACTTTATTTTTGGATTGAAAAGACGTAAAGATTAATTATAACTATCATTATCTACCATTTTTACACTACATATAATGTCGGTAAAAAATAATATTGCACTAGAATGTTAGATATAATTAATATTGTCCTTTAGTTAGTAAAAAATTTGTTATCTTCTATTCGACTTTTTTTAAAAAGCGTATTTTACTTTTACATGCTTTTTACATAAGTCTACCTCTACTTTTCATTGTTCTGTTTATTCTTGTTTATCACTTTTCTTTTATTCGCTCCATCCTTTCTTTCCCTAAAGGTTTGCTCGAATAATTATAATTAACAGATGTTTTGCAGGAAGAAAATCAAAATGATTATCAAAATTAAAATTAACTTGTTTAGCCAATTCGTAAAAGGGATCAGAGTATCCAAACAGAGAGTCGGCAAGGCAATAAAGTTATGAAAAAGGAAACATAAACCACACATGCACAAACGAACATCATTATAGTGGTCCTCTTCATATCTTATTTTTGCATTCATCAAACAGAACACGGGCTTTCATAAACTACAAAAAGCTAATATAAATATGCTAATAATCCTAGTTGTCAAATAGTAAGCCGGCACAAGTGCTTCAAGCCAAACAGAAGCAGGAATGAATCCATGTCAATGCTATTTCCAACTTTTCCATCACTGCTTAAAAGTCTACTTCAATCGCAGTTTATCCAAAATGGTCCACGTAATTCCAGCTGACGTTATCAACATAACCTATAAATCCACATTCTCCAGCATATGCATGCCTATAAATAGTAAATACACAATGAAATGTAGTCGACAATTAAGCAGGAAATTAAAAATCGTTGTAAAAAATGCCTAGCAAGAAAGTTTTAGTACTTATATTCACGGTGCTGCTAGTATTTCATTGCTTAATGATCAGCTTTGCATCTGCTGCAAAAGAAAGGGTAAAAAATGAAGGGCTTGGCAGTCTTGTAGATCAAAAGAATAGACACGGGAGACGTTCTACTCATAGCAGGAGGCCTACAAGAACCCGAGGCATTAATCGTAGCCCCAAATTTCCTAATGACCGAGATAACGGTCATGTGTCTATTTTCTACTAATCTTAGACTGCTATTTTCCAAGATGGTAGTTTGGAATATCCTATAATGTTTATATAGGGAAATAATGTAACAAGTGGTTTTCTAATAACGTTTCATGTGTACACGTTAACATGTGAATTTTAGGTAACTAGTTTTGCAAGTTCTGCTAATCAAAGATGTTTTCTAATTCAAATACCAAGCATCTCCGAAGGTGAGTCTCGATTACGGTTACATAATCCAAACCCCAAATCAACTTTTAACAATCTATTACCATGACCACGTAATCGGGATTGATTTGGTTACAAATCTGTAACTAAAGCTAGATCCATGTCAAACGGGTCCTACTTCATAAGTACATGTTTAACAGACGTCCGACAGGTTGGGCTCTGGTAACCGCAAGCCTATTGGTTAGTTGTTGAAACTCTATATAAACACATCAACTCAAATTATTTTCAAACAACTAAATTCTTCATTGTATCTAAAACTCATTTCACCACACTCACGGTACAAAAGATACCCCTTTTACCAACGCCGGAAAGGCATCATCTGGCGTCAATAGGATCATTTTCAACATCGACCTGACGACTACTAAGACGTTGGTAAAAGGGATGTTAGAAAACAATTTTCGATGCTGTGAAGACGTCTTTCATGGGGTACTTACCGACGCCATATAGACATCTCATACCAATGATCACGTAATCGAGATTAATTTGGTTACGAATTTGTACCTAAGAGCATCTCCAACAGTTCAGAGTGTGAAAATACAATTTTTCACACTCTGAAATGTTGGAGGTCTCATTTCTCCAATAGAAATGAAGCCACGCGTCTGAAATTTGAGCACATTTTCAACAGGCGCTTGATGCACCTGTGTAATAGGCGCTTGGATATCATGCGCCAGTTCAACAGGCGTCTCAATAGGAGGCTCAATAAATCTGGAATACGCACACTATGAACCCCCAAATCGACACTATGTAGATTTCTGCACCATGTTGGAGCTAGCTTCTAGTACACATCTCCACATTTCTAATATCCAACCAACCGTTGGAGTTGCTTTAAAGCTAGATCCACGTCAAACGGGTGCCTACTTCATAAGTACATGTTTAACAGGCGTCCGACAGGTTGGGCGTCTGGTAATCGCAAGTCTATTAGTTAGTTTTTGAAACTCCATATAAACACATCAACTCAAATTATTTTCATTCAACTAAATTCTTCATTGTATCTAAAACTCATTTCACCACACTCATATTACAAAAGATACCCCTTTTGCCAATGCCAGAAAGGCATCATTGCAGCGTCAATAGGATCGTTTTCAACGTCGACCTGACGACTGTTAAGACGTTGGTAAAAGGATGTTAGAAAACAGTTTTCGATGCTATGAAGACCTCTTTCATGGGGTATTTACCGACGCCATATAGACGTCCCTTACCAATGTCAGTTCTCCCACTACAAGAAAGGACGTAATTTTCGACTGCTGAAATTCGTCGACGACCGTCGGATACCGACCAGGGCCGTCGGAAAAGGCAGTCGAAAAAAAACTCGTTACCAAACAGTGCTTCTGACAGCTTCAACGATGGCTTTGTGACGGCTGCCAATGGCAAATTCCGACGACCGTCATGCACACATGGTTATTCGTGGTTCACCTTAGCGTGCAGAAGCCGTCGGAAACCGTTGCTCTCTAGCCGTTGAAAATCATTACAACCGGTCGATTATTTTTGGCCGATAAGACAGCGATTGCCGTCGGATATTACTGACTAATAGGTCGTTGGTGTTCGTCGGAAGCCGTCGTAAATCTGGGTTGTTTTTTTATTTCTACTTCCATTTGTTCCCTATACAACACATATATATCAGTATATATCGCAGATCGATTTCACATATATATATATATCATATACATATACGTGCGTGTGTGTTATAAGCCCAAATCACATATAAAATATCGATACAAAAAACATCACTACTTACAATAAATAAAACTCAAACAATTCACTGTACAACAAAACATTCAATCAACATACACATAATCAACATCCAATATCTCTAAATGTATCAGTAATGTCAAACCAAACCATCATATCATTCAACATCTCCTCAAAAAGTACCAAACATAACAAAGTACATCATCCTCGCCGTCTTCAAGTGCATATACGTATAATATCAAAAATAAAAATCATACCCATCAAGCCTCATCATCGCCTCTGGAATTACCCATGAAGGAAATGCCTCATGTTGTTGGATATACGCAGCCAAGCGCTCGTCCAACTACGTCATCTCCGTGGCATGACGGCGGCCTCACTCCTCCAGCTCTACAATCCCGGCTCTCAGCTCCTGAATCTCTTCTTTGTCCTAAGCTTTTCAGTACTTGCCTTGCTTGCTCCTAACCTGCAACATATGGTCTAATAAGATATTTTTGTCTATTGGCTTAGCAGTCAGTATAACACTATAAAATATACCCTGTTACAACGTCGTTTTTACAACGATCTTTAAATGCCTGTTGTAATAGAAACTTATTACAATGGTTTTTTCTGATCTATTGTAATAGATATCACTTTTCAACCACTTTTTTACTTTGCACATCGTAATAGGCACCTATTACAATATTTTTAATTTGTTCGTTGTAATATATTGCTTAGCAAAATTGCTTTCTGCCCGTTGTAATATATACCAGTTTTCATCCCTATTTGTCCATTGTAATAGATGCCTAATATAACCATTTTCTTTTGCCTGTTGTAATAGATGCCAATTTTAAAAACTCTTTTTTTTTGCTAATTGTAATAGGTACATATTACAACAATTTTAGATTACCAGTTGTAATAGTTGCAAATTTTCAACAATTCTTAACCGATCATCGTTATCTTCGATTATTTTAGATAACGTAGGAGGATTTAATCGGCATTCTAATAGAATTAATTTTACTTTCCAATTATTGGTATGTAACTATATACAAATTTTTTAAAAGAAATATAATGAGAATGTTTTAACAATTAATCATGATAAAAATTAACATATAAAGAAAAGAAATTCAAAATTGAGAAACTCATATTTTGTTAAAACCTGTTTTTACAACGTTTTTCAAGCAAACGTTGTAAAAATACTTTTTAATATTTAATAATTTAATTACAGTTAATTATTAATAATTAGTAAGTTAAAGTTAATGTTTAATATAATTGACAATTATTAATTAATAATTTAATTGTTGATTATTATGTATAAGCAATAATAATTTATTATATTTGATAATTTATTATAGTTAATTATTAATAATTTGTAAGCTATAGTTAATATTTATTAATTGCATTTAATAGTTAATAAATATAATTAATAATAATTAATTAATTTTAAATAATTAATGATTAATTTGAAATAATTAATAATCAAATTTTAATACTTAATAATTATAATCAATGTTTAATATTTAGTATTTAGTTCATTTTCAATTTTAATAATTGATATTTGATAATTTATTATTGTTTAATAATCAATAATTACTGATTAATGTACCATTTAATAATTACTGATTAATGATTTATTATTAATAATTATTATTAATAATTAATAATATAAACATAATAATCAGTATTAATAATTAATATTTAGTTATAATTATGAAGTATCGATCAATTGATAATTAATAATTCAAAAATAAGAAGTAATATTTAACAATTAAATTTCATTAATTAAAAATATGGAAGAGTATATTATTGGATATTTTAAAATATTAATATATCTTATAATATAAAGCAAAACTTTCAATCAACGGATCAAACTGAAGCCTTTTATCCACTCTCCATATTACCCCAATTCAAGTTAAAAACTAAACATTCCGGTGGGGCAGTTCAGTCTTTTCCCCACCCACCCCCACGTTGTCCAACAGTCTTCTCTCACACGTCTCTGTACCTACCTCTTTCGTTTTCTTTCTTTTTCTCTTCATTTTCCACTTTCCTTCAAATCCACTTTCCCCTTATGCACAACAAATGACAACTCCCCTCTTTCACATCCCTAATCAGCACCTCCATATTGACCTTATTTTACTTCCCCTTCTCTTTCCCTTGTTGAATATGCGATTATATGATTTTTGTTTGGTGATAATAAACATATATATTCGTTTAAATGTATTTGTTAATGTACTATTTTATTTTTCACAGGTTAAATAAATATTTGCTGAATAAAATTAAATAACACAGAATTTGAATTCAAACAGAAATTTTATTCAAACAAATATTTATTACAATTTTGAATAGTACAAATTCAAGCTCTCACTATACACTATACACTAAACAACTTTGATACAAATTCAATTACATCACAATTTTACATTTATAGTTGACCTCACTACATATCACTCACACTCGTATTTATCTTCAACTTCATTCCAGATTGAATCCAACATCTGAGCAATCTGCAAAAATATACACAAACGCAGTAAAATTGAAAAAGAAATATTTTTGCAATATAATATAAAATATGGTTTTGAAAATATTATTTGCCTCAGTTATTTGGGTTGTTCGTCATCATTTACATTTGAATTCATCACACACGAACAATGTGACATGCACGGTGTATCACTGTACATGCCACAAGGCCGTGCACACCGATATACATTTGATAATGTTACAGGGACATGTGAGCACAAGGTCAAACCCAAAATAAAAAGGTCGGGTTCAACTCAAATGCATTATAAATAAAATCACAACACGCGCACAAGGTCAAACCCGAGCTATTAGCTGGATTAAACGCAGGGCAGTTGTACAGGCTACGACTTCAAGCATGCAAGCAAGATGGTGATCAATATGCAGTACAGTGAAGTACAAAACAAGTGCATCACAAACCAACAAAGGAAAAACCAGGCAAGATCAAATGCCATCAAGCAAGCAAGACCAAAGAATGATCAGACCATCAATACACAAAGAGGCACATTAATGTACAACAACAAACAACTGACTCAAGTGAATCAAAGATCCAGATATGCCACAGAGAAACCAGTCTCAATCACTTTAAAAAAACACACATGCACATCTACCAAACAGCAAAGGTTCAAGTAATGTCGAACAAGAACTATGACAAGAGAACCGGATTCAAGTTCAAACTACTCCAGACGGAGATGTACAAGTTCGTCGCAGCCAATATCAATGCACAGACTCAAGGCAACAGTGAATGGGAAATACAATATGAATGAACTTGCATAAGCACGGAAACATGATTATCAAAGTAAACTACAGTTCTCAAAACTACAAACTGGACAATGCAAACTACAACATGAATGACCAGTAACCAAAGTAACTAGAGGCAACAACAACTACACTAAAGTACAAGCCGAAAAAGATAGCTTGCATCAGGTGTACATGTCAGTGAACAACATCGAAGACATCATCAAGTCAGAGCAGAATCAAGCAACAATATGCACAAGTGAAGAACCAAATGCATTAGACTACATGAACACTATAGGCCGAGAACCAGACCACGTAGTACAAGTATAACCATCATGACCAGAGAGAGGCCGAATAAAGTGAAAATTGGATCGAGCAAGTGCAGACACAAGTGGTGGTACAGTAGTAAAGAAAATACAGTGATATGCAGCAGTATAAACACCACATTGAAATCAAGTGACTCGGCAATGCTTGAAGACTACAGCAAAAACAGAGTCAACACAATAACAATGCAAGTAGATCAAATGAGGTGTTAAAAGCAACATGTATGCAACAGGTCCAGTTACAACAAAGAACAAGGCACAGTGTAGAAGCAGTGCAAACAAATATATCGAGTGTCAACAGTCAGCGGTGATGCAATAAAAATTGTATGCAACATGAACGGCTAGTGTCACATGGCAGTAAAGATATAATGGCCGTGAACATCAAGTAAAATCGAGCAAGTGTACAGTTCGATCAATATCCATAAGTTTAGTTTAAGAAATCAAATGGCTGAAGTAAACACGGTCAGTGAAGACGGAGATGAATTCACAAATCAATTTCAAGTTGAACAAATCAAGACCGAAGTCAGATGAACATTAAATCGATTATGACCAAGTCAGAGTTCTAAACCGTGTTACCCAAGTAAATTGAAAAAGTCAGAAATAAATCATCAACGTTCAACAAAAATCGAATGGCCGAAAGCATGGTATTGAGCAAATCAGACGACGAAATTCAAGGAGATCGAACTCCTATATAAACCAATTCATCATCGGCAATGAAAAATCGATCGAGTTAAAGCAAGCAAATCAGAAGAAGCAAAGGGATAAATAACATACCATCATCAACCTCGAACTCGATCAATTTCAAAGCGCCGTGAGCAATTCAGAGAAACAAGCGATCGACAAGCCAAAAGACGTGATAAATCATTCACTCGATCAAGCACTAAAGTCGGCCTCTTTGAAATCACGAAAGCCTTAAATTTTCAAAGCCCTAAATCAAAGACGCCATTCTCAAGATAAAGGAACGACCGACATAATAAAAGAAAAAAGGGATAGGGCCGGCCTTGTTTACATTAAGGCTTAATAGTTTAAAAATAGGGTTTTTTATTTTAATTGTGTTTTTAAATTGTTTTAATTTGTAATTTCTTTTTAAACCGTTTAAATTTCTAGTCGTGTGACTAGGGGACAAACTACGCGGCGTAGTTTGAGAATTCACAACTCAGTGGCTGAGTTGTGGCAGGGTTTTGAGCGTAGAGTTAGGTTTAGTCGATAGCGGGTGTCACGAGTTTACGTGTGTAAGCGTCTGATTATCTAATTTCTAGTAGAAACCTTGGGAGCAGCACGTAGGCAGGGTTTTGTCGAAGCTGGGTAAATTCTGTGTCATTCTATTTCTGCATTTTATTATTCTGCTATTTTTTTGTGCTACTATTATTCTGTGTTCTATGTTGAAATCATTTTATAAGCTTCCTCAGCTAATTTTTATAATTAATACCATCACCCTATTCACCCCCTATAGGGTAAAATCGATCCTACAAGTGGTATCAAAGCTAGGAATAGAAGTCAATTTTTTGTTTTAAAAATTCGTGTTTCAAAAATCTGTTTTTGTTTTAAAATTTTGAATTTTTAAAATGGATTCTTTTAATAATACTTTTATTGAGGGTCGTTCCAATATTATTCCTTCTATTTTCGATGGAACAGATTTTTTGAATTGGAAATTGGAAATTGAAAATGGAATTTTATTTAAAATCTGTCAATATTAAATGTTGGAATATTATTGAAAATGGGTGTGATATAAATGACGAGAAAATTATCTCGATTAATGCTCTTGCTATGCATATATTATATTCTCGTATTAATCAAGATAATTTTAATTTCATCTCTCATTGTGAAAAAGCACAGGAAATCTGAAATACTTTAATTGCAATATATGGTGCAAAAGTCAACAGCAATGAGAAGTCCTACACAACCGACTCAGTTAAAGAAATGTGCTTAAAAGGATTGGTAAAAAGCAGCTGTGATGAGGATGATGATGATGGAGCAGCTGAGCTGGCATTAATAATGAAGAAATTCAAAAGGTGGAACCACAAATACGGAAATCCAGCTCTAAACCAAAAATTAAAAAGCAGAATAATCAAAGCACTAGATAACTCGGAAGAACACGGGATCATTTGCAACAAACCCTATGATATCAAGCCCAATTATCCCCGATTTCAACGCGATTTTGAAAAGAAATCAAAACAGAGAAATGATATAGCCACGCGGAATACAAGTGATGAAGATAATCAAAGTACTAGCAGTGAGAGTGAGAAAGCAGATATGTGCCTTCATGGAAATATAACTGATAGCGACGATGATGAGCCAAGCGAGGTATCAAAACTCACTCACTCTGAATTAGTTATTTATTTCCATGAAGTAAATGGCTGTTTTGAACGACTTAGGGAGAAATATCCTAAACTTGAATCACAAAAAAGTTACTTTGATAGAATTAAATGAACAACTTGACCAATTAGTTAAAACCTATCAAAGAAGGGTCCCTAAGTGTGATAAGTGTCCAACATTCGAAGAGGAAATTAAAAAATCAGAAATCAATATAAAATCACTTGAAAATGAAATTCTGATTTTAAAAGAGAATGAAAATACTAGGAGAGAGAATTCTATTAAAAAGTGCACACAATTGTTAAATGAAAATGAATCTCTCAAAACACAAGTCCAACAATTGTCAACGACTTTAGATAAATTATCAAAAAGTGAAAAATCGTTGAATATGCTATTAGGAAAGCAAACTGTTAATACGGTAAGACAAGGACTTGGATATAATCATTCTGAAAATGTTGAAAGAAATATTAATCAAGTTAATTCTATGTGCACAATTTGTAGAAAATATGGACACAATTACAATAATTGTTGGTATAGACCCAAACATGTGAAAACTATACCGATTTGGGTTCCAAAAGGCACAAATATAAAATCTCTCAAAGTTAAACAAATTTGGGTGCCGAAGGAAACAATTATAAATAGTTTTGGGTCTCCATAAAATTATTTTTCTAAATATTCTTCCACTAACAATCATGGACCTATAAAAACAAATAGGTCACGAAAATCTTTCATCGTGTAGGTGTGGTGGCAGGCTAAGGAACAACAACAATGTTCTCTGGATTTTGGCTGTTCTAGAAGCACACCGAGCGACAAAGCAAAGTTCCTTAGCCTAGTACAAAGGTGACAGAATCACAATGGGCAACCATGAAAAATTATCGTAAAGGTAAAACAAGTAATGGTATATTTTGAACGATATATTAAATGTGATAATCTGCACCATATTCTGAATTAAAATCAGCCAATATTGAGATGATGAAAAGATGATGATTTTGATTCTGACTTTTCCAAAATTGTTGGCCAATCATGCTTTTATGCCAGAAAACTCTACAATCCTTGAAATACTTAATATAGATTAATTTGGATTACTAGTGGTGTTATTGATTGATTATACATTTGGCTAACGATATATTCACAATTTTTTTTGACACGACTTCAATTAAAATCCTAAAGAATTTCATCTAAAAATTGTAAAAAGGATTTTAATAAATTTTTGAAACTTCAAGAAACTGTTTGGAATAATAATGATGTTTTAATGACTGATGATTACTCATGAATATAGTTGTTTATCCTATGGCTTCTAAGATTAACACTATGATATTTGTTTGATTGTTAACATGGCTTCATTTCAAATTCAAGAGAATTTCATTCTGAGATAGTTTGTTGAAATTTCACAATCTGGTCTATGTCATCCAACGAGTGATAATTGAGTGAAAGTAAAATTCAGATACAGATTACACTGGTAATCTAATTGATAGAAAAATTACTAGTGGAACGTGATTTTTTGAGACATTTAGTAACTGCATCGTTTTTCAAAGAAAATATCTGCATATTTTTAATTTCAAATAATTTTCAAATAGCAGAAAATTTTCTTATAAAACTCTCTCGACAAAATCATTTTTGACCATATTTTCAGATTAATCATTTTGAAAAATAGGTTTCATAATTATTTTTGAATTTGATTTTAAATGACTCTTTTGACTAATCTGACTCCCTAATAATTATCGAAAAGATAAATAGTGACTGAAAAAGTGATGAGTGTTGATATTTATTATATATTCTGACTCGAGACGGTATAATTAGTAAATTTCTTTAGAAATTTAAACAAGAGTTATAAAACTTTTTGTTGGTAAAAATTCCATGACCATCTCTATATCTATCATATTTCTAACAACCATCACTCATCAAAATTCTATATAGTTTGTCGATATGTGGTACTTCAAACAGGAATCATTCGTTTTTCATTTTACATTTTTTAAAATAATATATAAAAAAATTATATAGTAAAAAGAAATTAATAATAAATAAATGTTAGGAACTGAGTTGATGATGTTTTGATGACAACAACCTTATATAGTTATTATACTTTACTTTATAAAATATATACTAACATTTCCATATATATATGTATATAGGAAGTATATGCAGGTATCATCGAAGACTGATCAGTATAAAGACTCAAGCATCAAGATGAAGATTAGAGATTCAAGATTCAAGACTCTAGAGAATCAAGATTTTATGATCTCAAGATAAGTGTCTAGTATTTTGTTAAAACTTCATAATAGCACTCTCATCTTTCTTCCAATTTTCTTTTGGGATGGAACCCAATTTCTATCGAAACCAGTGGCTTACAAACCCACGACATGTAGCTTACAAACCTACGACAAGTGGCTTACAAACCCACGAAAATCAAAATCATTTAAACTACTTTGTACAAGTTCTCGAGTCCTATGGAGGAGCTCTGTAGGAAGGTTCTTGCAATTTCATTTTGAATAGATTTTTCAAAAAGTTTTTTTAAATCTGTTTTCAAAATGTTTTAGCTTTCAAAATCATGTTTTCAAAAATATTTTCAAACTTTGTTTTAGCCTTGAAATATTCCTCTATTCTGATTTTAAAAACTTCTATTTTTAAAACATCAAAACTTATTCTGATTTTAAATATTACTTATATAATTGACGGTCTATATCAATTATATATATATATATATATTTAAAATAATGTTTTATATTCATTCTCTATCTCAAAATATTGTTTAAACACTTTACTTTGCTTTAGAGAAGTTTCAACTTGTTTTAAATTCAATTGTCTTTACAAAACAACATCTCTATAATTTTGAACTAAGGGATGTTGACATAAGGGGATATCCCATGTCGACATGGTGACAGTTGGATTCAAAATTCAATTTTCAAAAGAAGTGTCCATTCGTTCGAAAACCTTTCACCAATGGTTATGATTGTTGCGCATCTATATAAAGGCTTCCAAAACGAATTTTTTTAACAACTACTTTCTTATTTTCTTCACTCTTTCTTCTCCACCATTCCATATCCATAAAACTTCATATTTTCAAGATCATGCCATCATTCTGCCAATACTCTCTCTCTATTTGATTCTCCATCATTCTACTAAAGATCAAAGTGCTATTCAGAGTTGTAGGATTAATTTGTATTCAAAAAGTCCACAGAGTCTATCCATTCAAAAGGATTGTTATTAGAAAGTATTAGGGTGATCTTGTGTCCCGAAAATCAAGAGAGTTTACCCCAGACTCGGAGATAGGAGGGTTCCTCAAGGCCTTAGAAATTGAGGGTTGTAATCTAGATATTGGCTTATAACAATCTGTACAAGGATATTGCCTTGGTGCAGGACTGGATGTAGGAGGATTCCGAACCAGTATAAAATCAAGTGCGTTCTTTCCTTTTACTTGCTTTACTTTACTATTTGCATTTGTTATGTGTTCTATGA
Source organism: Allium cepa (assembly GCA_030765085.1). Taxonomy (NCBI): domain Eukaryota; kingdom Viridiplantae; phylum Streptophyta; class Magnoliopsida; order Asparagales; family Amaryllidaceae; genus Allium; species Allium cepa. The sequence goes on from CM060929.1 coordinate 861,230,205, forward strand.
TCATTCTGTGTTAGAATTCTGTTTAGATTTGTGTTGAAAGTTTTAATTTAGTCATATAGTTCATATATTCTTTAAAACACTATTCACCTCCCCTCTAATGTTATTTCTGCCTTAAGATCCTTAATCCGCATCCCTAACAATTGGTATTAGAGCATTGGTTTTCATTATTTTCATAATTTGAAATTTTGAAAAGTTTTAATGGCACAACACACTAATAATGTCACTCCTGTCACCACTACTTCTGTCAACAGAAGCACTAACACTAGTTCATTTGTAGAGGGTCAATCTACTGTCAGACCACCGCTTTTTAATGGTAGTAATTATGCATATTGGGCATGTAGGATGAAAATTTATTTACAATCCATAAGTTTAGATACTTGGAATACGACACAAATTGATTATGTTGAACCAACTACTAATTTTGCCCAGTGGACTACTGAGGAAAAGACGGTTGCACAAAACAATTCTAAGGCTATGAATATACCATTTTGTTCACTAGATAGGAATGAGTTTAATAGAGTCTCTGTTTGTAAGTCTGCATTTGAAATCTGGAAAACTTTGCAAGTAACTCATGAAGGAACAAACAAAGTTAAACAGACTAAAATTTCCATATTAACTAACCAGTTTCAATTGTTTAAAATGCATGAAAATGAGTCCATTTCCGACATGTATTGTCGATTTCAAGATATTGTACATTCATTGATTGCTTTAGGAAAGGGTTTCTCAGAAGAAGATCAAGTCAGAAAGATACTCAATTCACTCACTCCAGAATGGGATCAAAAGACACTTACTATTGAAGAGGCAAATGATGTTAGTCAAATGAAGATCGAAGAGTTAATCGGTAATCTAATGTCTTATGAAGTTCAACTACATGGGAGAAAAGAATCTAAGGCAATGGAAAAGAAATCGATCGCATTCAAAGCAACAACTGGAGATTCAGAACAAGATAGTGATGAAGAAATTGCTTTCATGGCCAGAAATTTCAGAAAGTTTCTGAAGTATAGAAAGATGAATAACTTTAAAAGAAATGATCAAAGGAATTCCAGAAATACTTCGGAGAACAACAACAATCACAACAACAACAACAACAATGGTGATAGATGCTACAACTGCAACAAACAGGGCACTACAAGATAGATTGTCCATATCCAGACAAACAGACATTTCAACCAAACAACGAGCAACTAAGGAAAAGAAAGAAGGCATGTGCAGCAACTCTTGACGATTCATATTCATCCAGTGATGACGAGAAGAAAACTGATAATTCAAATCTGTGCTTCACGGCTATTCTCGAATCAAAAGACGATTGGAGTTTGGATCTAAAAATAGGTACACATTTATTTTGATTTTATTGGATGCTTGCTTGCTTTGATTTTGTTTGCAATTCCTTGAATTTTTAAATTCAAAATCACCCTTTGAAATTTGAATTTTTAAATTCAAAATAATATTATTTTAATAATATTTTAAATATTAAAATATTTTAATATTATTATATTTAATATTATTACTGGAATTATATATAGATATAGAATATAGATTAGTTTTCTTAAGATTTTAGGAATTTCTTAGATTTTAGAAAAGACACCTCTTTTCAAATTCAACAGTCACATGTCGACATGCCAGGATACCCCATGTCGACATGTCTCTCAGAAATTTGATTTCAAAATTTGAATTCAAACTTTTGAATTTCCCTCCACCTTTTCACTTACTTCAAAATTCTGAAAAGATACCTCTTGACCAAAGAACATGACTTTAGAGAATCTATTTAATATACTTCTCTTATCATCTCTTTTCGCTTTATTCTCATAATTCAAACTTTCTTCATTATCTTCTACTCCTCTCAAACACTCATCAATGGCTTCCTCAAGTACCCCATCAACTATGAGGCTGACCAAATCCATCAAAAATGATCTTTTTAATGACCCGAAGGCTATCAAAGCTTACATAAGTTATGTAAACTATGGTAAAGTCAATACAGGAAAATTTGCTATTTTTGATGACTATCCTTCTTATGAAATCGATCAACTTTTTGAAGAAAACTCCATTCTTAGCTTGATTGATAACAAGCAAAATGATTTCGTTTGTTATCTAAACCCTGTCAAAATGTTTTATGCAAACCTAAACCGTGAATTTTATAATGGAAATGAAGATCAAATTTGGAGTAGTGTTAAAGGAACACTTATTGTTTTGGATTCCGATATTTTGGGTACTATTTTGGGTTGCAAATCTACCGGTATGAATCTCTCGCAATTTCAAATCAATGAAACCGATCGAGAGACATTTCATCACATTTTTGAAAGCGATGACCACATGGATTTTAAGAATCGCTTTTTCCGCCCAAAAGAAAGAATTGTCAACCTTCTTATTCAACACACTGTTATTCCTAGATCAGGAAACTACAATAATCCCACCTCAAAAGTTTGTAAAGCTCCTTTTGCTATATTTGGAAAATATGATATTAATTGGGCACAAACTATTTTGGATGAGTTAAGACCCAAAAATTTTACTATGGGAGAAAACACTCTTTATCATGGAATTTATCTTACTCGGATTTTCAATTATTTTGGTGTGGATGTTAAAAAGGAAGAGTTTGTAAGTAGGAAAGTATTCAATCATGGGAACATTTCCCTTATGAAAATCCCACTTATGTTTCAACCGTATGAAACACTTACCGAAAAGGAAGAGAGACTTGCTCATGAAGAGATGGAAGAAGAGGGAGAATAAGAGGAAGAAGAAGGGGAAGGAATGAAAATTGAAGAAGAAGAGGAAGATGAAGAAACCTCTTTGGAAAGTATAGAGTATCCACATACACCCGCCAATCCGTCCAACAAAACCATACTCAAGAACCAAAAGATAATTGCTCAAAACCAAATGGTTCTTAAGAGATCTATTAGCAAGAAAATGGATAAAATCTCTATCAAGATCGACAAGTTCTTTGGGAAGATAGGCAAGAAACTTGGCTTGTCCTCATCATCATCTTCATCAAACTAATCCTAGCCATTATTTCTCTAGCTATCGTTTATCTATCTTTGTATTTTCTATTTTTTTTAGTTAATATTATGTAATGTTAACTAATATAAGTAATGCTATCTTATTCTCTGTTTTCCATCTTTATATATCTCTGATAGTTATTTATTTTAAGTTTATATAGGTCCACTAGTATAAAAATAAACTTAGAAATAAAAAATAACTCAACTTGGTCATTCTGTCTAGACCATGTCGACATGCCCCATCCCCCCATGTCGACATATAACAGTCAGAAAGTAGTTACAATTTCTAACTTCAAATTCTTGTAACTACCAAGTGACAATTCATTTTAAACGTCCAATAACTCCTATAAATACCTATTTCTTCCAAAAAAAACTTCTCTACCTCCATTTCTATTCATCTCCTCTCATACTTCAACTTATTTCTTAAATTATGGCTTCTCCAATTAAGAATTTAAGTGAAAATCTTGAAGAAACTCTTGCTTATTTCAAGAATATTCTCTCTTTTATACTTAGAAATCAAAGGCACTTAGAATTAAGCCAAATGCAGATGATCAAAGAGCAAGAGAGACACTTCGACGCACTTCGTTGGATGATCTCAAGCCTTAGCAAAGACGAACCCGAAGCAAATCCGCCGGTCACTCTCGACAAAGATAATTGGGATGTTGTCAAAATTGATCCTATCTTTAGAGAAGATGGATGGGTGGTTGTCCCAAGGAATGTCTGATCATTATGTATGTTTGTTTGTTTGATTTAGATTTGATTAGGATTTGATTGAATTGTTTACTTAAGTTTGATTTGGATTTGGTTTGTATATAACTTCATATACTATACATGATTGGTTTGTTATGCATGATATTGATTTGATTGTCAAGTTACACTTATATATATGCTCACACACTTGATCACTTACACGTTCACTTTACACTTTTATTCTATATATACTTGATTATTTTAGAACAGGTAAATCTTTTATTCCTTTTTGCTGATGTCAAAGGGGGAGAAAGTTATAAAAATATATGTGCTTGGTGTAAGGAGGAGTCATGGAATAAAGGGGAGTTGTAGTTTTAAGAAGAAGTCACGGAGTAAGGGGGAGTTATGGAGAGTTATGGTATGGTAAGAATATTTTATAAATAAAGGTTGTCATCATCAAAAAGGGAGAGATTGTTAGGAACTGAGTTGATGATGTCTTGATGACAACGGCCTTATATAGTTATTATACTTTACTTTATAAAATATATACTAACATTTCCATATAGATATATATATATGTATGTATGTATGTATATAGGAAGTATATGCAGGTATCATCGAAGACTGATCAGTATAAAGACTCAAGCATCAAGATGAAGATTAGAGCTTCAAGATTCAAGACTCTAGAAAATCAAGATTTCAAGATCTCAAGATAAGTGTCTAGTATTTTATTAAAACTTCATAATAGCACTCTCATCTTTCTTCCATTTTTCTTTTGGGATGGAACCCAATTTCTATCGAAACCAGTGGCTTACAAACCCACGACAAGTAGCTTACAAACCTACGACAAGTGGCTTACAAACCCACGAAAATCAAAATCATTTAAACTACTTTGTACAAGTTCTCAAGTCATATGAAGGAGCTCTGTAGGAAGGTTCTTGCAATTTTAGTTTGAATAGAATTTTCAAAATGTTTTTTAAATCTGTTTTCAAAATGTTTTAGCTTTCAAAATCATGTTTTCAAAAATATTTTCAAACTTTGTTTTAGCCTTGAAATATTCCTCTATTCTGATTTTAAAAGCTTCTATTTTTAAAACATCAAAACTTATTCTGATTTTAAATATTATTTATATAATTGACGGTCTATATCAATTATATATATATATATATATATTTAAAATAATGTTTTATATTCATTCTCTATCTCAAAATATTGTTTAAACACTTTACTTTGCTTCAGAGAAGTTTCAACTTGTTTTAAATTCAATTGTCTTTACAAAACAACATCTCTATAATTTTGAACTAAGGGATGTCAACATAAGGGGATACCCCATGTCGACATGGTGACAGTTGGATTCAAAATTCAATTTTCAAAAGAAGTGTCCATTCGTTCAAAAACCTTTCGCCAATGGTTATGACTGTTGTGCATCTATATAAAGGCTTCCAAAACGAATTTTTTTAACAACTACTTTCTTATTTTCTTCACTCTTTCTTCTCCACCATTCCATATCCATAAAACTTCATATTTTCAAGATCATGCCATCATTCTACCAAATGCTCAATAGGAAATCATTTAGATACTCTCTCTATTTGATTCTCCATCATTCTACTAAAGATCAAAGTGTTATTCAAAGTTATAGGATTAATTTGTATTCAAAAAGTCCATAGAGTCTATCCATTCAAAAGGATTGTTATTAGAAAGTATTAGGGTGATCTTGTGTCCCGAAAATCAAGAGAGTTTACCCCAGACTCGGAGATAGGAGGGTTCCTCAAGGCCTTAGAAATTGAGGGTTGTAATTTGGATATTGGCTTATAAAAATCTGTATAAGGATATTGCCTTGGTGCAGGACTGGATGTAGGAGGATTCCGAACCAGTATAAAATCCGGTGTGTTCTTTCCTTTTACTTGCTTTACTTTACTATTTGCGTTTGTTATATGTTCTGTGATCATTCTGTGCTAGAATTCTGTTTAGATTTGTATTGAAAGTTTTAATTTAGTCATATAGTTCATATATTCTTTAAAACACTATTCACCCTCCCCCCTCTAGTGTTATTTCTGCGTTAAGATCCTTAATCCGCATCCCTAACAATAAATACCAAAGTATTCACTCTCATTTAAAAGTCCTCAAAGTTATGCATGGGTGAATTACTTGGAATTTATTATGTGCTTCCATGCTCATTTAAAAGTCCTCACGGTTATGCATGTATGGAATGCATATCAAAAGTTGATTTTTAAAAATAAACAAGTTGATTCTAATACCATTTAAAAGTCCTCACGGTTATGCGTGGTTAGAAGATACTTGAATTCATTTTTTAAAATAAAATTGGAATACTACTAATCTCATTTAAAAGTCCTACCGGTGATGCATGGTTAGTAGATATTCAATTTCCTGATATAAGCATACTATGCATGGTTAGTAGATATTCAATTTCCTGATATAAGCATACCATAAATAGACACAACTGTATGGTTTTATATGATGACATCATTCCCATCATTCTAAAAGTGGAATATGCGCCTAACAAAATATTTATGATTTTTGTTTGATTTTTTATTGAAATTTAATACTTATATTCAATTGAGTTTTAATGTTGGATTAATATCGATCACTTTATCTCTATTTTCTTTAACACTATTACTCTTTTACTGATAACAAAAGGACGAGAGAAATGTTAAGATTTTGTCAAATAAAATGAAGCAAAGGTCAAATAATTTTCTATTTGAATCTAGGCTCATTTGCATATTTTTATTTATATGCATATATGTAGGGGAAGCTTTGTGTAGAGAGGAAGCATTTAAATAGGGGGAGCAATTAGAGCATATCAATGATCAAATACATTTAACATATTCAAAATCTTAAATATATGTTTGTTATCATCAAAAAGGGAAGATTGTTGAATATGCGATTATATGATTTTTGTTTGATGATAATAAACATATATATATTCGTTTAAATGTATTTGTTAATGTACTATTTTATTTTTCACAGGTTAAATAAATATTTGCTGAATAAAATTAAATAACACAGAATTTGAATTCAAGCAGAAATTTTATTCAAATAAATATTTATTACAATTTTGAATAGTACAAATTCAATCTCTCACTATACACTATACAACTTTGATACAAATTCAATTACATCACAATTTTACATTTATAGTTGACCTCACTGCATATCACTCACACTCGTATTTACCTTCAACTTCATTCCAGATTGAATCCAACATCTGAGCAATCTACAAAAATATACACTAACGCAGTAAAATTGAAAAAGAAATATTTTGCAATATAAAATAAAATATGATTTTGAAAATATTATTTGCCTCAGTTATTTGGGTTGTTCGTCATTATTTACATTTGAATTCATCACACACGAACAATGTGACATGCACAGCGTATCACTGTACATGCACAAGGCCGTGCACACCGATATACACTTGATAATGTTACAGGGACAAGTGAGCACAAGGTCAAACCCAAAATAAAATGTCGGGTTCAACTCAAATGCAATATAAATAAAATCACAACACGCGCACAAGGTCAAACCCGAGCTATTAGCTGGATTAAACGCAGGGCAGTTGTACAGGCTACGACTTCAAGCATGCAAGCAAGATGGTGATCAATATGCAGTACAGTGAAGTACAAAACAAGTGCATCACAAACGAACAAAGGAAAAACCAGGCAAGATCAAATTCCATCAAGCAAGCAAGACCAAAGAATGATCAGACCATCAATACACAAAGAGGCACATTAATGTACAACAGCAAACAACTAACTCAAGTGAATCAAAGATCCAGATATGCCACAGAGAAACCAGTCTCAACCACTTCAACAAAACATACATGCACATCTACCAAACAGCAAAGGTTCAAGTAATGTCGAACAAGACTATGACAAGAGAACCAGATTCAAGTTCAAACTACTCCAGACGGAGATGTACAAGTTCGTCGCAGCCAATATCAATGCACAGACTCAAGGCAACAGTGAATGGGAAATACAATATGAATGAACTTGCATAAGCGTGGCAACATGATTATCAAAGTAAACTACAGTTCTCAAAACTACAAACTGGACAATGCAAACTACAACATGAATGACCAGTAACCAAAGTAACCAGAGGCAACAACAACTACACTAAAGTACAAGCCGAAAAAGATAGCTTGCACCAGGTGTACATGTCAGTGAACAACGTCGAAGACATCATCTAGTCAGAGCAGAATCAAGCAACAATATGCACAAGTGAAGAACCAAATGCATTAGACTACATGAACACTATAGGCCGAGAACCAGACCAGGTAGTACAAGTATAACCATCATGACCAGAGAGAGAGAGGCCGAATAAAGTGACAATTGGATCGAGCAAGTGCAGACACAAGTGGTGGTACAGCAGTAAAGAAAATGTAGTGATATGCAGCAGTATAAGCACCACATTGAAATCAAGTGACTCAGCAATGCTTGAAGACTATAGCAAAAACAGAGTCAACACAATAACAATGCAAGTAGATCAAATGAGGTGTTAAAAGCAACAGGTCCAGTTACAACAAAGAACAAGGCACAGTGTAGAAGCTAATAAGGAGTGCAAACAAATATATCGAGTGTCAACAGTCAGTGGTGATGCAATAACAATTGTATGCAACATGAACGGCTAGTGTCACATGGCAGTAAAGATATAATGGCCGTGAACATCAAGTAAAATCGAGCAAGTGTACATTTCGATCAATATCCATAAGTTTAGTTTAAGAAATCAAATGGCTGAAGTAAACACGGTCAGTGAAGACGGAGATGAATTCACAAATCAATTTCAAGTTGAACAAATCAAGACCGAAGTCAGATGAACATTAAATCGATTATGACCAAGTCAGAGTTCTAAACCGTGTTATCCAAGTAAATTGAAAAAGTCAGAAATAAATCATCAATGTTCAACAAAAATCGAATGGCCGAAAGCATGATATTGAACAAATCAGACGAACGCAATTCAAGGAGATCGAACTCCCATACGAACCAATTCATCATCGGCAATGAAAAATCGATCGAGTTAAAGCAAGCAAATTAGAAGAAGCAAAGGGATAAATAACATACCAGCATCAACCTCGAACTCGATCAATTTCAAAGAGCCGTGAGCAATTCAGAGAAACAAGCGACCGACAAGCCAAAAGACGTGATAAATCATTCACTCGATCGAGCACTAAAGTCGGCCTCTTTGAAATCACGAAAGCCCTAAATTTGCAAAGCCCTAAATCAAAGCCGCCATTCTCAAGATAAAGGAACGACCGACATAATAAAAGAAAAAGGGGATAGGGCCGACCTTGTTTACATTAAGGCTTAATAGTTTAAAAATAGGGTTTTTTATTTTAATTGTGTTTTTAAGTTGTTTTTAGTTTGTAATTTCTTTTTAAACCGTTTAAATTTCTGGTCGTATGACTAGGGGACAAATTACGTGGCGTAGTTTGAGAATTCGCAACTCAGTGGCTGAGTTGTGGCAGGGTTTTGAGTACAGAGTTAGGTTTAGTCGATAGCGGGTGTCGCGAGTTTACGTGTGTAAGCGTCTGACTATCTAATTTCTAGTAGAAACCTTAAGGGCAGCACGTAGGCAGGGTTTTGCCGAAGCTGGATAAATTCTGTGTCGTTCTATTTCTGCATTTTATTATTCTGCTATTTTTCTGTGCTGCTATTATTCTGTGTTCTTTGTTGAAATCATTTTATACGCTTCCGCAATTAATTTTTATAATTAATATCATCACCCTATTCACCCTCCCTCTTGGGTGAAATCGATCCTACATCCCTTCTACTGTCTACAGCCAAAGCCGATTCAGCCGCGCCTACTATCGGCCTCATGATCTTTCATCAGCATTATATCCACATTCCACCTGCAACGAATGCCGACGCCATCTCCGTGGCCGATTATTGTTCACACCTTCCAACATCGACGGTCTTCATTTCCCAAGGTACAACTCCACCTCTCTCCCACTTTTTATGTTTTGATTTTACCAGATTTATTGTCCCCTCCCTAATTGAATGTAACTCCGCCTTGAATTCCATTTCTTTATGCCTCTATGCCTGCCTTCACCTCCATCACCTAACTTCCTCCTTATGTGTCTATGACGACCCGCCTTTCTCCCCACTGAAAGACGCACTACACCACAAAAGGCTTTTAACAGCGTTTGATAAACGCTGTAATACGATACAACAGCGTTAGTTCAAACGCTGTATAACGACATGCTGTCGTATATACAGAACTTACAACAGCTTTTTGATAAACGCTGTTGAAACATCACTTTGACAGCGTTTCGTACAAGCTGTCAATAATGTTTTTACAGCGTTTTCAAACATGTTGTATTATGTTTCTACAGCGTTAATAATTTAGTTGTCGGAGATGTTTTAATTCTACTTTAACTGTTTACAACAGCTTTTTATAAACGCTGTTATTGAATCATCAACTATTTCGACAGCATGTATTAAACGTTATTATTGACTATTTAAAGATAATTACAGCACGAATCGAACGTTGTTGTTTCTTCATTGACAACATTAATCAGACGTTGTCTTTTAGTTATATAACAGTTTTAATATTCCTCTCTATTTTTGAATATTCTAGAACTATATTTTGAGTATATTCAAGCAACTAGTATATATAAAATGTTCTAATAACTATTAATTAGTTACATAAACTAGTTAAAACAATATTAATAAACAAAAGACATCCATAAACCAAGTTTCAATAATATCCATAAACAAAAATAACAAAGTAAACCAAATTGCCACAAATTCTGTTAAATAAATACACGTTATATGTTAAACAAAAATATAATATCAATACAGTAAATCCGCACCAAATGCCAACAACAAAACGTGCATCTAAAAAGTTTCATATGCTTGCTACTTGCTACGGAAGAAGAATGTGTCATCGCCATCTTTAATTACCTGCAATGAAGAAATTTGAAGTCAGTGAGTAAACGACATCTAAAAATTTAAAGTTTCATATGCTAAAATGCTTAACTGTGCCAAAAAATCACTATATGATATATTAAGCCGAAATCTAGCCAATATACGCATTAGTAGGTTAGCTCAGTTAACGAAGCTAAACTACTCTATAGTAGTTTTTTTTTGTTGTCTATTGCATATAAACAAGATGTGAAACTTACATGGAAGTTGAGCCCATTCTAACATTCACAACAGGCCATGCTACAGTCGAGCCAATAGCTGAAACAATCAAAATAACTCATGATGTTTATTTCATATGTAGTTACAATTTTTTTAATAAAGTCAACACTCATGACGTTTATTTAGATTTATCAATCATTGCTAGGATTTACAACTGAAATTACATTTTACAACGTGTAAGCCTAGCTGTATATATTTATATGTATACATATGATTGCCTATTGAGGCCACAAACAATCAAAATAACTCTATGTAAACAGTTTCATTCTAGTAATTCAACAATCCATGTAATGTTTTAACATTAGATGTAGTACTGAAACAAATATTCACATCTACACTATATCGACATGTCATCTAATCTAGTAAGGCTAAAAGGAGGTGCAGTAACATACCTGATGAGATTCTGTATGGGAAAGGCTAAGAGATCAATATATGTACTTTCTACCTTGCACTTCTTAACCATTAAAACTTCTATGTATATGAGAGGCAGACACCATCTTTTCTACTGAGGATTTTAGCAAAACTAATGAGAGGAAGACACCAACTTTATTATTACACATTAAAGCTGATACCGCTGTGATAGTATTTACAAGATGAACATATCAAAAGTTTGAGCCTGTTCCTTTATGTTGATTTCAATTTGTCCAATCGAAGCTCTCTCTGTCATTGCCAAAGAAAATTGTCAAGAAAGATATTTCATAACATGTACCAAAATCTTAAAAGGTCTCTTAGCCTAATACACACACACACACACACACACACATATGTATATATATATGTATGTATGTATATGTTGTGTGTGTGCGCATCAGTCTCACCAAAAGTGCACTGATTTCATCAAAAAAATGGCTGAAGAAAAGAAACAAATTTCAGTATATCACTTCCAAGTGCATCATAATATTGATCTTGACCCCAAAGCAAGCTATTGAAGATTTCTCTTTTTGGAATGAGCTTCATTGCTACATGTTCTAAATATATTTGCATTCAAAATATACTTCCAAATAAAATACACAAACATAATCTTGCAAGGGGAGAACCTTATAAGCTGTAGTGGAGATCCAACCATGCCATGGTTGTAGTACATTCTTGTAAGCTTCTTCGACAACTTGTTCTAGTGTCATTTTAGGATCCTTCTCTAATCTTCGTAATACCTCAAGGCTAAAGCATCATAATGATCTAATAAAAAAAATACTCACCTGAATTTTTTCCACATATTTGATATATCTACCATTTAAAAAAGAAAGAAATATTGTGTGTTTGTGTAATTTTTGATTGCATTTTCTTTGCGTGCTTGTTTTCTTTTTATTTTCCATTTGCATTTTCATTATTTTAAAAAAAAGCATACACAATTTCTAATAGAAATTTTTTTAATTCCATTCGAGTTTATATTTAATTTACAAGTTTATTTTTTATAATTTCCAAAAAAAAGACAGTGTGCATTTTTGCACTGATTCACTGTGCACAGCCCTGCTCTCTCTGTTTTCACTTCTTCATCATCCCAATATCTCCTTCACATTACAGTGCATCAACAAACAACAAGACTCACTATCCACACTCCAAATCGGTTACCACTATCAAACCCCTTCTGCAATACAACTCCTCTACATTTCACGACATTGTAGTTTCTTCCTTGCATACCATCCATCTCCCCACGACACACCTCTTAAACACTTCAATCCTACCCACTGCCAGTGTCCAACCATCCCTAACTTCACACAACTTCAACACATCGCCTCAGCAAAGCATCTGCACTGCATATCCCCCCACTGCACCTCCTTTTCTATTACAATCCAATAACTCCTACCATTTCAACCAATTACTGACCCGAAAGCATTCAACTATATCACTGCCTGCAATCCCCCTGAAACATCAGACAGCAACAACTCATCTCTTCACATCAACCCAATTACCTCGTCACTAACTCGTATTCCACAACTACCATCAACATATTATCATCTGTCTTTCAATGGCAACTACAACCACCAAATAACTGCCTACCTTCAACAGTTCTACTACAACATACAAGTGCCTCACCACATCCACATTACTGTCAATATCTCCACTGACATCAACTGCTATTACTAACACTACACAATCAGCATCAGTCACCATACATTGGTTAACACTTCCCATTGCCTACATACCAAACCTCTGTCAAAAACATTCATCTCTATTGTTCTACTTGTTCTTCCACTCCCCTCAACATTCAACCACTACTGTTCTGCCACTTCAACATTACACCAGACCACCCACCCTTTACTACAAACACAACAGCTCGTTTCCAGCGACTTTCACGAATGCCTCACCCATCGAACCAGACTCCATCGACACTCAACCATCAACTACCGCAACCACTGGCTACAGCAGCAATCGAAACACTGCTCCCGAACATCTCCTCGGCCATACATGAATATATATGGTACTAATGAATATATATGAGTGCCATATTCATTAGCTTTTTGCAACATGAATCAATTGTAAAATAACTTCCCCAATGAATGTCTATATTTAAGTCTATATTCAAATACTCTTACTGTTGTATAATATAGCTTATATTTAAGTCTATATTCAAAGATTGATAGGTCGACTGCCAGAAATGATGTTTCCTAAACAATCAGTTATTTGTCTGGTCCATGTAAAAAAATGATTTTGCTTTGCAAGCACCATATGGTTATACTGAGGATCAAGTAATCCTAAATCCTATTTTGGACCAGCTATCAACAAGTTTTAGTGTTAAAAAAGTCAAATTGCTTGGTCCCCTTTTATAACATCTTTCCCTTTTACCTCAATCAAGTGATCTCAAAAATTACCTATGGTATAACGTTAAAAATTAAAGCTTAAGGTACAGACCTTGTTCCTTGTTAGTGGATGAGAAAGTAAAATCATTATTAGCTTGTGCATGTATCCATTATACATTAAAAATAAATCTCCATCTTCTGCAAAAAAAATGTATCAGAATTTTCAACAGTGAAGCCAAACAGAAATATTTCATTATAGTTTATTTAATCGAGCCTTAAGCTATAAAGGTTGCATATAAACTTAATTTTTATAAACTCAATTGTTACTATTTTTAAAATAGGGATGCGATTCTTATGAACTTAATTTTTATAATCTAGTTAATTCTAGAGTGCATATAGTTAATTTCAATTTTTGTACAATTTGAAAGCAACATGTGTAATCTAGTTAATTCTTATAAACTTAATTACTTTTATAAAACTTTGTTAATTAGTTAAGTTTATAAAACTTAGTTAAATAAACACCAAAACAACAAAAATTCCTGGAATATTAAACAAACACACTAGTCCTACAAGAAAGCATCAAACTGTACAATCAAATCATAAACTATGAAAGCATAAATAAATTACTTTATGCTGCAACAAGTTAAGAAACCCAGTACACACATCCTGTTTCACATTTATGGCCATACACCATCCTCATTCCCCAACAATTTTAATCCCATTTCCTTTTTCAAAAGTTCACTCTTCAAAATAGTAACCATCTCTCGTCTTGTAAAACCTCAACTCTTTACATCCCCAGCAAAAAAGACTTTGCAAAAAAAATGGTCATCTGATTTAATGTAAAATTTCATTATTAACAAGAGATCCAGTTCAGTACAGTTTCTCTTTCATAGGGTTTATAGCTTTTGAATATGTGTCCCTTTCTTTCTTTTTACTGCTCCACTTTGATAATAAACCATTTAAAATAAAATAAAAATCAAAGGAATTGATAGGACTATTGCTAAAATTGTAGGATGGAGAATACCCTAAAATGTTGAATGGAAATAGGAATTTTAGTTAAGTGTACGAGGTATATTGTTTATTAAATTGAAAAAATAAATGCTTAGATGGTTGTAGCTAACCTAGATTAGGGCTTATTTAAAAATGTAATGATAAATAGCATGAAGCAGACATATTGTGCTAATGAAAACAAGAGCAAAAATCGTGCAACTATTATATCCATAAAAGTAGTTATCTTGAAATTATTTTGAAATTATTTATACATGTATGTACCCAAAACGGAAAAAGAAAAAGAAAAAGAAAAAGAAAAGGTAACATGTCATTGTAAACCCATCAGTCACACGTGACATATTATCGATCCTTAGATTCCATCTTATCAATTAGCAACAAAATGATGCCTAGAATCAACATAGCTCTCTAGATCTCACAAGGAAGAACCACAGCTGCCTCTAAATTCAACCCATCAAAACTCATCTCAAATCTTCGAAATATGATGGAATTCAACATGCTTAATATACATGTAACAACTACAACAACCAAAAAATTTCAAAAACTTTAATTCTTCGTACAAATCGTGTCTAAAATATGCTATCAGTCATCCACCATCGTACACTTAACTAGATCCAAAGTACTACTAAACTTAGCACTGTCCTCCAACCAAAATCTAATCAACTGCATCAGTAGAAAACATTGTCCTTTGAAATTAACTCCGCTAAATCAAAAAAGCATCTTGATATATATAAAATAATGCATTTTTTTACAATTCATCGACAATACACTTCATCCACAACAGTTAAAAAATTAAACAGTGAATAATTCAATGTTAGCTGGGCCAACCAACATGTATTTGGCATAAAATTGCAACAGCAATACCTTATAATATGTTTCTTCATCATTGACACATGTAATAAGTTATAAAGAAGAAAGAGTACTAAAGAAGTTGGGTTACGGGAACTTCAACTTTGCGAAACATGTTTACCCCTTTTCGAGCATCAATCGATACAACATCTCGAGGAGTTGTGTCTTAATAAGAAAGCAGTCACTCCTGATGATATGTACCAATAAAAAGTGAGCTATCATAACTATATACATGGAGGTTCATCTATTAAAGAAATAAATCTGTAAAGTTAAAAGTCAAAAATGTGAAACAAAAAAGCTATCTTTCTATAGATCTATTCCATAAAGATGACCACTCATGTTTAATTACTCACCAAGTTAGTTTGCATGAAAGTGTATGTAGCTACAGTATAACTACTATGATGATAATGATATTCCATGCCTACATGTTATTTTCCACTAGGAAGGCTAGTTGTATTTCATTATGCTATGTTTATATAATTCAAGCAACATTTCATGAGCCTTTATGAACATTCATGTCAACATTAAAGGTATTGGTTCAACAGTAACCACTCAATGGGACTGGGAACTCCAAGTAATAATACTTCAATTTAATATGTGGCTGATAGGTCATATGACTATATGAAGATCAAGCTTGTACTATTTGATTAGTGAATTCATCTTCATAAGCCTATGCTAATATGATTGGTGACTTAGTGGAAAAATGTTATTAGTTAACTCAATCCATAGACCATTTTGATGTTTGCCTCATTTTATAATTTGCTTGGGTTGGATAAATTGGACAAGTTATTAAATATAGTAAAATTCTATAAAGGTTATTATACTCATGGTGATTTTTGAAATATCAATTGTGTTACTGAGATATAAACTCAGACCCTGTATAGGAAAACAACATCTTGTGTTTCATCTATGATCCTTAACCATGAACCATGGTCTCAAGTTTTTGTTATAAAATGCTTAATTAAACTATTACAAAACAATACACACAAAAATGATTCAATAAAATTGTCTCTATCTCGGATATTACACACTGAGTTAAGACATGCTTTTGTTCCAAACTATTTGATTTAATTTTTTGTATGATATTCTCTAAGGTCCGACGTATACTTCAATTGCATGTTATATGGCAACCAGAACAAGAAATATTTCAAAATATATACTCTTTGAAAAAAACATTTCCTATCAACATAATCAAAATCCAATCATTCTAACCAATTCACACAGAGAAAAAAATTAATAGTGTATGCCAGTTCATTAGAAGCAGATTAGGAAACTCATCATTACCGAAAACTAATGATATTAATCCAGGAATAATTCTTTTCATACCACACTAATACAAACATCAACATTCATTATTCCTTAACTCAGAAGAAAAAATAGTATCAAACATTCAAATGAAATTAGACTCAAGCGTATTAATTAAATAACACAGGCTATAATCAAAACGTGCAAAATCAATAACCAAACCGGTGAGCAGTGAATCTTTTAAGCCACACAGCAGTTTCAATAATAATATTTTTAGAATTTTTCATTTTTGTAAATTTTAAGTTCTGACCTACTGCAAAGCTTATATAAGTATAAATTTAAGAGGAACCAGGCTTCTTTCAATAATCAGCATAAAACTTAAAAAAATGTATATGAAAAGCAGTTCAACTTACCGTACCTGAGTGAGATCAAAATCTGAATCAAAACCTAAAAATCCATGTCAAGATCAAAATATGAATCGAAGTTTGAATCGAAACTGAAGACTTCTGGAATTAACCTTCTAACAAAAACTAAATTAGTATACGATCAATGGATACAAACATCAAAGAAAACAAGACGAATTAAAACTGAATCAGTCAACGTACCTGAACGAGAGAATTAGGGCACCATGAAATTGAAAAATAAAGGAAATAGAGAACGACAAAAATTGAATGGAAGGGAATTAGGGCAGGATGAAAATGAGGAACGAGGGAAATGAAAAGAAGAGGGAATAAGAAGAGGGAAAGCTATTTTTTTCACGAAGTGTAATAATGAGAGAGGCAGTGAGAAATGTTTTGAACTCAACGTTATGTCAGCGTTTTGAAGAAAATTAGTTCGTTTAAAATAATTTTTAACGCATTTGTTTAATAAACGCTGATAATTATTGCTGTTAAAAGTGATTTTTGTTGTAGTGACGCATCATTATTAAGAAAGAAAGGGATAGAGAAGAGAAAAGATAGAGAAGAAAGAAAGAAACAACATCAGAATCTCAACAGCGGAATGAATAAATTATATTAATCACATACTATATTACATAGTATCATATACATCAGAGTTACACAGCTTATACAACACATACTAGACTGTTATAAACACCTGTCTAGTTATTACAACTCAATACAACTCAAACAAACACTCAGATACCAACACAACGAAACCACTATATATATCTACAAACGCTGAAGCCTCCTGCTCCATTGCTCCTCCAAATTTCATCAAACCTAACTTGAATCTCTTGGCTACTTATAAAAATTTGAGTACCCAAGAGTTTAAGAAAACAGAAGATAAACTTCGGGTCAGACATGAGTCTGGTGTGAGTAAACGGGTTAAAGTTGCTTAACTTTGAAAACCTTTGAAAACAAAAGGTACCACGTAAGACTCCCCATACATAAACATGGGTAAGTTTTTACTTATGCTAACCAAAACTTTTGATAGGAAATACAGTGATATTATAATAAGGTCTAGGGATTTCAAGTAAAATATAGAAATAGCTAGAATTCTTACATCTTACGTTCCAACATAGTTGGGCACAATCAATACGTACGGTACTTATTGGAGATTGGATTCCATACAATGGCAGAGCTACTGGGGTACCGCGCGTCACAATACGGGGCCTAGATCACCGTACCGAGGATTACTCCCAATCCCCTGCAAACAAGGCCGGAACCATGCCTTACTGAATAGTCTCGAACAAGACAACCCCGCGGTTGTAGCTAGTAACCGCCCACACAGCCGAATAAAAATAGACATCTAGACAGGGGTAAAACTCGTCCTACTTAGGCATGATCCACTTAGCCTTGCTGCACCCCCCCTGTTTTAGCCATTCCCGGTTGATGAGGGTGGAGGCTACAATTACCTTTATAGAACACATCTATCTTAGAATGCTCATCGTCCAATTCTGAAAGCATTCAATCCATACAAGTTCGTTCCGGGTTCGAACGAAACCGAAGGCATTATCTCGTTACACTCATTTTGGAATCACCCTCAGAGTTAATGACAATAACCCTTACACTCTAAATCTTCATCTTCACTTGAGATTCACGACCTATTGTTAATTTGGATCAATGTGGTTTTCGGATATCCAAATCTGAAAACCCGATCCCGGTCTCATCGAAATCCAAAACGCCATCTTTTAGGTCCAAGTTGTTTTAAAGTTAAAACAACTCGATTCAAATCATTATCTATATTCACACAGATTGATAATTCACATATACACGGATAGATAATTCATATCATCATTATTCAACCAAATCATCTCATATCACATATCACACATATCTCATCAGAGATATCAAACAAACAAGGCATTCAATATCAATTAGCCATCCATAAGCAATGATTTATTAATCACACCATCTATAATTAATTTAAAATGAATTAATTTAATTACTTCATCTCTAATTAATTTAAAATAAATTAAATTAATTACTTTCATCACAATAAATCTTGCTTACATAACCATTAATTAATTACAAACCAATTAATTAATCATCACCTTAATTAATCACCCTTGATTAATTATCTTTAATTACATTAAGTAATTAACCCTTAATTAATTACACAAATTAGTTATCCACAAACCATTAAAGTAATTAACCTTAATTACTTCATTAACTATAATTAATTACGTTGATCCTTAATTAACTATAATTAATTAATCACCTTACAATCACTTATTATTGATTAATTAATCTCAATTAATCAATCCTTAATTACTCTAATTAATTACATTAATTAATGATCCTTAATTAATTACTTCCATTAATCAACTTTAATTAGTCATAAACAGTAATTACCATCCTGTAATTACTTACCTTAATTAATTAACTCCTTAATTAATTATATTAATCATTTGATTACTTACACCAAGTAATTAATCCTTAATTACTTCTACTAAGTAAATATTCTTTAATTACTTTCCATTAAGTAATTCCCTTTAATTAATTACATCCCAGTAATTATATATTAATTACTTTACTAAGTAATTACACTTTTAATTTCATTAAGTATTCATACTTAATCAACCATCAAGATTATCCATAATTAATCAACCAATTAATTAATCATATTCATTTGATTAATTACAATTGGGTAATTCATCCTTTAATTACCATTTAAACAAATTAATTAATCTTTAATTATAGATTAATTAATCCATAATCATTAATTAATAAACCTTAATTATCAATTAATAAAACTTAATAACCAATTTATTAATCCTTAATTAATCAGTTAATCAATCCTTAATAATAATTAATTAACCGTAAATAACAGTTAATTAATCCTTAATTAACTTTAATTATAGATTAATAATTTCTTAATTATTAATTAATAAAACATAATTATTAATTAATAAAACTTAATTACAAATTAAGTACTTTTTAATTACAAATTAATTAATCTCTAATTAATAATTAATCAATCCTTAATTATTTAATTAACTAATCTCTAATCATTAATTAATAATCTCTATTAATCTAATAAAATTATACATAATTATAAGTTAATTAACTTCAAATTAATTAACTTATAACCCTTAATTATTAATTTTAAATAAATTAATTAAATCAGTTAATTACTTTTAATTAATTCCTTAATTAATCCTTAATCCTTAATCATTATTAATTAAATTAATTAATTATACTTAATTTCCTTTAATTAACTTAATTAATTTCAAGATAATAAAACCTTTTTTATCTTAATATAAAACATTATCTTATAAATGCCTTAATTACCATTTATACTTTTAAACCATTATATCTTTATAATTAACTATACTTAATTAAATCAATAATTAAGTTTTAAAATAAGATAATCATTTCTTAACAAAATAAAGTAAACAAAACATAACTTCCATAACCTTAAACATTTATCAAAAGATGGTTTAAACTAAATTTAATTTAGATTTTAAAACTTGTCTTTAAAATTCCATTTTTACTTAAGTTTAAAAATAACTTTAACTTTATTTAACAAAATTTTAAATTAAACAAATTTCAAACTTCTTGATAAAATGTCAAAGAAAACGTTTATCTTTGTAAAGAATAGTGTTCAAAAACAACATTCATTTCAAAAGTTTAAAACTTTCTTTATTTAAATTTAAAACCAGTTTTATAAAAAACTTTTAAAAACTTTTGAAAATTTCCTCTAATTTACCTGGTTCAGTTGAACCTGAGTATCACTTGAAAGCCATTCCAAGTTCCATCTCCTTTTCTTCCATTTTCAAAAATTTAGTTTAAATTTAAATTTAAAAACCTGTAACACTAAAACTACAGGCAACCACACATCAATTACTTGAGCACAGACTCGAGCTAAAACCCCAAAACCCTGATCCCTACTTCGAGCAAACTCAACCCAAAAACCACAACCCAAACCCCCTGCTACAACATCACCCGTGCACATGCACCATCACCGGAGACACATCCGATCACTGATGAACCTTCCTGCACGTCACCCTACATCGCAGTAGCCCACTCTGATCACCAAACCACCATCATGAGCTCTCGAGTAAGATCGAGCAACCCAATCGAATCTGAAACAACAACCCATGCCAGAGAAACCCTTCGACCCTACTGCTCCGACCACCAGAGGTCAGACGACTCTGGCCACACCTTGCTGACACACCATGGCTCTCTTTCTCTGAGTATCAAGCAACTCGATCCACCATAGATGACACGGTCATCCCAATTCCAAACATGACCTAATTTAGGGTTTAAAATTTCTCTCGACCACCATTGACGCCACAGTGATCATTCGACGCACCTACCATTTTTGCCAAACACCCAGATCACTTAGCTAGCTCCAGCAGAAACCTCGACCTTCCCGGTCACTTAGATCATCAGAATTTGCTCAGAAACCCAATTTCAAACATCACCAAATTTCACATTCAATACTTCATTAAAAATTATGATTTTTGTTTTAAAAATCCTAACTTTCAAATATGATTCAAGATATATACTTGAATCAGTACAAATTAACATTTGATTTTATCATATATTTAAGTTTTATACTGTATTATCTTGGTTCTAGTAAATTTCCAAACTTAAACTACTTGAACTTGTTATTAAAAAGTAGATGATGTTTAAACTAAACTAACTTGTTTGAACACGAAAGTTTTATAGTGATTAGAATGAGAGTTTTGAATTTTTGTTCATTTTTACATCTCTGTAATCTTGAAAAACAGAGAGGCGCAGATAAACTAGACATGCATACTCAAATACATTCATATACACAGAGGCACTACTTATATAAACATATACATGCAGAGCATCATCACAGAATTTCACAAGCAACCGTTATTTTCCTACTTAAAATTTTAAATTTTAAAAGTTTACTCACCATTTTGATAAGCAAAGGCTTTGAAAAGAACTGAGATTTTTGAAAACTGGGAGGCTTGCAAACAGATCTAACTTGAAAACTTTGTTTTGCTTGAAACTGGAATGCTTTAAGACTGGAACATGATGATGATTCAACTTTGACCCCAGGTTGCAGTTTTGAAAATGAACTTTGCCTGAAAATGGTTACAGGTTTGAAAATTACAGGCTTTTGATAAAAGAAGTTATAGGTTTGATTAACTTGCTTCAGGTTGCAAATCTGAAGATGTTTTCCAGGCTTTGTAAATGTTTCTCTTAGGTTTGTTTTTTTCAGATTTGCTCTTTGCCTTTGTAAAATGGTTTCAGATTTGAGAAGGGTTTCAGATTTTGTTTATAGGGTTGAGTTTTCTTTGTCTTTGAAAAGAAGATAGAAAAAAGAAAATGAAGAGGAAGATTAGGAGTTTAAATAGAGTTATTTTTTTGATTTATTAAAGTAAAAAAATAAAAAATGACACTTGTCTCATACCTTACTTGATTACTTAACACATGTTACTTTAAGTGGTTTATAACTTAACACTTGTATTTATTCATTTTATTATTATTTAAAATGATTTTAAAAGCTTTTATAATAGATTTCCTAATTAATTAACACATTTCTAAATTAATAAATTCCTTTCTAAATTTATAAAAAACAAAACCTTTAAAATAAAATAAAAACCAATCATATTTTAAATAAAATCATATATAATATTTTTAATCCAATTTTACATGTAAATATAAAACTTTTGCATTTATTTACTATTAAATAAATACTTTTCCAAATTTATATAGATAAATTTTCTTTAAAGAAAATAATAGAAAACAACCTTATTTCGATTAAAAACCTTATCCATATTTTATATCCAAAATATTTTTAAAGTAATTATCCTTTAAATTCAAATTTAAATCCAAATTTCAAATTCAAATTCAATTTAAAATCCAATTTAAAATCAATTCAAATAAATATCAATTTTAAACAAACAAATTATTAATTGTAAATAATTATTCTATTTAAAAATAAATTAAATACACACATATATTTTTAAACACACTTATTAAATTTGAAAATAATAGGTTTATTTAAAATCTATTTATGAAATAACACAATTTAAATTTGTAAATTATTATTCCATTTAAAAATCTATTTATCTTTATATTTAAAAACAACTCATCATATTTATTATTGTTTAAAATAATAATTTTTACCAATTTTAAATAAGTAATTAAGAGATTATCACACTTTAAATTCCTTGAAATTCCGGGATATCACAGTGTCCCGTTGTCTTTCTGCAACCAAATAAAATCCACCCATCTTTACTGAATTTACAGCAAATTTTAATCATGTCCTACCACTATTTCTCATCAAATTGTTATCTTTTATCAAACATCGATAGCCAGATTTCAACAACGGCACTCTAGGAAGCCCTATTTTTAGTTTTTTTAATCAGTTCATCTTTTCATACTTTCAGTTTTGACGATCGTAGTAAACTATTTCCATTGAATCTCAAAGATTTGGTTACTCAACTACGAACTTTAGATTTTGATTTTCAAAAATTGTTTTGCATCATCTTCGTGTCTAATTGTTTTACATCTAAAATAACAAATACTCACAACCGTTTGATTTCTCTGGGACTTTTTTCGATTTAAAAGTTCACAAATAATCAGATCCTTTGTTAGATGTTATTGTTATGAAATTTGTAAGGAAATAAAATAATTATCTAGATGACGTTTTCGCTTTTCAAATTTGATATGGATCTATGCTACATAGATTGGATGCTTTTACAGTTATTTTTGGTTTATTATACTGTTGATTTAGGAACCTCTGACAATGAAAAGTGGATCGATTTGTTCTGGGATTGGCAATTATGTCTACACATTCGGGATGCTAGATTTTCATTCCAACTCAAAACCAGGTATTCACTTTCTTTCCGTATTTTTTTCATGTTAAATCTGACAATGGTTAGTAGCAAACAAAACAAATACATTTATCATGACAAGCACTGAAGCATTAGACTTTTAAGAAATTTGAACACTAAGCAACTTCGCTTTTGTTTTTATCATCTGCAAACTTTCATAACTATTAAGTAGTGAGAAGTCCAATGCAATTTAATATGCGTACAAAATGATAGTAAGGGCTATAATCAATATTTTACCCACAGAATAAATGCTGACATTATTCTTCATGCCTGGTGCTCTTTCCATATTAAATCATATTGAAATGCATGTACCTATAAGAACTTATTCTCAATTTTGACTAAAATCTAAGAAAGAAAAAATAGGCAGAGAGATGTTAATGGACAAGTCCCCTCCCTCATCTACATCTTCCCGTTAGTCAAAGTTGAAAAGGGAAGGTGCTCCTTATAATTTGAAAGAAAATGCAAATTAAATGAAGTGGAGAATAATGATTATTTTGATTGAGTAAAGTCACAATAAAACAAGCACCGTGATGATCTTTTTCTTTATTAATTTTAAATCTAATTCAAATTTGGAAATATTAATTTGTTGGTTTTCTATTCTCTTTAGACGTTTCATTATAAGGCTACTTACATGATATCAAGGGAAATATATATATATATATATATATATATATATATATATATATATCACTGCAAGTTTGCAACGCTTGACAAAAAATTAATTTAATTAGTGCACTGGCTTCAAAGTATATATGATTTTAATCCTGCACAAACTCAAGCAAATGTATTTGACATTCCCATCGTAATTTGCAACACTAAGGATATCATTATGCTCCTGTGAGGACTTGCTCTGCATACTGTTTGAAAATAAAGCTCTGTTTTTACTTATCCATTGTGATTTGTGTATGTTCATATGCAATTGAGCTTACTGTTCACTTTTTAACATAGGTTCGTGCCCTTCACATATAATTCATGTGCATATCTAAGAGCATGATAGCACTGATTAAGATTTGGAAAAGGGAAACTAAGCCATGTAGGAATTGTAGTGTTTGATTTAGTTGCTTTTTTTATTTTGGAAAAGAATCCTGGAAGAATATTGGAGCTTTTGCAAAGGTATAACATAGTAGTTATGCATGAAATTAGGGCAATAATGTGCTTCTGTAGATTGTATTATGTGTCCGATTAATATTTATTTTATTGTTTATTAAGGTTTTAGCTATCAAACAAAATAGATTAACTTTGCATTTGTACATATTCTTTATTAAGATTTTTAACTTGCTATGTTTCATGTTGGTGTTTAATTGTTCTTCCCCTTTACTTAGTATATAGGCTGTTTGAGTATGTAAATCTAATTCTTTTTTTCCCTCTTAGGTTACATGTGCATGAATAAAAGTTGTTCGTGGTGTATGTTTACATTTTAGTAATCCATTTTTTAGACTGGTTTATTGGAATACGATCTACATTAATTTTCAGTGACCACTAAAATAGAGTGAAATGCTCTGTATAATCTAGAGTTCTTTTACTGTTCTTTATGACCATGTATATTACTGATTTTTGAATAGTAATGAATCAAACTATGTACATTATTGATTTTTGAGTAGAAGTAATTAGACTATGTTATATTGATTTTTTAATAGTAATTAATCATTTATTGCATCACGTTGATTTCTGAAGCTTTTGTAGTGTCATATTTCTAATATAAAGTTTATGAGAATATTGTGCCAAATAGTGGTTGTATGTGATTCAACAATTATAGGGTATTATTACTGCGAGGTTATAGGGTGGAAACAGGATGCTGGAAAATATTCATTATAGAAAGTTGAATTGGCAAGGAATAAGAAGCAGGAAATATCATGTTGACACAACCATGCTTATGAGGTATCCTTCTACATCCTATTACTATTTCTTTCCCTTCTCCTCATTCCGATCCATTTCAATGCACTACACTGGCACGTGTGATAAAGCACCTATGGAAGAAGACAACAACGTGTCTGCGTAGGCAAAGTCTATTTTTACAAAGATGAGAATTTGGTTGAACATGGAGGATACTTTTGTTTTCATTATCCAAATTGTTCGCTTCACAAATCTCCAATTGTCAAAAACTCTCGTTAGTAGTATTATTCTATAATTTATGTATATTTGTTTGTTTATGTTCTATATATACATGTAAATATAACATCATATATAATGTAATAATTGTTTTCACTTATTATAATTCCTTATTAGTATTTAGTTTGGATAATATTAGATTAAAAGGCAGTTATATTAGTGTAGGATTAGTTTTTGTTGATGACAAAGGGGGAGAAATATAAAATAGAGTAGTTAGAGCAGTTAGACTTAGTTAAGGGGGAGTTATTAGTTTTAGGGTGAGTTATTGTGAAGGAGAAGTATATTTTATAAACATAGGTGTCATCATCAAAAAGGGGAGAATGTTAGTCTTTGAAATGATTGTTTTGATGACAACAACCTTAGGACTTGTTATAAAATATAAATACTAACATTATAATTTAGATATATATGTATATGCAGGATTTAACCATGCAGGTACCAAGAATGAAGACTGTACAGTATAAAGATTCAAGATTGAAAATATCAAGATTGAAGACTCATGAGTATCAAGATATCAAAAGTTCAAGATTTCAAAGTACAAGATAAGTATTGAGTCTAGAATTATATTAAAACTTCTTGAAAGCACTTACATCTTTACTCGAAATTTATTCGTGGAATGAAATCCACTTCAAGCCGGTTAAAGGGATGGAACTCTAGTGGGATGGAACCCACGACAACATATAGTGGAACATATAGTGGTCCTATTTTGATATCCACTAATTTTATGAAAATGCTTTTCAAAAATATATCTCTTATTTTAAATGTTTTAAAAACCTTCTTTTCAAAAAGACATCTCTCTTGTTTGAAATATTTTAGCCTCAAAATTATCTTTATCATTTTTAATATTTTGATTTCAAAATTGTCCTTGATTTTAAACTATCTCTTGTTTTAAATATTTAGCTTTTAAATATTTATATACTCAAATTTTAAATCACTTTATAGATTAAGATTATATATATTAAAAATTACTTTTATATGTTTAAACTATATTCAAACATATTTACAAAGTTTAAAAATTATTGTTGTCAAATTATAGAACCAAGTTTAATAAGAAAATCAAAATCACCATTTTTGCCTAGAGTGTGTAGACATACTCCTACCCCCCATGTTGACATGGTGCCCATCAAAATTCAAAATTCAAATTTTCAAAAAATTGTCTATTCTTCGTATCCTTTCATGAATAGATATGGCTGTTGATCTTCTATGAATACCAGTAGTTCTAAACGAATTTTTAATCAGATTTCACATGTTTTCTCTCCCCTTCATCTTCCATATTTATTCTAAAGAATCCCAAACTATACTCTACCGAAATACCAAGCGAACCAAACATGATTATCTCTTGTTTGATTCTCTGTCACTCTTTCCATAAGAACTCGGTGTTATTCAGAGTTATAGGATCATTTTTAAATCAAAATGTTGAGTAAAAGGTGCGATTGAGCCTTAAAATCAATTGGGTATGATTGTAGCCTCGAAAATCAATTAGGTGATCTTGTAGCCTGGTTAAATCAAGAGAGTTTGCCCCAGGCTCGAATACAGGAGAGTGTATCTCGGAGCCTTGAAACCGAGGGTGTAATCTGGGAGATTATTTTAAAAAAATCCATGCATTTGTGTGGGACTGGATGTAGGGTAACTCCGAACCAGTATAAAATCCTGTTGTGTTCTTTCCTTTACTTCTTTTATTCGGTATTTGTATCTGTGTCTGATTCTGTGATTATATCTGTGTCTATGAATTGCATTTATTGGTGATTAAATTACACAAGTTTCAAAAAGATTTAGAAAATCCATAAAACAATATTCACCCCCTCCTCTAGTGTTATTCCAGCATTAAGATCCGTAATCTGCATTTCTAATAGCCTCTACCAAAAAGAGAACGATGGTCATGTCTCGTGTAACACGCTATCAGAACAACAAAGGAATGTCGATGATGTATAGATATATGTACACATCAAATATAACATCACGAAATTAAATGCACCAATCACAAACGAAGACTGATATCTCGTCATTGTCCATTTATACAAATGGTCTCTACTGCAAGACCAATAATATGCATCACCAATAATATAAGGCCAATACAGGATACAGTCACAAATATAAGACCGATATCATTTATCAAACATATCTACTCAAGGTTGAAACCAAGAGGTATAGACTTGCATATTAACTCCCTGAGTAGCCCAAAAGTCTTCCCAAAGTCATAAGGAGGAAATCGGGTCGGTCCAAAAGTGAAATGCTCCAGGTCTGGGCATCATTGCCAAGCCCGGCCACTAAACGGTGGACCGGTCAGTGCCACTTGTCCACCGATCTGTGCTTTGAGCTGGAAAATAATGCCTTGCTTAGAGCATGATCTGAGGCTCGGCTTTCGCTCGTTTCATTGTGTCGCCTTTTCCACCGAGTCACCTGACCATCGTGACATGTTGTCTTCATCATGCGTTTGAATTTTAGTGCCTAATGGTTGAGTCAACATGTTGATTTCTTCGAGTGTTCGGAAGGATGCTTAGGTCGTCATGAATCATTTTCCCAATTGTTTTGCTACCAAAATGCGATATGTATCTCAATAACCCAACTACACTCTATTGCAGCCTTCCTTTAGTATAGATGTATGTTTATATGCTAACGCACACAATATACACCAATTCACACACATTTACACATAAATTTAAATAAATAATTTGATTGTTTAATAATCAAATCTTACTTTTATTTACAAGATCTTTTCTACGAAAGTCCAAATATCTTCTTCTACTATTTTATAAAATTGCAGCTATTCTATAAAAATTCATAGCTAGCTTATAAATCATTTTAAGTAAGCCTTCTAGCTTATTTTTAAAGTTATACCCTTAATTTTGGATTAGTAACAAAATATATAATATAATAATATTTCTATCGCTAAAATTACAATAGTTAGAGTTTAATTAATTTATGACTATATTACAAATTAATATCATTTTTATCTCACTCTATTGAATACGAATAGAATATATATATGTGTGTGTGTATGTATGTATGTATATGATCATAATCAACTATCCTAGATATCTGCTCAAACCAATTCAATCAAACAGGAGAATAATCAGGTATATATATTATTCTCTCCTCTAGATAATATTTTCAATATATAGAATTACAGGGATTTATATCAGAGTATTAATTCCGCTCACATAAGGTGTGCTTTCTCACATGTTCAAATTCAGTCAAAGCCGATACCATGTCATAAATAATCTGACTACGAGTGCAACCGCAAAGTCCGGTCTCGATTTGACCTTGTATGCAAAAGATACAAATTAAATTTAAAACGAGATTAATTAAAATAAATAACTAATTAATTACTTAACTACTCTGATCCTCTTTCTTAATCAAATCACCTTCCCTTTGCACAGAACCAACAAGTCGTGCGTTCCTATCTCCACCAACCGAGCTACGATCCATGAAATCGTGTCAAACCTCCGTTCTTCACATTGAGCGACGAACCACACGACTCCAAAATTTCGATGCCCGACCCTTAATAGGAATTCATGGCCTATTGCCTCCCCTTACAGATTTTGGAATGTTGTAGTTCCCAATTCAGCCTGGAGTAGTTGTAGTTGAGGGGGAAGATGCATGTCGCTAAGGAAAACGTAACGACACTCTCAGTTTCGCCTAACTCGTCTTCCATCTCGCTATCACCAACCCTAGCCGATGTTTTAAGAGGTGGACTTCGACCAAGTATCGTCGCACGCTTCAGTGTCGCGATGGATATGACGCTCATCTCGCAACGAGTTCAACAGATCCATCTCTGACTTCTAACACAGCCTGAAGCTCTTTGGATCTTAACGAACCCGATTCCTGCTTTTGACCCGCTTTGGATATGTTAAAACCAAGAGAGGAAAGGAGGAAATGGATGCACCGTGTGGGGTTGGGTATATACAATTATATACACACACACTATTTAATTTCTTAAGTAAATCGCCACACGTTTCAAACTCGTACGATCACACGATATATCGGATCGTTACAACATTTGTCGGCACACATCTCTTCATTTCTCTGGTCCAGATGATATAAATTTATCGCCATCCGAAATGGTGTCTCGGGTTGATAATTTCACGCATTTCGAGTTCGTTTTGGCCATCGGATAGCTTGAATTCAGAAATTCTTCAATCGTACGTCTCATAATGAAATTCTCATTACAAAAACATAAGTTATCGATCGAGATCTCACTAAACTCGACTACGCATAATATACATAGCAATATGTAAATTATAAAAATGTCGTGACTCCATATATTACGATATTTATACTTATCTGATTTGCAACGACTCAACGAAAGTGGTCTCGAGTCTTAATTCTACCGTTTGGAAAAAGTCAGATTTTGAAAGTTTAATTAATTAATTAACGATTTAATATTTAAATTAATATTTAAATATTCAATTATTAAAATGCGGGTTGTTACAGTCGCATGTCTAGTAGCGACGCTTTGATTTTTTTATTCGCTATGTAGATTATGTGGGTGGTTTATATGTCTATTTTGATAAGCTTTTGTTATTTTTTTAAAGCAGAGTAGAAATAACGTGTACTAATCGTTGGTGTATGCACAACCTTAGAACTTGCTGGTATTTTTGAATAATATAAAATGCACATAATTACTGGTATTAGTTTCTTACAGTCACATACACAAAGCATATATCCTTGGTTAACCTAATTTATAATGTCTATGAAAATAATGTAAATATCAAATGCATTGGCTGTAATCATTTAAGGGCTTGTGATTTATTTATTATTTTATTTTTATGTGATCTAGATAGCCATGTCTTTATGTGATCTAAACAATCACGTTCACGGCTGTTAAATGTTTGCATTGAAAAGGATACATTATTTCGTATAGAGTCCAGTACATTGCCCTTGTGGTGCATTTCTTGACAAAGAATAATCGGGTGGAATTGTATTTTCGTTTTGGATCTTTCCTTCAGCAAATCATTAAATGTACTTGAATACTTGTTAGTTAACGCTTTCAAAGAACAGAGAGAAAATAACAAATATGCTGCTCTTTTTCTTTTTTTCTTTTTTCCTTTTTTTCCTTTTTTGGTGACTTTTAGTGACGGCAGAGAATCTTGGCTGTATTTCGGTGCCATTGGCATGATATTAACATTTGTTTTCAATATTTAATTTATCAAGCTCCAAAAACTGCTATAAATACTTGCCACATTCTCGATCAAATACATAAAAAGAAACACAAACAATATGAATTCTAGGTATTTGTCAGTTCTTGTAGTACTACTTGTAATATTTCAAGTAATTTGCCTTTCAACGTCCGCAGAGTTTGGGCTTAACGAAAAAGCAAACAACGCAGCTGAAACTGATGCCATGCCAAAACCTACAGGAACTGCAACGGCAAGGAGTCGTGGTATATCTGCACAGCTTTCACAGTTTATGAAGCCCAAAAATCGTGGCGGGTTTAGAAAGGGAAGAGTCAACAAGCTTCGTAACAAAAGAAATTAAGTATGAAGTACTTTATTCAGTTTATCATATGTGATGTGATGTGTACTAGGGTTTGTAAAAAGCAATAAAGGAGATCTGACCTTCATCATTACCACTATAGTTAAAAATATTGGATTCATGTTATGGAGAAATTAATTTAAAGAATAAAGATTTGTATATTTTTTGCCTCAAGGACACGACCTCACTATTTTTGCCACAAGGACAAATATTCTTTTAAAAATTATTCATAAGGACAAACATTTTTCAAAATTATTCATAAGTACAACAAAACTACTACCGAGCTAAAAACTGATACGTAAAAACTGTTACCGATAACTACAAACTGATACCTAAAAACTGCTATAAATAACTAAAAACCGATACCTACAGAAAGTTGTCATTCAGGATAAAATATTGAAGGTCTGTCCTTAAGGCTAAAAAGCTGTGAAATTTTGTCCTTAACAATAATTTCCTGTCATGATTATCATGCATGATGAAGTGCACGAAAGATGCTGCCGAAAAGATTATTTTGTTTATGTTTAACCTAACCATTATACGTGCCCAGAACATAAATATAAAATAGTTGTCAAAACGACCTGCATATTATATTGTGCCGAGGAATAATATGTCAGGTTCAAAATGCTGGCCAAGACACTAGGGCATTCTAAACGCAAATCTCTTCTTAAGCGTCAGATCGGAATAAATTATGCTCACATATTAAGAAATTTGCATTAACAAAATTATTAAGATTTGAAGAAAAATATGATTATTATTAAATTTCTATAATAGTTTGTTTTTCACAGAAGAAATGTTACAGATATTTGAGCAATACAAACGATATTTATATAAGCAATTTTCTCTTGTTGGGCTGAAATGAAACCCACAACCCGAAAGCCATTTTGACTCAGTTAAGTGACGTAGCTGATACATCTGAAGACTTCGACAAAGTGTATCGCACCTCTTCATTCAATACCCTCCTTCAAACCTAGCTCTCTGCTATGGTTGCGAATTCTTCTCCAAATTTGCGCTACCATCAAATTGAGCCAAATTAATTCGGATCTGATGAAAATTTATAAGCTTTTCTTCCTCACGCGAGTGTCTATGCTTGATTCAACTGGCTCATGAGCATTTTGTGAGTCGCTCTTGCAAAATGTTTACGGTGCCTTCAAGTTTCTTTAGTTCAAAGCTCGGATCTGTTCAAACTTGTGAGGTTTTTACCAACGGTAGTTGATAAATCATGCTTTGATTCAAGGCTCAGATCTGTTGAGACACACGAGCTCTTCGATCTCATACAACTGCGTTAGCTGCTAAGTCGTGACTTTGCTTGAGAGGTTTGCGTCTTTCTTAACTCAGATTTGGAGAAAGATCATGCCTTTCTTCACTATCAAGTTTAATGACATTTAACTTTTCTCTAAGACGTGTGAAGTTAGCTTTTGATAATGGCTTTGTTAGGATATCAACAACTTGGTAGGTTGCGGGTATGTGATTAATATCTAGCTTTCCTCTTGTCACTTGTTCATGGACAAAATTCAAGTCTAATTCCATGTGATTAGTTCTCGAATGTAGAATTGGGTTGGTAGTAAGTGACACCGTGCTGAGGTTGTCATACCATATTGTAGTTTTCCTTTCTGTTTGGATTTGTAGTTCACTCAGCAATGATTCTATCCACATTATTTCTCCTTCTGCATTAACCACACTCCTGTATTCGGCTTCTGTGCTTGATTTGGAGATAGTTGACTGTTTTTTCGAACACCATGATATATGATTTTTACCTAGATAAATACAGCATCCACTTGTTGATCTTCTGTCATCAGTGTCACTTCCCCAGTCTGTATCTACATAGCCAGTAATGCTGATAGTTTTGCATGATTCAATTCTTAGACCATAGTTTATTGTTACTTTGAGACATCGTAATATTCTCTTTACAGCTTTCCAGTGCTCATTTGTTGGACTTCGCATCAATTGACTCACTTTATTTAAACTGAATAAAATTTCTAGTCTGATAATTGTTGCATATTGTAGTGCTCCAACTATGCTTCTGTACTAACTATCATTTGCAATTGCTTCTCCTTTAGTTTTTCATAGATGTGCATTGGTTATCATAGGAGTTGAAATTGTGTTTGATTGATCCATTTTTTTCTCTAATTAAGATTTCACTGATGTATTTTTTTCTGGTTGAGTTGAATCAGAGCATTTGATGGTCTTTTTAATTCAATTCCTAGAAAGTAGCTTAAGCATCCAAGATCTTTGATTGAGAATTCCTTGTTTAAATGTTGGACAAGATTGTTGATTTATATTTCATCACTGCCTATAATAATAAAGTAATCAACATAAATCAGTATATAAGCGATAGTACCAAAATTGAATTTTATAAGTAGAGAGTTGTCTAATTTTGTGTAGTTGTAGCCCAATTTAACCAATGTTGATTTCAGCTTTTCAAAACAAACCCTTGGAGCTTGCTTGAGACTATAAATTGCTTTATTCAATTTGCATACTAGCTTTTCATTTCCACTTTGTCTGAATCTATAGGGCTGCTCCATATAAACTTCCTCCTGCAAAACACCATTCAAAATGCTTTATTTACATCTAATTGCTTTATGTTCCAATTTCTATACAAGGCAATACTTAGTAAAATTCTAATTGTGGAAGGTTTCACAACTGGAGAAAAAGTTTCATTAAAATTAAAACTATTTGGTTGTGAATAACATTTTGCCACTAATCTTGACTTGTATTTAGAAATTGAACCATCCGCGTTTCTTTTTAATCTGTATGTCCATTTACAGCCTACTATATTCTTATTAATAGGCAGAGGAACAAGATATCATGTCTTGTTTTTCATAAAGGCTTCATATTCTTCATTCATGGCTGCTTTCCATTTCTCATTTTGTATTGCCTGACTGTATGTACTTGGCTCTTCATTTTCTAAAACTGCATTATATAGCTTTGGCTTAAATATGCCACTTTTTTCTCTAGTAATCATATAATGTCCGGGTTTTTCAGGAATGTGTTGATAACCACTATTATTCATTTCAGTCTCTTGTTGCCCATTAGTTGGTTACGAATCACCTAATGATTGAGTTGGACTTAGCTGCATTTGATCATCTGACTGTTGCACTTGAGCTGGTAATGTCAATTGATTCAGTTTGCTCATGACCTGGTTTTGAAGAGAACACGATGTGTTGTGAGCATTGATTGCTTCGAGTTCCTTCTTCAATGATATGAACTGGCTTGTCAACTTCCACAGGTATGGATAATAAAGGACATTTTGCATTGTAGACCTTCTAAGATGTTTTGATTATTGAATTGCTAAAAGGAAACACTTGTTCATTAAAGACAACATGTCTTGAAATAAATATTCTGCCATTAGTAGATAAACATTTATAGTATTTTTGGTTTGCTGCATAGCCTAAGAAAGTACATGGTGATGATATGAAACTTAGTTTATGAGTATTGTATGGCCTAAGATAGGGGAAACATAAACACATAAACACCCTTAAACTATGATAGTCTGGTTTGATGTTATAGAGAACTTCTGATGGACCTTTGTGTTTTAAAATTTTTATGGGCAGTCTATTAATTAGAAAAACCATAGCAACAAATGCATCAGGCTAAAATTTTAGTGGTAGCGATGCATTTGCTAGCCGTGTTAGTCCTATTTCCACAATCTGCCTATGCATCCTTTCAATCAAACCATTCTGCTTAGAAGTACATGGAAAAATTGTTCTGTATATAATACCTTTTTTCTGAAAGTACTCTCTGAAGGGTAGGAATTATATACCACCATCAGTCAGTAATATTTTTACCTGACAATTTGTTTGTTTTTCTGTCTACACTATAAATTGTAGTACTGCATTGCATGTTTCAAAATTTGATTTTAAGAAATATATCCACACACATATTGAGTATGCATCAACAAATGAAACATAATATTTCTACCCATAGTCAGTCAGCATGGGTGTTGGACCCTATAAATCAGCTGCAACTAGCTTACTGATTTTAGAGTCCAAAAATGGTAATTTATGACTTTTACTCATTTGGCAATAAGTGCAAATATATGGTGTTGAAGTCTTGTTAAAAGAAATATTATTTTCTTTCAACACATGTTTAACAATATTTACATTGGGATGACCAAGCTTACAATGCCAAGTATCAAAGATCTTACAGTCATTCCCATATTTGATTTTAGAATTATTACACCATTTTTCTTTAAATCCAGATTTTATTGAATTAGCAACATTGAAAGAATACAATCCCTTAAACTCTCTACCCTGCAAGAGAATATTTT
The DNA here is from genome assembly GCA_030765085.1 of Allium cepa. Classification (NCBI taxonomy): domain Eukaryota; kingdom Viridiplantae; phylum Streptophyta; class Magnoliopsida; order Asparagales; family Amaryllidaceae; genus Allium; species Allium cepa. Next base: position 861,266,000 of record CM060929.1, read on the forward strand.
TTATTTGAATATCTTTGACAAGACAGTATCTCGGGAAAAATTCAAAAAATACATTGTTATCTTTGGCAAATTGTGAGACACTTAACATATTTTTCTTGACTGATGGTACTCTTAACAAATTGTGCAAATATAATTGTTTTTTCCAACTATGCATGCACTTCCAGTGTGTGTGACTTTAACTGATTTACCATTACCATAAGTATTGATTGAGTACCTTTGTTTTCCTTGTTGCCAAGATTTAAATTTCCCAAGCTGTTAGTTATATAATTTTTGTCCCTGAATCAAGATACCGGTTATTATCATGAGTATCTTCAATTTTTGCTGTGTCACTCTTATTACAGTCAGTTTGACCTTTGATTTCTTGTGGAACATTTATCATATTTGCACCTTGATTGTAATGTCTTGTATTGCTGCTAATTTGCTGTGACGGTGTGTAGTTGGCATCAAATCTGAAATAGCATTTATTTGCAGTGTGACCAAACTTTTTACATATTTGACATCTAGATCTGTTATTGCCACTGTTATTGTACCAACTTCCAATTCTTACTCTAGATCTGGAAGATTGAGTACCTCTTTGGTTACTGAACTGCTGATTTCTATTGTTGAATGTTTTTTCTTGATTCTTGAATTTGCTGTTACTGGTAAATTTTATTGACATGTCTGATATGATTGGTTTCTTCTGTTCTAATCTACATTCTTGAGCAAGAAGTGTATAGTGAACATATTGTATTGATGGTAGTGTTTCTTTTGATGATATTACAGCTACCACTGCCTCATATTCACCATCTAATCCCCCCAAAATTGAAAATACATGCTCAGTGTCACTAAATGATCACATAATGTTTTTGCCTTCACCAGATATTCTCTCATTGACATATTTTTCTTTTTGACATTTTGCAATTGCCTCTTGTAGTACATTATCATGGCTGCTGACTGAGTACTAAAGATTTGCTCTATTGTTGACCAAATCTCATGCGATGAGTTACAGTCGATTAGTTGAGGAAGTAGATTTGCACTTATAGATGATATTAACCAAGAACTGACTAGACTGCCTTGTCTTTGATGTGTTATGAATTTTTGATTGCTAACTAGCTTTCCATCTTTATCTATAGTGTATTTTGGGGGTATGATTAGGGTGTCTTGGACATACTCTTCCAGTCCATATGCTTTGATTGTAGTTTCAATTTGAAACTTCCAAAGCAGGAAGTTGGTTTCACCAATTTGAATTGACACTGGCTGACTTTAGGTATCTCCTTCAACAGTTCTTGGGTGAAATTCATTCTTGTGTCAGTTGCTGGGTTTGATGAGGCAGAATTGCCAAGTCTCTTTCTGCCATTGTTGCAGGGATCAAGAAATGAGATTATTAGAAATTTTGGGATGATAAGAAACAGAGAATTTGTTGTGCAACCGGCAATTCTCGGATGATGAAGTTGCTCTGATAAGAATTCCTAGGCAAGGCATGGCAAGAAGCTTTATCAGTAAGTAAATGGATGAAACAGTTTATTAACTTGATCTTGAGACATGTAATATTGTATTAAACAGAAAATGACGATGAGAAATCCTTAATTCTCAAATGATTCAAAAGTGCAGTCTAATCTTGAAATGATGATGCTAGATCTGATCTTGATTAATGACATGGCATTTGCTGTTAGGCATATAATGCTCTGATACTATATTAAGATTTGAAGAAAAATATAATTATTATTGAATTTCTGTAATAGTTTGTTTCTACAGAAGAAATGTTACTGATACTTGAGCAAAACACACGATATTTATATAAGCAGTTTTCTCTTATTGGGCCGAAATGAAGCCCACAACCCGAAAGCCTATTTGACTCACTTAAGTGATGTAGCCGATATATCTAAAGACTTCAGCAAAGTGTATCGCACCTCTTCATTCAATAAAAATAAATTCAAAACACGAGGAAGCAAGGAACCGAATGAAGAATGTTTATAAAATGAGAGATGTATTTTGTTATTGTATATATAGTGTAAATTTTTCTCTCATTTGAGAGTTTTACAGCTACGTAAATAAGATCCAAAAATATCCATTCAGTCACTATAGTTGGCCGTTTGGTTTCTAAAATTATTAGAAGATCGTTATACACAAGCTTTGTCAGTGGGAACAAGATTATTTATTAGAACAAAACTAGCTATAAAGAAGACAAGCAAACACTTTCATTGCTACCTTTAAAGAATTCATTTTTAATAACACTGCCAAATTTAAGTCATTTCCATGATAATAATCTTTTATATAAAACGTTGAACAAATAAAATTATAGACATCGAAAAAGAGGAGATCGATGAAGCCCATGTGTAGATGGATCCCCCAAATGGTGGTCATTGTTTTGTGGTTTGTTTCATAATTTGTGATTCTGTACGTTGCAAAACCCATGTTTGAATCTATATGGCAATGTCAGAGTGAATTATGGTATTTTCAAGTTCATCATTATACTCTTATAGCATCTTTAATATTTTTTTTAAAAAAACCTATGGGAAGATACTAAATATATGCAACAAAATCTTATCTATGATAAACTACAACGTACTTAATAGTAATCCTGAAATAAAAGCAATAACAGCTGCCTAAATAAAAAACAAAGGTTAACACCAGAAAAGAGGATCAGCGAATCAGCCGGCAAGGGTATAAACATACGAATACACCCATATAGCTGAATATCTTAATCTATAATTGGCTTCTTCATATCAATTTATCAACATGTATATTTTTGCATTCATCAAATAGAACACAAACTTCCATATAAGTTCAACTCACAAAACAAAACTTAACTAGTAATCTTAGTTGTCTTTTAGTTAGCCGGCAGAAATGCTTGAAACTAAAGAGAAGTAGCAATAAATCCATGTCAACCCTACATCGAACCTTTCCATAATTGCTTAAATGTCTGCTTCAATTGCAGTTTACTTAATATTTTATACGTAATTAATCCACCATGAACGTATCTGTAATTCCACGTTTGCATAGATATATGCCTATAAATACCGAGCAACCTGCGCACCTGAAAAGCAGCACGAATTAAATAATTGAAAAATGGGTAGCAAGAAAGTTTTTGCACTTGTTCTCACGCTGGTATTAACATTTAATTGCTTAATGATTATTTGTTTACAGCTGCTGCAAATGAAAAGATAGCAAATGAAACTAAAGGCACCCTTCTAAGCCGAAAGAATAGAAACAAGGGACAAGGTCGCAATAGACGAGTAAGAACTCGAGGAATCCGTCGTAGCCGCAGACTTCCACAAGATAGAAATAGCGACCATATATCCGACTACTACTAATCTTGGACTGTTATCATGGAAAAGTTTAGTTGGGGATGAAAGGGATTTAATAGTTAGTAATATGTTTTTGCAGTTATACTATCAATATAGAATCCGTAAAATCAAATGAATAAAATTTTACAGTTCTAAATAAAGACATCTTTAGACCGAAGCATTATTACTAATATTCAATGATTTTCTGCAGATTTGATGATGAAGACCTTTGGATCGGTATAATTATTATCAATCTGAATTTTTCCATCAAAAATTCAAATATCTTTTCATTAATTATTTAAATGAAATTGATGTAAACTAATAACATAGACCACATAATAAATAGAACTAACATTCACACCCACTTGATCGTAATGTTATGCAGGCCCAATCCAAGGATAAGGCGAGCAAGACGGCCGCATAGGACAACTGATCAGGTAGGGGCAACAATTCCGGCAATGGCAATGGTTATATATTATGATTACTAAAATATGTTTGTAGATGAGCTTTTACAATTCAAGTTGTAGCCTAGTGGCAAAAGTTTCGGTAGTGTGAACGAGATTATTTATTAGAACAAAACTAGCTATAAAGAAGACAAGTAAACACTTTCATTGTTGCCTTTAAAGAATTCATTTTTAATAACACTGCCAAATTTAAGTCCTTTCCATTGATAATAATCTTTTATAAGAAAACGCTAGACAACTAAAATTATAGACATTGTAAAAGAGGATATCGATGAAGCCCATTTGTAGATGGATCCACTACAAAACATACTTGTTTTGGTGACGGATGCTAGCAACGGCTAAAAAAGACGGACATTGTTAGCCGTCGTCGGCCGTCGCTAAACGCCGGATATACAGCAAAGCCGAGACCCAAAAATTTCACTTTCCCCTCTTTTCCCCCCAGCTACTATCGAAATTTTCACTACCACCGTCTCTAACCACCTCCTACCGACGCCAACCGCCTCTTGAAGCCGTCGTTGCCCTCCGGTGCTACTGTGTTTCCTCTATCTTCTTCGATTTCACAATTTCTAGGTAAAATCTTTAAATCTTAATTTTTGAAAATAATTTGATTATTGGTTTGAATATGTTAGAATAATTGATATTAGATGATGGTAATAGTTTATTAGTTGATTTGGGGATAAAATTAAAACCCTTACTTAGAAAATTAGTTGATTATGGATTTGAAATAGATGATAGTATGTATTAGTTGATGATAATGGTATGTTAGTTGATTTAGTGAAATTAATAAGTGGGTTGATTGTTTAATTTGTAACTAAAAAATAGAATTTATTTATAATCCGAAAATTAGTGTATAATTGCTGATTGATATGCTAATGGATATATAAATTTACGTGAATATTTGTTCTAGATAATTAGACAATGTTTGTTTGGGCAAAATTAATGTACAATTATTGATTAATATGCTGCTAGATTGATACGGTTAAACATAAGTAATATTTTTTATTTAATTAGTCTGTTACATTATAAGTATTAGTGGTTAGTATAAAATAAAATTAATATAGTTTATTACAAGTGATAACATCTAATTTTCGTTTACAAAATCGATAAAAATTTAAATTGTTAACTGAATTTTAAAATACATTTTAAAATTTCGAATGTATTAAGTAAAATATTTAAATGGTTCAATGAATTATATAATTTTGAAATGAGCATAACAACAATAAATACTATACTGAAATCAATTTTTCTAAAAATTAAGAAATGAATATTACAACAATTAATGTTCTACTAAAATCGATTTTGTAAAAAAATGAAGAAATGAATATAATAACATTAAATATTTTGCTAAAATCGATTTTATAATAATAATTAGGAAATGAATATAACAACAACTAATATTGTATTAAAATCGACTTTGTAAAAAAATTAAGAAACAAATATAACAACAACAACTATTCTGCTAAAATCAATTTTGTAAAAAAAAATGAATAAATGAATTTAAGAACATTAATTTTTTTGCTAAAATCGATTTTTTGAAAAAAAATTAGGAAATGTATATAACCACAACAAATATTCCGCTAAAATCGATTTCGTAATGAAATTAACAAATGAATATAAGAACAAATATTGTACTAAAACCGATTTTCCTAAAAATTGAGAAATAAATATAACAAGAATAAATATTTTATCCAAATCGATTTAAAATTTTTTGTAATGAATATAATCATAATTTAAAAATAAGCATTAAATATTATTTCAATAAATAATTGATCTAAAAAATTAAAGCCATTAGTCCCAAAATGTTTTAATTTAGTTTAGAAAATACAATGACAAAAATACACCCTTGGATGCAAAGTTATGCGTAGAAGAGAAGTGAAGTGAAGTGCTATCGAAATTAGGCAGAAGAGTGGTGTGTGAAGCCTTTAGTCCTAAATGGCTTTACTTTATTTTAGAAAATACAACAACGTACCATTTGAGTGCAAGTTATGCGTAGAAGAGAAGTGAACTAAAGTGTTGTCGAAATTACTAACATATATTTTCAAATCAAGAAAAATATTCGACTTTTTCCTCGACCGTAGTTCGATGTATGAAGTCAGAACCGGTAGAAAATGTTCAATAAATGAACATTTGTATATTGGTGTACACGAATTTATTTGATTCACTAAATCTAATAATCGAAATAATGAAGAAATTCGTTACCCATGTAGTAAGTGCCAACATTTGAAGCATTGAAAACCAGATATAGTTGAAGTACATTTGTATAAATATGGTTTCATGTCGAATTATTATTTCTGGGATCGTCATGGATAACTTGTTGAACCTACACCTAATCATGTAGTGTTGGAGGACGACAATATTATGACGAAACGAATCCGATAGAAAATATGGCGGAAGATGCACCATGATTAATGTTTCCTATCATTCAAGCCGACGGTGAAGATGTAAATGTTGAAGTAGAACGGACGATGGGAGCTAAAAGAAAATATGATATATTGGATTCTGCTAAGAGGCCATTGTGGACGGTTGTATAAGCGGAACCGAACTATCTGTAACCGCCGAATACATTACTATTAAATCAAAATTCAACCATACAGAAGCTGCATTTACAGCAGTTATACAAGCTGCAAAGCGACACATGCCACCCAATAATCTAATGTGCGATAGTCATTATAAAGTGAAAAAACTGATGTCCGCTTTCGGTCTGTCATAGGAAAAGATAGATACATGTGTAAAAGGTTGCATGTTGTATTGGAAAGATGACGTTGACCTTAGAAAATGCAGAATATGTAACAAGGAAAGATATAAACCAAGAAAGAAGAAAGGAAAAGAAGTTCCATACAAGAGAATGCGTTATTTACCCATTACTCCTAGACTTTAAAGGTTATATGCATCTTCTACTACGACATGTCACGTACGACGGCACAGTGTGAGAATATCGAAAGAAGAAACTTTGATACATCCATCTAATGGAGAAGCATGGAGACATTTCGATAAGACTTATCCCGCATTTACTGCAGAAAGCCGTAATATCGGACTCGATTTATGTGCGGACGGATTTTCACCATTCTCTCAGTTTGGTAGTAACTATTCCTCCCGAGCAATTATCATTACTCCGTATAATTTACCTCCATGGATGTGTCTGAAAACACAATATATGTTTCTCAATATCGTCATCCTTGACCCTCATGATCCATACAAGGAATCGATGTTTATTTGTAACCATTGATCAAAGAGTTGAAAAAACCGTGGAATGAAGAAGTTGAAACATATGACATTTCGAGGAATTTTTTTCCGTATGTTCGATTCTTTATTATGGACTATTAGTGATTTTCCTGCATATGAGATACTTTCTGGTTGGAGTATGGTCGGTCATTTACCCCGCCCTTATTGCATGGAAGAAATATGAGCATTTTCTTTATGGCATGGGAAGAAAGTTTCTTGGTTTGATTGACATCGGTGTTTTCTCCATCCTAATCATACTTTTAGAAGAGATGCAAAAAACTTTATAGCTAACAGAGAAGATAATATGCAACTATCAAAGATTTGGTCAAGCGAAGAATTACATGAAATTGTAACGGACTAGCTAAAGATACATGAAACTGGAGTACAGATTGAAATTTAGGAAAATCGGACATTCATAATTGGTGCAAACAAAGTATATTTTGGGAGTTACCATATTGGAAAGATCTCTTACCTTGACATAATATTGACGTGATGCATAATGAAAAAAACGTGTTTGATAATGTGTTTAATACAATTTTGAATGTAAAGAGAAAAATTAAGGACGATTTGAATTCCAGACTTGATATAGCACACTTTTGTAAACGCCCAGACCTGAATCAGAAAATGATGAAGGCTGAAAATTTTGAATATTTCCATCGCTTGTTGTATAATGTATTAGTCCGAGCTGTATATTATTCTGAGCTATGTATTAATAATGATGACTATGATATGAGCTATGTACTATTCTGTTTTGAAATTTCTATATATTTCATCATGAGATCTTGTCCCACTTATTATGATGCAGTAGAAGTTTTATGTGATAATTACTGAAACTTACTTTGTACTAATAAATTTATGTTTTTTATTGTATGATATTATTTGTTTGTGGTAGATATGTATGGCATGATACATAGCCGAAGATCTGAGCCTTCTCCTTCTCCGGTGCAGGTGCTAGTGGCACCGCACCAGATTTACACCCATTTGTGGAGGTAGTTTCGAAAAGCGTAGGGTAAGTATCAAATTTATTTAAAGTATATTTTTTAAAATTTATTAAATATCTACATGAAAATTTATACGTGGACATTGTGGTGGAGCCTTCAGATTTCATCCTACAAGTTTCCAGAAAGGCATTTATTAGTAGGATGTCGAGCTTTGGCCTCATTGGGACGACATCCCGCCGCATATCAAGAACGCTATACTGGCTGATGTGCTCGTAAGTATAAGTTTGAATTTTAGTTAAAAATTAATAATGTACATAATCCAAACTAATTTCAATATACAGGCAGCCATGCGTATAGATCCAGAGGATATGGATATTTTTACCAATCATTGGAACAAAAGGATGAGAAAATTTATGGGGACGCTCTGTCTAAGGCTAAAAACATGGAAAAAAAACCCAATTGGATGAGCGTTGATGTGTGGTCTGAGTGTCTCCGGCTTTGGAAAACTCCAGAAGTGAAAGTAAGTTATATACTTTTGTGTTATTGTAGTAATTTTTTTATATTTCGTATTTTAGTTGCAGTAATTTAGTTAATCCTGTATCTAAATTTGTAGGAATTATTTGCTCGAAACCGTGCAAATTGAAATAAAAATACTGCTTTGCACCGTGGTGGCTCCAAATCCTTCCAAAAACACAGGAGAGAGTTAGTAAATTTATAAATTGTGCTTATGAATATCTAAAATGTTGTCTAATCATATTTGTAACATTGTTTATTCATATGTATATATTTTCAAACAGGGAGGTACAATCGCGAGCCTACTATGGCTGAGGTGTTCATGGTCACGCATGTTGTTGAGCAGACAGATGAGGAAGATAACGTTTCATATGAATGAACAGACGATATATCTAGATCCGTAATGGTAAACATGCTTATCCGTAACGACAATGTTTCATATTCCTTTATTTCATATTTCATAAATATTAAATTGAATATTATCGTGTCAAACTATTGTTCGTAATCGTAGGAGAGATATGAAGCGGAGCGGGCATGAGTAGCGCAGTCCACTGGCCAAGCAGAGTTAACATTTGAGGAGTCAAACCGTATTTGGGATGCTATTATTGATCCGCCTTCGCGAAATAGGCGGTACAGTTACGAAAATCAAGAGGTAGCTTCTTTATTTACTAATATAGTGAACAAATTATAAATCGAATAAGGAACCCGAATAATTGAAATAAATAAATTACAACCAATGAATAACAGTAAATTATAAATATTAGCCGCATAATTAATCAACATTTGTTCATACTGTTTATAATGCCCATAAATTATAACTAGATATCAACTACTTCACAGGTATTAATATCCCAAAGGGTCTACAGGAGATCCCAAGCCGAGGAGGAGATTGCTCAAATGAAAAAATAGTTGGAGGAAATAAATGATTGAAGGAAGAGCGCATTGGCGCAACAGCTAGACGAGCGTATTACAGCCCACTTAGCACAACATGGGACAATGTCAGGAGAGGACGGGTCGGGCGACAACGATGAGTAGGTATGCTTGTGTTTCTATCGGATATTCATCATCTTGTTTTGCAGTATGTGATATTTTTGTATATATTTGATACTTGTTCGTTGGTTGTGGTGTTTGATGAGTTAGTGGACATTTGTGTATACATGTGATTGATGGATGGTATTTGCAAGTATGGTTACATTGTTTGATGGATTTAGAATGTTCCGTTTGATTGGTATGATATATTTATATGGTGGTGATGAAATGTTTACGTAAATTTATATGTTGCATTTAATATATAATTATTTGTCATATGTGTGAGGTTATATGATGGATGGAGTAGTGTTAGTTGTGAAATTGACTGTATATGCGTTGAAAAGAAATATGAAATTGGTTGTGTGGTTGGATGGGTTGACTAGCGGAAATGGTTTTGAAAATTTGTCTCATCTTAGCGACGACTAGCGACGGCCATTTGGTCTAGGTTAGCGACGGTTAGGCGTCGACTTGAGGCGTCCCCCTTTATTAACTAATTTGCCACATGCACAAGCAAGGCATTGTCAACCGTCGCTATTTTGGTGACCGAGCCGTCGCTAAAGCCGTCGCTTTACTAAGTGGCGGCGGGCTATTTGGCGAAGGCTTGCGACGGCCGACGACGCCCTTTTTTCCATCGCTAAAGCCATTTTGTTTTGTAATGATCCCCAAATGGTGGTCGTTGTTTTGTAGTTTGTATTGGAATTTGTGATTCTGTATGTTGCAAAACCCATGTTTGAATCTATATAGCAGCGTCAGAGTGAATTATGGTATTTTCTTGTTCTTCTATGGTCTATTTATGGCGAACGAAAATACTTGCATAACTGATAACTTACCCTGATCATTCAGTAAGACAAGGAGAAATACAAATAAAATAAAACATAAAAGCACATCCACTCCAATATTATTACTACTCTATCTAATACATTGTTTACCAGAACTCGGGCCATGCTTCTTTATTAACATAATGCAAAACTTAGCCGTGTCAAGACATACAGCAAGTGCAACTTAGCATGGTTCATATATTTCCTGAAACTAGGCGCAGATTCAAAATATTATCTATGATAAACTATAACGTACTTAATAATAATCCTGAAAGGCTGAAATAAAAGCAATAATAGCTGCCTAAAATAAAAACAAAGGTTAACACCAGAAAAGAGGATCAGCGAATCTGAAGTTGTAGCCGCAAGGATATAAACATATGAAAGCTCATATCAACTTATGAACAGATGAATATCTTAATCTATAACAGATGAATATCTTAATCTATAATTGGCTTCTTCATATCAACTTATGAACATATGTATTTTTGCATTCTTCAAGGAGAACACAGACTTCAATATAAGCTCAACTCACAAAACAAAACTTAACTGGTAATCTTAGTTGTCTTTTAGTTAGCCGGCAGAAATGCTTGAAACTAAAAAGAAGTAGCAATAAATCCATGTCAACCCTACATTGAACTTTTCCATAATTGCTTAAATGTCTGCTTCAATTGCAGTTTACTTAATATTTTCCACGTAATTAATCCACCATGAACGTAATCTGCAATTCCACATTCGCATAGATATATGCCTACAAATACCGAGCAACCTGCGCACCTGAAAGGCAACACGAATTAAATAATTGAAAAATGGGTAGCAAGAAAGTTTTAATTAGCACTTGTTCTCACACTGGTATTAACATTTAATTGCTTACTGATTATTTGTTTTACAGCAGCTGCAAATGAGAAGATAACAAATGAAACTAAAGGCGTCCTTCTAAGCCAAAAGAATAGAAACAAGGGACAAGGTCGCAGTAGGCGAGCAAGAAGAATCAGTCGTAGCCGCATACTTCCACAACATAGAAATAACGGCCATATGTCCGACTTCAACTAATCTTTTACAGTTATCATTGAAAATTTTAGTTGGGGATGAAAGGGATATAATAGGTTGTAATACGTTTGGCAATTCTTTTTATTTTTTGGAAAAAATTTAGTGATACTCAATAACCTATACAACAAAGATCCAAAATAAAGTACAAAACATAATATCAAAAGCAAAAATTCAAATCTTCTATATCAGCAGTAACTCACTAATCCAATACTGTTAGCTGCTAAGAATAACTGAGGTTGTAAACAGAATACATATATATATACTTGTACACACACAAGAATATATATATATATATATATATATATATATATATATATATATATATATATATATCTTTTATATATGCAAAGCAAACTACAATATCTAATAAGAAATAAGCTATGTCTAATGTGTGTGAATGTTTAAATACTAATACCTGTCAATTAAAAAATACTACAAAAAAGACTCACGTAAAAACCATTAAATATACTAAAATATATATGATCTATGCGTGCCTATACAAATTAAAATAAACAAGTAAAAACTACCACACACGTGTATGGATCACAAGCCATTATTCCACTATTTCATTTTGAGTTTAAAAAGTCACAGCAAACATTATATCTCCTACAGTATAACATTATACAATCCAGCATTATAAACTAAAGGCCTGCAAACCAAAAATGATTCAAGACAAAACAAAACAACCAGCAAAAATGATAAGGTTATATTAATAGCATACAAAGAATAGTTGATTAACATCCTTATCCATCACAGAACACTGTACACATGTCACATTAACTACGAAATGGTGTTGTATTAATCTTTATTTGCTAGGAAGATAATTGTTGATAGCTCTATGCACACTGTCATTATGGGAACATGAATGTTGTTCTATATTTTTAGCTCAAAATTTTATGACTAAAAGATCAGTCTTATATTAGCTAAAAACTAAAAATTTCACTTCTCCATTGATCGTGCTCCAGAATATCACATGCCATTATCATACTCCCAAAAACACAGTATGAATTAAAAAAAGACCTGTAACAAAAATACTCAAAAACAATACAATGCAAAACAAATGCAAATTCTGTGAAATTTTAACCACAGGTTACATTAAACCAGTTTATACAAGCCTCTGGATAATTTCTGCAAAGCTAACCTGCAAAACTACAATCTTTTTTTTTTTTTAAAGAGATATATAAATAGAAAACAGAAGCTGTCAACAAGCCTGAAAGGTAACCCATAGAAAATAAGACCAAAAGCCGGCGAATAAAGCCGAGGAAGATAAATACAAATAAAGCAGAAAATACAAAAAAAATTTGCCAACAGAAGGTCCATAAAACAAAATACGGCGAAGCAGCCGTTTATAAATACCCCAAAATCAGAAAAAACGGAGATAGCTGCCGAAGGTTCCTCTCAGAAGGGAAACGAAACAGAACGATGAGATTCAGCAGAGGAAGCCGAAAAAGAGAACGGCAAAACAAGAACCAGAATAGCGACAGCCCAAATCCAAGCATAGTAGAAGAAATAACCGACCCCAAACCAAACCTATAAAACCAGAGCCTGCAACCAGAAGCCACTAAATCAGGGGAAAAAAAGGGGGGGGGGGGGAAAGACGGAGACGGTTAAGCCAGAACTACCTGGCTTAAGGACGGACATCAACCAACGACCGCCCTGTCGGGAGGCTGAGAACAGGTAATAGAAAACAGAGCCACAAGATGGGCAGAACGAGAGCTAATCGAACCCTTGAAAGGTCTGCCACGAAAAGCAAGAAAAACATCATTCCTCACCCGGCAAATAACAGAGACGGGATCCATGGGAGACTCCTCAAAAATAGCCTTATTCCGCGCACACCATAGGTGCCAGCAGATAAGGCAAGGAATTAAGCGGAAAACAACAGAACGGAGAGATTTACCTTTGATACTGTTCCACCAGGTCATTTGTAAATCCTCTGACGAGTTGTTGCAACCTCTAATACCTAATAGATTACCGAAATAATTTCAGCAGGATCTGACAGAGAAGCCGGTAAAGTTTAAATGATCCAAAGATTCCGAACTCCCGTTGCCACAACATCTACAACGGGAAACAAAAGGAATACCAATCCGCTGAAGGTTCTCATCAACTGGCAATCCTTTATGAAGGGTTCGCCACATGAACAGAGACACTTTAGGAGGGATTCTGGCGTCCCAAATGAAGGAGAATAAAGGTTGAATGGGGGAAGAGAGAAGAACCGAACTCCAAGCTTTCAAGATGGAAAACGAACCACCATCCCAACCGGATTGGCCGCCGTGCGAGTCAGAGAAAGGTTTGATCGATTGCATGTGCTTTCAAGTTTCACTAGCATAGGATGGAGATCCGGAAAAGCCTGCGGAGGTCAGACTTTGGTACTTGGCTCGGAGGAACTTCGCCCAAAGGGAATCGGTAGTCCCAAACCTGTACCACAGCTTGCAACAAAAAGCCGAACAAATGTCCTTTGGATTTCGCAATCCTAGCCCGCCCTATTCCTTGGGACGACACACCATGTCCCACGATACCCAGTGATGACGGTGGTTGTCAACCTTCGACCCCCAGAAGAAAGAAGAAGCCAAACATTGGAAAGACCTGAAAAAAGAGGCGGTAGGAGACATCGCTACGAAGACATGAGTACCCAGCGAGCCTAATACCGACTTGATAAGAACCAATCTTCCTGCCTGAGATAGAAACGAAGAATTCTACCGAATGATCTTTCCCCTAACCTTATCCGTCAGAGGATCGAAAAGGGAATTAAGTTTCCGGCCTACCCAAGTAAGGAAGAGGAAGGGAAGCCTCCCTGAATCCTGTGAACGAATGGATCCAGGAAACCCTGGTAGAATCCATATCCTTTGCATGAACGAAACAACTTTTCGACAAGTTAACGCGCTGGCCCGAGCATCGCTCGTACTGATGGATAAAGCGAATGAGGCGACGAACATACGACCGGTTACCATTGGAGAATATGACAATGTCATCCGCAAAGGATAAGGAAGAGACGAGCGGGCACCTACTCGGAAGACCAAATCGGTGAACCTGGCCGAAAATCATTAAGGTGTGGATCCCTCGAATGAAAGCTTCAGCCGCAATCACGAAAAGAGAAGGCGATAGAGGATCACCCTGACGGAGACCCCTACCAGCCCTAAAGAATCCATTGGACGATCCGTTAATGAGGACGGAAAACCAACAGTTAGAGATAAGTCTCCAAACCAAATCGATAAGTGTTTCTGGAAGCCCAAAAGCACGCAGAACTCTAATGATGAAAAACCACGACATACGATCATAAGCCTTCTCCATATCAAGTTTGAAAACAACATTGGAACCTCTAACCTTCCTGTCAATCTGGGAAATCAGTTCCTGGGCTAACAGGACGTTATCAGTGATAAGACGACCCTTCACAAAACCTGCCTGAGAGGAGGATATGATACGATCAAGGAACGGAGCCAAACGAATGGCCAACACCTTAGAAATAACTTTGTAGGAGAAATTACACAAGCCGATGGGACGAAATTCCACGCATGACCGAGGGTTATCACACTTCGGAATTAAAACCAAGTTGGTGGAAGACCAACTAATGGGGAGAAGACTGCCGGCAAAGAATTGCTGGATAGCTAAACAAAAATCCAATTGAATGATAGGCCACACACACCGATAGAAAGATCCGTTGAAACCATCCGGACCGGAAGCACTATCCTTGCTGAGAGCAAAAACGCAAGCACGGATTTCCTCCGGAGTAGGCGGATCCGCCAAACCGTCCGCATCCTCAGAAGGGATCAATCTGGGAATGAAAGAGAGGATATCCAGATCCTGATCCGCCACCGAGGGAAAACCCAAGAAAGATTGAAAATGAGACACTATGATCTCCTTAACTTCAGCCGGAGAGGACGCCAAAGAAAGATCCGGTCTCAAAATTTCTCGAATGGAAAGAAGGTTGGCATTCTTACGAATGGATGAATGGAAAAATTTGGAGTTCGAATCCCCATCGACCACCCATTTTACCCTCGCCTTTTGGCGAAGATAAGAGTGTTCGATACGAAGCTCCGAAGAGAAAGCCAATTGGGCCGACGCCCAATTCACCCTGTTTTCGGCCGAAGGGTTCTCGTCGAACAAAGATTCAGCAAGAATAAGGTACTCCTCAGCCGCTCTAACACGGTCGAAAATGTTCCTGAAAACAAGGGAATTCCAGGACTTAAGTCTAGCCTTTAGACGTTTCATCTTTTGGGAAAAACCCCCCATGGGAGAAGCTGAGATAGGAGCGGACCACGACTCCTCGACAACCTGAAGAAAGGAGTGATGGGAACACCACATACTGAGGAAGCGGAAAGAAGATGGCCCCGAGATAGATCGAGGAATGCATCGCAAAACCAACGGGGCATGATCAGAGCAGGCTCGATGGAGATGCGTTGTAGAGAAAGAGAAAGGAAGATTGAGCCATTCAGGTGACCCAAAAATTCTGTCCAACCGAGAAAGGATCCGGTTCGGACCCTCCTGGTTATTAGACCAGGTATAAGCCGACCCCACAAAAGGAATTTCGGAGAATCCTGAGCTCACAATGAACGAATTGAAATCAGAAACCGAAGAGCGGTTAATGGCCGCCCCCCCCCCCCCACCCCAGTTTCTCAGCCTGGCTAGCGACAACATTGAAATCACCACCCACAACAGAGCACGGAAAGCTCATCTCAGCTTGATGAAGAATATCATCCCACAGGGATAATCTCTCCATCCTATCACACTTGGCGTACACCGCCGAAAACAGAAATAGATGAGGAAAAGGAGAAGCAGAGCAAACCACAGAGATAAGCTGGTCCGAGTCAAACAAAGGGTGGACAACACAACATTTTGACCAAAGAATCCAAATCTTACCCGAAACATTGGACACAGCACCTCCAAACCCAAGCGACAGGACAACCCTGGAAATCTCTCCAGATCCTACAAAAGGTTCTAACAGAACAATCAAGCAAATAGAATGTTTACGGACAATGCGCTTTAATCTAGCGCAAGAAGCTTCATTGCCGATACCACGAACGTTGCAGAAAAGAAAGTTCGACATGAAAGCCTGAAAACAGAGGGAAAAAAAAACAGACCCAGCTCAAATAAGATACAACGATGAAAAAGCAGACTGATCTGTCTGCTCAGTCGCCGCTATAGAGCGAGTATGGATAGTACGAGGAGTGGAGTGGGGATCTCTCGTGCGGAGACGATAAGGTCTCTGCACACGGGAAGTCGATACCCGAGGGATGGGATCGGCAGAAGCCTGAGCCGGCTCCATCGAACCCGAGAGCCTAAGAGAAGAACTGGATGGAGCCGAATTCTTAGTTAGGCGAGAGAGGCGATCATTAATGATCACAATCTCCGCTTCGCTAAGCATCGGGATGGTAATGGATAAGGAACAAGCGGACGATGGCAAGGAGCATAGAGAAGAGCAGCAATCAGACGATGAGGCTGAAGACACCTCGACAGACGGAATAAAACGTAAGTATGTAGGGCTGCATATAATACGCAACCCACAGTGCTGTAGGAACCTAACCCAAGCCGGACTGTCACTGATGAGACAGCCCCGCGCGACAGGTGTGGTTCGCATGATGGTCGTAACAGAGAGATCAACAGAGGGAGTCCAGGAAAGCCGGCAAAGTTCCCGGCTTTCGGCATAGTGATCCAAATCTGAGACCACTATGCGAAAAGACCAAGAATATCGCCCGGGCCTCTCGATCCTGGATGAGTGAGTTCTCCGTAAAGACCGCAGAAGACCAACCAGCGAATGAAGACCCAAGATAGCCATATACGACACAGAATCGGCCTCGCAATGGCAGTAAATCAAAAACCAATAATAAGACCTGCACCGACCGCTCCACACGAAGTGCTCACTGCCTACATGACCTGTCATGTCACCCGTCCCGGACAGAGCAACCATGCCAGGGAGCACACACCAAAGTGTGTCATGGCTCATAGGCAATAAAGAAACAACAGCAATCCAA
Source organism: Allium cepa (assembly GCA_030765085.1). Classification (NCBI taxonomy): domain Eukaryota; kingdom Viridiplantae; phylum Streptophyta; class Magnoliopsida; order Asparagales; family Amaryllidaceae; genus Allium; species Allium cepa. The sequence continues at coordinate 861,283,266 of CM060929.1, forward strand.
GAACAAGCAACAGCAACAACTTCGCCAACAATGACAAAAGTAGAAAACAGAGAAGATGAACTCACCTGAGATCCCCACCCACAACATACCTGGGGAGCTCTCTCAAGGATAAGATAAAACAAATAATCATAAAAGCTCCTATTTCCACATATTTGATCCCTGAGACCTGAAGCAATAAAAAACATAGCTGCTAAAAGTAATGTTAGTGCAGTGTAACAACAGTATTTAGATTTAGCAAACTATTAAAATATGCCAGAAAATAAAAAACAGCCATAAAAACCTAAACATTGAAAAGAGCTTTTAACATACTAATGCTAATGAAAGTTAATTAAAAGTCAGTAAAATCAATCTCCTGTAAAGTTTGAACTGATATCATGAACATATCAACTAACCATAAGTTAAATAATTATACAACATAAAATGTGATAGATCATATAATATAAACATGAACTTCAAATAATATAAAACATAACAGCGCCATGATGAATAATTTTTTTTACTATGTGATAAAATGTTAAGGATAGTTATAGAAATTAGGGCTGTTATGGTAAGGGTAAATTTACCGTTACCATACCATTACCGATTAATTGGTTACCGATTACAAAATAAAGCGGTATACCAATACATTCGGTACGGTAACGGTAATTTTACCGTTACAAGCGGTAAATTATTGGTAAAAAAATTTTGAACCGTAGGTATCGGTAATTTACCGACAAATTGATTTGTTTCAAACTTTCTTGTATTTTGGTCCGTTGGATTATGGACTTTCACAGCTGTCGCTGCTAAGTGCTAGGGTTTCGAACTTTCATCTGTCTAAGAGAGAAAAATAAGAATAACACAGCCGCTCTTTTAATCTTTTTTATCTTCTTCGTTCTTTTCATTTCTCGTCTGCCGATTAGGCGATTATCGACTTATCGTGGCTGTCGCGACTCAATACTATCCTTTCTCCATCTTTCAATTGCCGATTAGAGGTTTTTGAGCTTTGACATGCTTAGATTGAACCAGATTAATTGAATTGGTACGTTTTTAAGTTTCTTTTGTGCTTTTAAGTTTTTAGGTTTAGGTATAGTAGCTAGCATCAATTTCAAAAATATAAAGCTGTGGAAAGATAATCAATATTTTCCCATACTTGAATATCATATAGTATATTTTGTAGTGCAAAATCTAAGCATTCAAGTTCATATATACATTAGAGTATGAATTTTGTGATTCTATGTTTCATGATTCAAATCCAATTAATTCCGATTTTAAATTTGAATTTTACCAATTGAATCTCATTTTGAAGTCTTGCTTATCAGTGGCATCAGTGAATATATAATGACCCGATCATATACATAAATGGTAAATGTGAACCGAACAGTGAAAACTACTTATGCAGAGCTGATCTGTTATATAATTTGCTTCTAAATGTTGAGATATTTGGTGAATTACATAACACTCAAAATATATAGTTTACCGTATTCCCATGTTATACTCTCATGTTATACGGTTATTTTATGCGATTGATGTTTGGCATGCTAATGTGTTAATACTTTAACCTAGGTATAACGTAAAAGTCACGTCCATCGGTTTTTCATATTATTTTGTTCAAATAGTATGCATAAAATGGTATGCGGTTGCCTTGTATATCTACCATCTGTTGTTATAGACAATGTGCCCTTTCTCCATTCATATCTTATGTGATATACATACCATGCCTCACTAAATTTGATGACCTTTGAATGCACAACATTTACCTTCTTGTACGTTTTTTATAAAATCGTATTTGCTTGTAAATACCTATTTGGCATATTGTTTTACGGGTTTTGTTTTGTTTAACAACAAAATTATCCTTAGCTTTTGCTGTACCAAAATTTTGGCTGACAAAACGAACATCCATAGTTTTATTGTTTTAACCATAAGTAATGATATTCTTGTTACCTGCCTTTATGCCATATGTTAACGTTTTTCTTGTTTTATTCGAAAGTTCATTCCTTCGTTACCTAATATAGCTAAGTAGTAGTACATTTGGTAGTTTTATACTTTTATATGAAGATTTTCCTTAGGTTAAATGAGGCTAGTTGGGAAATTTTTGTTTGTTGAAACACTACAACAAAAAGACACTATTACAACTATATTTTTACAATTGTCACGATTCTCAGTTGTAATAGAGGTTTTTTTACAACTCTTTTTTTTAAAAAGTTGTAATAAACTTACTTTCAACAACTCTTCTTTTTTGCCAGTTGTAATAGATATCTATTACAACCTTTTTTTACCAGTTGTAATAGATGTCTATTTTTAACAACTCTTCATTTTTGTCAGTTGTAATAGATCCTTGTTACAACATTTTTTTTGCTAGTTATAATAGATGCATATTTTTTACAACTCTTCTTTTTTGTCAGTTGTAATAGAAGCCTATTACAACATTTTTTGCTAGTTGTGATAGATGTATATTTTTAGCAACTCTTTTTTTCAGTTGTAATAGGTATCTATTACAACTTTTTGTTTACCAGTTGTAATAATTATTTAATAATTATAATTGAATATTAATACTTAATAATTAATAATCAATTAAAAAATTAATAATAAATAATAATTACTATTATATAATAATAATTAATTTAAAGTATGAAGTAATTAACGTTCAATAAAATTAATAATTATTAAATAAACAATAATTAATAAATTAGAATTAATTTTGAATAATTAATAATTAACATTAATAATTAAGAAATAAAAATTAATATTAATCATCAATATTTAATAATTGATATTTAAAATATAATAATCAATAATTAATAATAAATATTGATTACTATTAAATTATAATAATCAATTTGAAATAGGAAATATTTAGTATTAATAATTAAAATTCAATATAATTAATAATTAATATTACAATTAATATTTAGTAAATTAGAATAAATTTTTAATAATTAATATTTAACACTAATAATTAATAATTAAGAAATAAAAAATAACATTAATAATTAATAATTGATATCAAAAATATAATAATCAATAATAATAATTAATAATTAATTAATAATAAACAATAAATATTATTAAATAACAATAATTAATTTGAAATATGAATTAATTATAATTAATAATTATATACTAACTATTTAACTGATAATTTATAAATAATAATTACTATCAAATAATAGTAACTAATTTTGCATTTTGGTATAAAATCTAGATTAATCAATTTTCGCAAGGTATCAAAAATTACATGGCCTAGTCAAGATCGCCATATGTTAGAAGAGTCAACAATATAAGCAAAAGATTCAGTTTTATTCATACCATTGTTTGGTACAATAGTGGTTACATTTTCTTTAAATAAACCATCACACACATATCCTTTTCCTATATACACTCCATTCTTTGACAGCACAAACTTATCAGACACAAAGGTGAGTTTGAAACCATGTTTTCTAAGCAGCGATTCGAAAATCAGGTACTTGCGAAGCTCTCAAACATGAAGAACATCTTCCAAAGTTAGTTCTTTTCCAGAAGTCATTTTCCAGTACAATTTTTCCCTTGCCTTCGACCTTTGATGTGGATGAATTGCCCATAAAACATAGTTCGTCCTCAGTAGCAGTTTTGTAGGTTGTAAACATCCACTTATCTACACATATGTGTCGCGTGGCTTTTGTGTCTACAAACCATTCCTTCGAGTTACCAACAAGGTGGCATTTGGATACTACTGCACATAAGTCCATATCAGACACGCCTTCTGAAATGTCAGCCACGTTTGCTTCTGATTTCTTTTTCTTGGGTGCATGACATTTGACGGCTTTATTTAGTTTCATTTCACAATTATGGCATGAACCTTGAGATTTATTTGATTTCTTAGGAGCATGCTCATGTTTTTTTTCGTTGGGTTTCTCTGACTTGACTACATTTGCCTTAGCAATCATGGTATGCGAAGTCATCTTCTCAGATTTCCTGTTATCTTTCTCAATCCTCAATCAAACTACAAATTCCTTCATTATCATCTCCTTGTGCTTGTGCATAAGGTAGTTTTTGAAATCTTTCCATGATAGAGGAAGCTTTTCAATTGCAACGACAATTTGAAAGGATTCGCTTAAAGTCATTCCTTCATCATGCAGTTCGTGGATGATGACTTGTAACTCTTGAATCTGGTTGATAACAGTCTTCGCGTCAATCATTTTGAAGTTAATAAGTTATCCTACTATGAATTTCTACATGTCCGCATCTTCGGTTTTGTACTTTTTCTCTAATGCCATCCAGAGTTCTTTGAAAGTTCGAGCAGTACAGTATACATTGTATAGGCTGTTGTCGAGTTCATTTAATATGTAGCTCTTACATATGAAATCAGAACTCTTCCAGACATTCAAGGCTTTAACTTTCGTTGCATCGGGTACCAATTCTTCGACTATGGGAGCATGTTTTGAAATAAAATTTGCAAGGCCCAAAGTATTCAAATAGAACAGCATCCTTTGCTGTCAGCGTTTTAAGTCCATCCATGTGAACTTTTCTTGCCTTTCTTCATAAGAAGCACCATCCTTGGAACCATTGCTGCAGATTGAGTAGTAATCACAGTCTGTATTTGTGTATAAGTGTTGCTTTCATTAGACATTGTCGTCCATAGAAATAGTCAACAATAAATCAATATCGTTTCAAGACTATTAACAAAACATTACAAAAGTGTTGCAAAACTGTTATGATTACATTGCAAAACTGTTACTACTACATAACTGTTTCAATTATGTTGCAAAACTATTATGATTATGTTGCAAAAATGTTACAACTACAGAACTGTTAGAACTACAGAACCGTTACAAATATGTTTGCAAAACCGTTACAAATTGAACTGTGCAGCAAATGGATTATGCAATAGATATAATATCGATTAGATTGTCTGAGTCCAGTGAAAAACTATTTCCTTAAATAATATTACTTCCTATATGGTGTAGAAGGATGAAAAACAACTGTTCTCTAAGATAAAACAGACCAAACTCTGTAATGTTGCGCTACAAATTGCAGAGAATCAACAAACTCAAGAGATATTTAAGAACTGATTTTTGAGAGAGAAGGAGAAGAAAAGAATCAAAAGTTATATATCAATTTGTTCGGTCGTATCCTATATATAGGCATGGGAAGGTGCCTATTTGTTTTGAATGGTTGTGGCAATTGGAAAGGTTGCGAACCTTTACCAAGCGGTGCGACTGATTTATTACCGTTCAAGTTTGAATGGACAAAAAATTGTCCTGTCTAAATAGCCAAGCGAATCCAACTATCAACTGCAAATTTCTAAATGCCTCTAATACACCTCAAACGCCTATGCAGATGCAGGTTCGGACATGGACATGTGCGTCCAGGGTGGTGCGTTGCACCACCCGCCAATATGGCTATGCTTTCATGTCTCTCTTTGTTTCATAGTGTCTACATCTTAGTATATAAATACAAAATGTATATTTTATTCTAAGATGTGGGACTATTAATTTTCTAAGGCATTCAACGCCTCACATTTCCAAATATATTGCTCATTCATTTCCCTCGGTAAGCAATAAATAGTCTTACTATTGTGCATGACAGAACAAAATAAAGATAGATGATAAAAGAACCAGCCTAACATGCTAACAAATACCATGAAATTTTGAATTTTTACACTATGGTCAGCGGAAAACCACTGATGAAACAATTGTTTGATTGGTGGTTTTCCATCGAACGTGGTGTTGTTAGCATTTAGCCTTGTGTTTTTAGCACCACTTAAATAAATATTGCCCGCAAAACAGAATAATCATGTTCAGATCAAGGCCTGAGTGTGAATTGAAAAAGCCTTCAACCAATATTGATGATAAGGGGGTTTTGACAATGACTAAAAGGTCGATAACACAAGCTCTATCAATGAGAGCAATAGTGGCAACAAAGAAAGCAAGATAAATTCATTCATTGCAACTTTTAAAGATTTATTTTCTAGTGACACGGTTGTGTTTAAACCGTCCGCATAGGAGTATTATTTCAGTTTTGCAATTTCAGAATAAGTTATAGTAATTTTAAGTTCATTGCATCTTTTTATTTACCATGTATTTTAAGTTTTTACCAATAATGACATGATACCATATGATTATGCATCTTTACTAAATTTAAATCGGTAAAACGGCTACATACTCCGATAAAACTGTAAATGGGGTTCATAAGGTCCAACTAATTTTCGTACCATTTGGATCACTGAAGTACAAATGGCATTAATAAAATGGTTTTCCTCCTCCAAATGACATTTTATTTTTTCAATGCAATATCAATATACAGTATAATGTAACTTTGGATGTGTTATTTTGGAACACGAAAAGGATATAAGAAAAAACATTTGAAATGACATGAAAAGAGATTGTATAACGAAAGTAGAATGCATTCTTGGTTCATAAAATCACATTTAAAATGGGCATGACAATATATCATTAATTACTAATTGTACTGCTAACGTATTTGTATTCTTTTAAAAATTTATATATTTTGAGAATTTAAGAAAATTTGATGATTCAACTACATTAGTGGTACATGTAGGGTTACATTAGTAAAATAATTTCAAATTGTAGAATTAATAACGCTACAGATTGAGTTACAAAACACAAATTACTAACGTTATGTAAGTAATTTCTAGCATAGTTGTTGACTGTATTTTTCATCAACCTCGAAATTGCACCACGAAAAGAAAATGTTACTTGCTAATCGTTCGATTTAAGAGCTAAAATGAGTATTCAATGGGTACATGGCATGAGATATAGAGTGGTTTGGAAGAGCTGCCTATATCCCCTATGAGTTTCTCTTATCATACGGCTCTATTACAATTATAGAGGATTAAAAGATATACAACAGGATAAAATTGGACGGCGCAAGACTAATGCTGCTGCTAATCTTGAGGGGTTGTTGAGCTGAAAATAATGAATAACAAGCTGTTGTGGGAATCTGCTGCTTGATGCTAAGCCGAGAACGTGGAACTGCGAGTGCTTATGGGTCCTTTCAATAAATTGACCCTTTCAAGTGGCGACCAACAACCAAATTGTCGAATTTTGGCTGGTGGTGACAAATAACTGTTTTGAAGTTATCATGCATGGTGTATTTATAGTGGTTGAAACAGATGCAGGGACGACTAAGATGATGACGTAAAATTGGCTGCAAAGGTATTGCGCCATTAATCTGATTATTGAAGTATGGTTGGCAAAGTGAAGAGAATCGGTGGCGGAGTTCGAGGTCAACGTCAACAAATAAAACCATGTAAGATACATGATATGCTTTTATTATTCATGTAATGTTCATGCACGGTGGTAACATGTTATGCAACATGCTCTGTATCAGAAGCGGACGCACTTGGTTGTTCTTCTTTTTGGTAATACCCACATGATGATGTGGAGAGGCAGACAATGTAAGCTAACCTTTTCCCAAAGATATGGAAAGAGGTGGAAGACTGCTAGGGTCAGTGTAACGATCCGTATTTTTAGCCACTATAAATTATTAAATTTAATATGATTATTGGAGAAAAAATGGTCAGAAATAAATATATAATGATTATTAATGTAATTTATTGAAGGATTAAATTGTTTAAATTTAGTATTGAAAATTATTTGAATAATTGAATTTTGAATTTTATGTGAATGAAAAGGATGTCAAAAGTTGATTTAAATTTTATTTAAATATGAATGAAAACCGTTTACTTTTAAATTTGAATTTAAAAGTGAATAATTATAAATTGGAAATTTTCTATCATAATTAACAAGTAAAAATAGCCATTTTGGCCATTGTCTCGGATTTCAATGAAACTAGTTTCATCGGATTCATAACAGTGAATTATTGTAGGATTTCAAGTTCGTAGGGATCGGACTTGTCGTTTGGCCGTGCGAACTTGAAACGCGTTGAATTTAATTTCAGAGTTTGATTTAAATAATTGATTTTGAAAAGCTATCTTCTGCATACGATCGAATTAGGCCTCGAAACTTATTCCATTGCGTTCGAAATAGGGGTAAAACATTATAAACACCAGACGGCATGCGTCATTTGGAGTTCAGAATTGTCATGGGCATTTGGTTTGGTATTTTCAAATATAATATTATGTACATTATTTTACAGATCAACCCTCGTACGAAAGCCGCCTCCACTCTCCTTCCATACCGACTCATACCCCTTTCTCTCCCTCTTATTTTAAAATTATCACATATTGAAAAAAACGAATCGATATAAAAAAAATTGCGATCGAGGTACTTGCCATATTTTCTCTCGCGTGAGGGATATGCATTGGCCTGGAGTGGTCATTTAGGGTTTTGTTTGCTAGGTGTTCGAGTCTTGGATCTAGCAACTAGGGCAATCAAATGGGTGGCGTCGTTGTTAGTGAGCAGCGAAGCTTGGGCGTAACAGTCGAGGGGGTGTCTGGTCGCTGGCGTCGATCGCTATGTAATTAAAAGAAAGAAAGAGAGATGTGGTACTTGAGATGGCAAGAAATGGGATGCGCGCTTATACGCGTGATAAGGAGGAACATTGAGATTAAAAAAATTTAAGATTTATTTTAGTTAGTTAATTATGTTTTAATCAATCATAACGCTGATTATCTTATATCTTCTCCGTACGAGGTCTAATTCGAGCGAAACGAGTTGCAATGGATTCGTATCAACGTAAGAATCGACATGGAGTCAAGTGGGAATTTATTTGAAGCCAAAATATTTTCAGTTTCAAATAAAGGTGAGTGTTTTATACGCTCACAGTTGACTAAATAAACTTTTATATTAGTTAAAATAATGTCGTGAAGTAATTTAATTGCATTGGCTGATGTTTGGTAAATTAGTTGACATCAGATTGATATAAGAATTGAAGATAAGGATTTAAATTGTCGGTTAAATTTGAAAATGGAATTTATTTGCTAGTAAAATACCAGATATTGATATTGTTGTGAATTATATTGACTGTTTGGATGATAGATTGTGATGGATGATATTGATTGATATTTTGAATGATTTGTATGTTTATTTATTTTAAATATATCATGTTATCATCCTATATATTTTACAGTATATAAAACTGTAAAATTTAATTATTTCGAATAAATTAAGAACATGTTGAAATGGTATATACCTATGACATTTATATTTGGATTGAAATGATATATATTCATCATTGAATTAAAATTTAAATAATTGATTCACTTGGCCATAGAATAGAAAATTTTATACGGACACCAGATTGGTTAAATTAAATGATTTTGAAAATTTTCGATTTGAAATTATTTTAAATGATTTTATTTAAGAAATAAAAATCGAATTTACGAAAATCGTATTATTTTCGAACTTGAGCTCGAAATGTTGAATTTAAATTTGAAACAGAATTTTTTTTTAAATAATTGAAGTTATAGTCGAAATATGATTTGAATTTCAGAAATTGATTTGTTTTAAAAGATTGGACTTTTACTCGAACTTTGAATATTACTAAGTAAAAGTAATATAAATAGATATTTCTTAACTGAGCTCGGAACTGAAGTATATTTGAAGATTTGGATTTTAAATTGAATATTGAAGGTTAATTTGATTCACGTGTTTTGAATCGATGTTTTGGAAATCAAACTCGAAATTGATATAAATCGAAGTGGTTTAAATTTGAGATTTGTGTTGAAATTGAAATTTGTCTGGAATTTGAGATTTATTTGGAATTGCAATTAAATTAGGATTGGATTGGAATTTATTCAAGCTGGAATTGAAACTGAAATCATTTGGAACTCAAAGTGAAATTGAATTAATTCAAAATATAAATCGAATTTATTTGAAGTGAAATTGGAATCGAAGTAAAATTCGACTAGAAATCGGAATTGAATCGATTAAATCGAATGGAAATTGAAATTTATTTGAATTGGAAAATTTTGGAATTGAATAGGTTAGACTTTGAAACTATTTTCAATTAAATTATTGTAGTATAAACTATTTAAAATCTATCTTCTTAAATATTCAAATTATTTTGATTTTCTAAATTATTTTACTATATAAACCATTTTCAACTACTAAAACTATTTTCTATTAAACTATTTTAACTATTTAAGCAATTTTAAACTATTCGAACTATTTTCTTAAAATTCAAACTGGTCAAAGGGTGGGATATATATATATATATATATATATATATATATATATATATCTTGGATTTAAATGCGAACAAGGTTAAAAAGGTATTTATAACCTAAATTGAAATTCGAAATAGTTTTGAAAGCAAAATTGAGATATTAAGGCAAAAATGATACGGTATATTATAACTAAATATGATGATTTCGAAATAAAATTTATTTTGAAGCAAATATGATATTTTGATATCAAGTATGAACAGTTTTCGAAATGTAAAAGAACCAACCGGTGTGTAAAATGACATTTGGTGGTTAAAGAGACCGGGGCCTCTTATTGAAATATCCTTTGTCAATATTGGAACCACTTTGACAACCGTGTACGCTGTGGATGATATCCAAAATTTAGTGATTGAATTGGTCAACGTTTACTGGAATGAAGTAAAAGAACGATGATGGATAGCCTTGACACTTGTGTCATAATTAAAATGACTAAAACAAGAGCCTATGTCTAGCCAATAAGGTTAACTACATCTAGCGATGTTGATCACTCGTATTACTATCGTGATTTTGTACTCGATGGGTGTACCCTTTATGCTCGGATTAATGGTCGCGGTCGGCCACGGATGGGTTACGACCAGCTAGAAATGGTAAATTGGTAGAATCCTACATTGGGCATTGCCTCACGTGCCTTACGGTCGGATTAATGGTCGCGGTCGACCATATTTATCCTTATGCGAGCCAATTACGACTTTGGTTTAGTACTATAAAAATGTGTTAAGGTAGATCAATGTAAAGCCTTAACACTACTTTGATATTTATTTTACTGACATTACCTATTATAGCATATATTATTATTTATAAATAGTTTAACGGATCTTTAGGAGATGGAAAATCCCGTAACATCTCTTGAGTTATTGCACGCATGTTATACATTGGATAGAAGATGTAAAATCCCATAAACATCTATGACGCTGTTACACTCACATTTACTGATATTGATTTGACTTACATAAGAGTAGCTTAGTCCTGACTCGATTATTTTCTCTTTACGTTACGCTCGGGTCAGCCCTGAGTTTTTTCCAGCACAATGAAGATCGTTTTCTGGAGGACGGAGACAATTGTTTGGTACATTATTACTATTATTATTTTTTGCATCATGTTATTTTGCAGCATTATTTAGTTATCTCTGTTGTATATATAGAACTCTGATAAATGATGTATACATTATAATCAAATGAATAATATAAACAGCTTCATGAACTGTTATTTGATTATAATATTTGTTATTCCTCTATGAGATTCTATGTTTATTTCCTTCTTCTTTCCTTATTTATCTTAATTTTTCCTATTGATTATCTACGTTCTGGATTATTTAAGTTGGACACTTGTGGATTATTTTCGATTTAAACCTTCAAAAATATGGGTTGTTACAGTTGGTATCAGAGTTTTGGTTTAGTGATAACCTTAGCCATGTGGGGTTTGACTCATTAGAGAAAGGGTAGTAATATCCTAGAATGATTCTGTTCGAGTGTGTATATATATAAGAGAGCATACTTGTTAGTGTTATAAAATGTTTTATATTGTGTTTACTTATCCGTTGAGATTTTTATGAATTCTGGTCGATGTGAGGGATGTCATGTTATCGATAGGAGTTTCTAAACACTTAAACGAGGCAAGTCGACAAAATATTGTTTTAAAATTGGGTGAATGAAATAATTTTACCTAAATTATATTTTATACATAAATTTATAACTTTGGAAAGCCTATACAATTATTAATGAATGCCGGTAGTTAGAAGATGGTAACCTTTAGTTATCATCGATTATTGGTTGAATTAAAATAAAACGAATTCTTAATGAATTTTATTTTATGGGGCATTTAATAATTAAATCGAATTAAAAGTCAATTACAGTAAGAATGGTTTAAAATAACCAAGTTGTAATTAATGAAATATTTTGGTAATAAGGTAAGGAAATTTGTATAAGTATACTTATAATATAGCTTATATATAGAAATGGTTTTAAAATTGAAAATTTTAGAATTTAAAATCCTCTTGCTTTCAAAATTTGTTTTCAAAGCCTTAAAAATTAATATTAATATTATTTGAAGGAGTTTTGACTAGAGAAATATTTTGAAAAGATTTTGAAGAAAATAAAGGCATTAAACTCGCTTTAGTCGGTGGAAAATAATTCTGGGAATGACTACAGCGTCGCCAGTATTCATTTTCAAGTTTTTGAATGAGAATTGCTACTAAAAGAAATTTATTTTCAATTAAAGCAAGTTTTGATTGTTAAAAAATTATTCTAAGTCTAATTTGATAAATATATGAAAAAAAATCGAACTTGTAATTGAAATTAGTATATATTAAAATAAATTTATAACTTATAATTTTGAATAGGAAGGTAAAATTAAAATTTTAAAACTGTTGAATATGTTGGTAAAGCAAACATAAGATGATTCGAATTTAAGATATGAAAGAAAAAATTAGCCTAAGAAATGTTAATCAAATGGAGTTAGTGAAAACAAGTAAATAAAATGAAGTTTAACTCAAGAAAGATTAAATAGAAATGAATTGTATTTGCAATGAATTAGATAAATAATAAAATGAAATTTTAAATGAATCGATTGTATAATTTATAAATTTGAGGATATTCATGTTTTACAAATTTCAAATTTGTAAAACGTGAATGATAAGAAACTTTAACTAGAATAAAAATAAATAAAATGAGAAATGGATTAAAATGAAGTGAACTTTAATTTGACATTAAATAAATTGAATTGGATTTGAATGAAATTAGTAAAGTGAATTAATTCCACTTAAACTATAAAATGAATTAATAAAATGAATACGAACTTGAATTTTTAAAATGAAAAGTAATTTAAGTGTGTAAGAAATTAAATGAAAAATAAATGAATGTAAGTAAAATTACTATGGTTAATTGAATTTAATCTAAATTGGATATAAACAAATTAAATGCAAGTGGAGTGAGTTTTAAAAATTGAGTGTTAACTAACTGAATACGAAATAAGAATTGAAGTCTGAGTGTTTAAGAGAAATTATAAGTCAAAGTTATAACTCTTAAATTGGAAGATAATGGGAATTCAAAACGTATAAAATTGTTGAAAATTCTTATATTAAATAAAATTAATAAGATCAATTTGTATAATACTCAACTACATTCTGAAGCAACAAAATAACTTATTATAAATGTTTAAGAAGTTAAAATGTTTATAAGAATATGCAATGGAATATTATACAAGTAAATCAATCTTCGGTAATTAAAATGTTTATAAATGAAATTTAAGTTGTTATAAAAAATGTTATATACTTAATTTGGGTATTATGAAATGATTAATTACTAAATTGAACCAGTAAATGGAACTTAAGAAAGTAGACAAGTGAATTAAATTATTTTATAGAATTAAGTGTAAATTTGTGAAGAATGTTGTAGATTAAGTTGTAACTTTTTGAGGAGATTATAAATTTGAACAAGGTGGAAAAAAAAAAGAAACGAACCTTTATAAAATAGTGATAAACTAAAGAAATGATAAATGAAATGTTTCACGAATGAATTTAGTATTAAAAGAAAATTTGTGAAGGTAAATGTAAAGGAAAAATATGGATATTACAATTAAAGTGTTTGTGACAACATATAAGTCATGTAACTCATAGAATTGATAAATATAAGTAAACGAAATTAGTGAACATCGAAGATATGAAAAGGAAATCGAAAATGATATATGGAATTTGATTTAACTTAATTAGAGTTAATGGAAATGAATAAACGTATTCTGTTAAGGAAATAAGTTAACAAAATCAGTAAAAAAAGAATTTGACTCAAAATGAAAGTGAACGTAAGTTGCAAAGTTATATTGAATGTAATAACTTTAGTCATTGAATGTAAGAGAAATTCGATTTCAATGAATGTAAATAAATGAAGGTGGATCAATCTAAAATAAATGGAAGTGAATGTCAGAATAATAAAATTTAAATGAATAGAATGAAAATTCATTGGATAATAAATAAAATGAATGTCATAAAATAAGTATTAATCAGTTGAAAATAAATCGATTGAATGTAAATACATTGAATTATAACCAATCAAATGTGAATACAATGAATATTGGTTGATTGAAAAAAATGGATTGAAACCAAATTAGTTGAATGTAAATCGATTAAACGTGAATCTAATTGAATGACAGTTGGTTGAAGGCAAATAAATTAAAATGAGTCAATTAAATGTTAGTAAAAATTGGACGTTAGAAAAAATAGTAGTGTATATATAAATTAAATATTAACATTGGAATGTAAATGGTGATAGTTTGGATAAATTTGATGAATATCAATGGCTGAATGTTTTCTCATATTGCAAATCATTGTTTTAACTATTTTTTATTGCATATGATTGTTGTACGTTGTGTGTTTGTGTTTGTGCTTATGTTTTGGATTCAAAATCATGCTATATGGTTCTATTTAACTCATACATGTTTTATATCTTATTATAAGTAACTAAAATTCTAAATTGAATTGAGATAGGTACATATAAAAAATCGTTTGGACGTTTATGCGAATTTATATGCTTTTGCTTGCTTAATACGAGCGAACCCGCTCGTATTAATAATAATAAGATACGTATCTCGGATTACATACTGCAACTTTATATTTTTGCCATTCGGGATGCTTTATCATTGAGATGAGATGTACTATATTTGATATATATTGAGTATATTTGTGTTATATATTATATTGTAAAAAAAATTCGATCGAGCCACACAAAGGAGACTCTACCGAAATTTTTCGTAAATCCGAGAGTTAGAAAATTTTTGAAGCTTTAAATTTTTTAACATGTTTTGATAGCTAACTTGTAATTTCCGTAAGCCGATCGAAATGGCGCAGTCGAAGCGTAGAAAAAGGTTTTTTAATAAGATTTTAAAGTTATAAGTGCTTATTTTGATTAAAATATATTGTATGTAGAATTCTTTACCTAACCCCTTTTTGAGGACGAAAAGTTTTGAGTGGGGGAGAATGTAATGATCCGTATTTTTAACTATTTGAAATTATTAAATTTAATATGATTATTAGATAAAAAAATAGTTAGAAATAGATAGTTACTGATTATTAATGTAATTTATTGGTAAAATTATTTAAATTTAATATTGAAAATTATTTAAATAATTGAATTCTGAATTTTATGTGAACGAAAAGGGTATCAAAAGTTGATTTAAATTTTATTTAAATATGATATAAAATCATTTACTTTTAAAATAGAATTTAAAAGTGAACAATTAGGAATAGGAAATTTTTATTATAATTAACGAGTAAAAATAGTCATTGTGACCACTGTCTTGAATTTCGACGAAAGCAGTTTCATCGGATCTAGTGAATATTATAGGATTTCATGTTTTGTAGCAATCAAACTTGTCGTTTTGGCCATGCGAGCTTGAAACGCGTAGTATTTGATTTCAAAATTTAATTTAAATAATTAATTTTGAAAAGCTATCTTCTTCATACGATAGAATTAAGTATCGTAACAAATTCCATTGCATTCGAAATAAGGATAAAACATTATAAATCCTAGGCGACATGCGTCATTTGGAGTTCGGAATTTTTGTAGGCATTTGGCTTGATATTTTCAACCCTCGTACACAAGCCGCCTCCACTGTCCTTCCATGTTGACCTGTACCCCTTTCTCTCCCTCTTCTTCTCAAATTATCACAGATTGGAAAAAACAAATCGATATATATTTATATATATAAAAAGTGAATCACGATCGAGGAACTCGCCATATTTTCTCTCGCGTGAGGGACAGGCGTTGGTCTGGAGCGGTCGTTTAGGGTTTTGTATGCTGGCTGTTCGAGTATTGGATCTAACGACTGTGGCGATCAAATGGGTGGAGGCACTGGGAGTGAAGCGCGGAGCTTGGGCGCGCCGGTCGGGGGGGGGGGGGTGTTTAGTCGCTAGCGTCAATCGCTATTTAATAAAAAAAGAAAGAAAGAGAGATTGTGGTATTCGTGATGGCAAGAAGTGGGATGCATGCTTGTACGTGTGAGAAGGAGGAACACTGAGGTTGAAAATTTTTAAATTTTATTTTAGTTAGTTAATTATGTTTTAATTAATCATAACGCTAATTATCGTATATCTTCTTCGTACGAGGTCCGATTCGAGCGAAACGAGTCGACATGGATTCATATCGATGAAAGCTACCACGTGGAGTCAAGTTGAAATTTATTTGAAGCTAAAATATTTTCAATTTCAAACAAAGATGAGTGATTTATACGCTCAGAGTTGACTAAATAAATTTTTATGCTAGTTAAAATAATGTCATGAAGTAATTTAATTGCATTGGCTGATGTTTGATAGATTAACTGACATTAGATTGATATATGAAATTGGAATTGATTTGCTAGTAAAATACCAGATATTGATATTGTTGTGAATTATATTGACCGTTTCGATAATTGATTTTGATGGAAGATATTGACTGATATTCTGGATGATTTCGATGTTTATTTATTTTAAATATATCATGTTATCTTCATGTATATTTTGTAGTATATAAAACTGTAAAATTGAATTATTTCGAATAAATTAAGAAATATGTTGAAATGATATATGACATTTAAATTTGGATTGAAATGATATATATCCATCTGTAAATTAAAATTAAAATAATTGATTTACTTGGTCATAGGATATAAAAATTTCTATGGGCAACGAACTGGTTAAATTAAATGATTTTGAAATTTTTCGATTTTTAAATGATTTGATTTTAAGAAATAAAAATCGAATTAATGGAAATCGAGTTATTTTCGAACTTAAGCTCGGAATGTTGAAATTTAAATTTAATAACAGGAATTCTTTTAAATAATTGAAGTTGAGATTTAAAAGTTATAATCAAAATATGATTTAAATTTCAGAAATTGATTTGTTTTAAAAGATTGGACTTTTATTCGAACTTTGAATATTACTAAGTAAAAGTAATATAAATCCATTTCAAATTTGAGCTGGGAATTGAACTATATTTGAATATTTGGATTTTAAATTGAATATTGTAGGTTAATTTGATTTAAGTGTTTTGAATCAATATTTTGGAAATCGAACACAAAATGATATAAAACGAAATGGTTTAAATTTGAGATTGGAGTTGAAAATTAATCATACGAAATGGTTTAAATTTGAGATTGGAGTTGAAAATTAATCATTGAATCGGATAGTTGGAATTGATATTTATTTGGAATTTGAGATATATTTGGAATTGAAATTATATTGGGAATAGATTGGAATTTATTCAAGATGGAATTGAAATCATTTGGAATTGAAAGCAAAATCGAATTAGTTAGCATATTCTCTGTCAATATTGGAACCACTTTGACAACCCTGTATATGGTGGATGGTATTCAGAATGTAGTGGTTGAATTGACGAATGTTTACTGAAACAAAGCAAGAGAACGATGATGGATAGCCTTGACGCTTGTGTCATAATTAAAATGACTAAACAGGAGCCTATGTCTGGCCAATGAGGTTAGCTACCTCTAGCAACGTTGGTCACTCGTATTACTATCGTGATTTTATACTCGATGGGTGCAATCTTTTTGTTTGGATTGATGGTCGTGGTCGGCCATGGATGGGTTACCACCAGCCAAAAAGGGTAAACTGGTAGAATCCTAAATTGGGCATTGCCTCACGTGCCTTGTCATATTTATCCTTATGCAAGCCCGCTACAACTTTGGTTTAGTCCTAAAAAATGTGTTGAAGTGAATTAATGTAAAGCCTTAATGCTATTTTGATATTTATTTTACTGATAGACATTACCAACTATAGCGTATACTATCATATATATAAATAGTTTAACAGATCCTTAGGAGATGGAAAATCACGTAGCATCTCTTAAGTTATTGCACGCACGTTATACACTGGATAAGAGATGTAAAATCTCATAAACCTCTTTGATGTTGTTACACTCATATTTATTGATATTGATTTGACTTATATAAGAGTATTTTAGACCTGAATCGAGTGTTTTGTCTTTTCAATATGCTCAGGTCATCCTTGAGTTTTTTCCAGCACAATGTTGATCGTTTTCCAAAGGATGGAGATGAAGGTTTGTTATATTATTACTATTATTATTTTCTGCATCAATGTTCTACTGCATTACTTATTTATCCCTATTGTATATATATAACTTTGGTAAATGTTGTATACATTATAATCAAATGTATGATATAAACAATTTCATGAACTGTTATTTGATTATTATGTCTTGTCATTCCCCATAAGATTCTGCGTTTGTTCCCTTCTTCTTTTCTTATTTTTTTATTATCCCCATTGATTATCTACGTTCCGATTTGTTTAAGTTGGACATGTATGGATTTTTGTCGGTTTAAACCTTCTGAAATGTGGGTCATTATAGTTAGTGCTAAAGGAGCGGGCCGAATTAGGCAGTTCTGGCTACACTACCGAGAATGATACAGAGGACCATCTATAAGGTTATTCGTGAGGGCTGCATCGTAGCCGGATTGGCGATGAGCTATGCCCAAGGCAATTTAAAAGATGAGTTAATTGACGGATGGTTCGAAGGTGGGGTCGAGTAAATGAGCTATCCGGGAGTCAGCTGGTCATAAGAGGAGGGTTGGACGATAGGGACTGGGCCGAGTAGTGTGAATGCCTTTCCTTCCTTCACAAGCAGGATGTTGGTCGTTGCTTCAGGGCTCACCGGCCAAAAGCAAACCTAAAACGCCATAAAGAGAATGCACTAATAATGTCCAGCCTGGACAGTAGTCTACGAAGACTTGTTGGCATGTTTCTGATTCTCGAGTAGCTTGAAGGAAGCTGGCTTGGGCCCATGTCGGCGCAGACCGAATGGATTAAGCTAAGACACTTCGATTAGCCTATCTTCTTATTTACAAAAAAATTAAGTAACAATTTTCCCCCAAACTCGTGCCTGTGAGCAGGCGCAGACTTGTAAAATCTAAAAGACTTTGATTGAAAATTCTGTCGTGCAACTAATGCACTATCCACGTAGCTTTGCTTCATTAATCGTGACGGATGTGCTTCTGAAATGCAACAGAAATGTGTCGTTTTGCCCATGTGTGTGGTGTGACACAACACTTATCATCTTTGTACGATTGAGATCTCTTTTGATGTTTCAATTATAACATCAACGATTGAAGAAAGAGACATATAAATACCTCGTTTCCCTTCCACTTCAAACCCATTAGCTTCGACCATGTTTTTTTCTATAGATTTGAACTCTACATGGTTTTCTCCTGGAAAAAAATAGACGGCTTTCACCTTCTGCTTCTTTCATATTGCTTTTGAGCATTTTTCTTTTTATCGAACTTATTTGGGATTTTCTTGGATTTAGCGGGACTAAGAAAGGGGTAGTCATCTCGGGTGCTAAACTATGTTTGCTAATGGCGGTTTGGACCGTTCCTCTTAGTTCGAATGCTTGAGATGGAACTTGCCTTTGGCTGGGACTCAGGTCCCCTAGCCAAAGTTTTGACCTTGACCAACGTTGATTTCAAGCTATGGATCCGAGTTAGGCTTGGAAAGTTTGTAAAAATCACTAGGTAGATGCTAAGAGGTTAGTACGGACTAGCGATTAATCCTTTAAACGGGGATTAATCAAGGATTAATCGAAGCTGGGAATTTTCGATAACTCGTGTATTTTGGATAAAATTTTTGTGTTTTGTTTAGGATCAATTGATGCAAATTGAAATTTTGTAATT
This sequence comes from Allium cepa, assembly GCA_030765085.1. Lineage (NCBI taxonomy): Eukaryota > Viridiplantae > Streptophyta > Magnoliopsida > Asparagales > Amaryllidaceae > Allium > Allium cepa. Next base: position 861,303,040 of record CM060929.1, read on the forward strand.
TGAATGTACTTATGAGTAGAGAAGGAGGCAAGACCTCCTAATACTAGTATATTGATGCTTACACGGGGCATCAAACCTTAAATAATGCTTAAGAAGTATCTATATAAATACATGTTTTGATTCTTATATGATGCGGTAAACCTCGCTTAGGTGGGTCTATACAAATCGCTATGTGGTAAGCCTCGCTCAACGCCTAGGCGAGGCTTAGGCCGAATCCTAGAAGGATTTTTACAACAGTGCCTAGGGCACTTCCTTGTTTTGATGCTCCTATTTTGCTGACCTTAGGTCAGTTTGGAAGCTTCTGTTCCCCTTTGGAAGAAGTAGGGGCTAGAGTTTCTAATTCGTGTGTAACGTTGATGTCTTGATCTACTCCTTGACGATGTTGCTTAGGAGAAATTCGTAATCTCTTTTGAGAATTGATGTTGAAGGCGTTGGTGGTGGTAGCACACTCCTACTTTAACAAGCTTGTTCTGGATCGGTTAAACCATCTGATGTGATTGGATGATGGGAGCTCATTTAGTTTTCATCAGCAAGTTCTTGATCATTTCCCATGCTGGGTACTTTTTACGCGGTGAAGAGAGTGCGGGTCGGCTGGTCTCGAAAGAGCGTTGTTGACATGCTTCTTCGCCTTTGCTTTTTTCTTCTTTTCAACTAGCCAGCGATTGAAAATGGTTGTAATCTTAGCGGGGTGGGTATTGTTCCCCCATGCAATATTGAACCAAATAAAACAAATTCTTTTTTGCAAATTTGTTTTAGAAACCGGCTGCCAATATTAACACTCGAATAGGTGTCATTTTATTGACAGGTGAATACGTATCAAAAGGTCAATATTCTCTTTGCCTAAATCTCTTGGCTACAAGATGAGCCTTATATTTATCAATGGTCCCATCAGGTTTTAATTTCTTTTTTAGCGCCTTGAGCCTTATATTTATCAATGGTCCCATCAGGTTTTAACTTCTTTTTGAGCACCCACTTAAGCCTCTATTTTTACAATCTGAGAGTAAATCAACTAAATGCCAAGTTTTATTAGATTCAAAACATTCAGTTTCATCATTTATAGTTCTCTTGCCAATGGCTTGAATCTAAAGAGGATAAAACTTCTTTAAGATTAGCAGGATCCTCTTTCTAATTTTTAAGCATAATATTCTTGACCAAATCTTTTGTTATTTTAGCTTTTTTACTTCTCACAATTTTAGGTTCAATTACGTCAGTATATTCATTATTTCTAATTATAGAAATATTAGCAGCAGATGTACCTTCACTATTCCTTAATTTAAACAAAAATTTATGTCCAAAGAAATCAACATCATTTGACTCAATAATAAAACTAGCATTCAAATAAAAAAACTATAATTTTTGCTATTAATTGCATATCTAATGAGATCATATTCATATGTGCGACCTGCTGATTTAATTCTTTTAGAATCACAAACATGCACATATGCTAAACATCCTCAAATTCTACAATAAGATAAATTAGGGTTATGATTTTTCAGAATCTCAAAGGATGGAGTTTTGCTTTTAGATTTAGGAATTCTGTTTAACACATAGTGAATGGTCAATAAAATTTCACCCCACCAATGTGATGGTGCATCTGAATTTAATAACTAGCTACAACTAATTCGATAAAGTTCATATTTTTTCTTTTAGTTTTACAACTCATTTAATGTGAATATAGTGCAATTTTTTCATGAATTATAACATGAAAGTCATCGCATTCAAGGAATAAGCCAGATTTGTATTATGTTCCACAAAAATTACGAAGTCTTTTAATTTTCTTATTAAGTTGGTCTTTGATTTAGTGATAAATAACTTAAACATATCTAGTGCATCGCGTTTATTTTTCATCAGGTAAACATAAGTAAAATCAGAATAATCATCAATAAATGTTAAAAGGTACCATTTATCATTCATATTTAGTGTACCATCAAATTCACATATATCAGAATGTATTAGATTTAAAGATTATGACTTTCAAAACACAAATTTATGTGGGGCCTTAGTTATTTTAGTTTGGCTACAAAATTCATTTTTTTCTGAATCATTTATTAGTGTTTTAAGGATTAATCCTAAATTTCTCAAGTTATGAATAAGTCATTTTTTTTGAGAAAATATATGAATATATAAACCCAACCAAAAGCTGTCAACAAGCCTGACAGGTAACCAGATTACCAAAAAGAGAAATATAAAAATACACCGGAAAAAATACAGGAAAATAACAGACTCCAGCGAGCAACAGAGGCAAGGAACCTCTGGCACTAGGCACAAAACAGTCAGGATGAGCTCCGTAAAATCCACCGCCCATCAAACATCGTCATCGAGCTCCGGCATGGCCACCGCCCGATGACGATGTCGAGTGACAACCGTGCAAAAGAAGGAATAGCCCAACAGACGAACCAGCATAAAAGGAGGACAAAAACGTCCGGAAACCCAGATCCCCAGGAACGACAGAGGAATAAATATCTGAAGGAAAGCGATCCGAGCAACCATCCCTCAAAACAAGAATTGCGGAGAACCTCCGCCGGCCAATCATGAAAATCCAGGACCTGGAAAAAATAGCAACAAAATAAGAGGGAAAAAAGGGGGGCGACGGGGAAGGGAAAGCCAGAGCCACCTGGCTCGCAACCGGGGCTCATCCAATTCCCTCTCCAGCTGAAGATCGAGTACAAGAAATAGATAGCAAGGACATTAGGGGGCCAGATCGAGAACTAACCGCTCCCTTGAAAGGTCTACCACGAAAAGCCAAAAAAACATCATTCCTAAACCGACGAATAATGGGTGCGGGATCCATGGGAGAATCCTCAAAAATAGCCTGATTTTGCGCACACCAAAGGTGCCAACAGATCAGACAAGGAATCAAGCGAAAGACGACAGAGCGCAATGATTTACCCGGTAAACCGTTCCACCATGTGCTCTGTAAGTCACTCGGCGAGGTGTATCTACCGCGGATGCCAATCAGATTCCCAAAATAATTCCAACAAGCATTTGCTGAATTACCCGAGAAGAGTAAATGATCAGAGGATTCGGTTACACCGTTACCGCAGCACCTGCAACGGGATACGAAAGGAATTCCAATCCGCTGAATGTTCTCATCTACTGGCAACCCCTTATGAAGGGTTCGCCACATGAATAAAGACACTTTTGGAGGGATTCTAGAGTCCCAAATGAAAGAAAAGATTGGGATAATCGGTGCCGGAGTACGAGTAGAATTCCACGCTTTACAAATGGAAAACGAACCGCCATCCCAACCGGTAAGGCCTCCGTGAGAGTTTGAGAAAGATTTGATCGATAGCATGTGCTTCCAAGTCTCACTAGCGAAGCTAGTAGAACCAGAAAAGCCAGCAGGTGCTAATCGACGGTACCTGGCATGCAGGAACTGAGCCCATAAAGAATCGTTTGCCCCAAATATGTACCACAACTTGCAGGCAAAAGCCGAGAAAAGGTCCTTTAGGTTGCGCACATTAAGTCCGCCCTCGTTCTTGGGACGACACACCACGTCCCAAGAAACCCAGTGATGACGATGATTGTCAATCTTCGACCCTCAAAAGAAGGACGAGGCCAAAGATCGGAAAGATCGAAAGAAAGACTCGGTAGGGGTCATCGCAGCGAAGACATGGGAACCCAACGAGCCTAAAACCGACTTGATAAGCACGAGTCTTCCAGCCTGAGAAAGCAGCGACGCAGTCCAGCGAATAATCCTTCCCCTGACCTTGTCCGTTAGAGGGTCGAAAAGGGCGTTAGGTTTCCTTCCTCTGTAGAGGACAACACCCAAGTACGGCAGAGGAAGAGAGGCCGCTCTGAAGCCGGTGAAAGAATGGACCCAAGAGACCCGGGGCGGATCCATGTCTTTCTCATGAACGAAACAGCTCTTCGAAGAGTTAACGAGCCGACCCGAGCATCGCTCAAACTGATGGATGAAGGAAATCAGCCGACGAACAGATGAACGATTTCCGTTCGAAAAAATGACTATGTCATCCACAAAGGATAAGGAAGAAACAAGGGGGCACCCTCTCGGAAGACCAAATCGGTGAACCTGACCGAAAATCATTAAGGTGTGGATTCCACGAATAAAAGCTTCAGCCGCAATGACGAAATGAGATGGAGATAGAGGATCCCCTTGTCGAAGGCCGATCCGTTAATTAGAACTGAGAACCAACAACTTGAGATAAGCCTCCAAACCAGATCGATAAGGGTTTCAGGAAACCCGAAGGCCCGCAGAACTCTAATGACAAAAAACCAAGACATACGATCATAGGCCTTTGCCATGTCAAGCTTGAAAACAACATTTGAGCCTCTAACCTTCCGGTCAATCTGGGAAATCAGTTCCTGAGCCAACAGGACGTTGTCAGTGATTAAACGGCCCTTAACAAAGCCAGCCTGAGAAGAGGAGATGATGCGATCAAGGAACGGAGCTAAACGAGTGGCCAAAACCTTAGAAATCACTTTGTTGGAGAAATTACACAGACTGATTGGTCGAAATTCCACGCATGATCGAGGGTTATCACACTTCGGATTTAGGACCAAGTTGGTGGAAGACCAACTAATGGGAAGAATGCTGCCGGAAAAGAAGTGCTGAATGGCCAAGCAGAAGTCTGGTTGGATAATAGGCCAAACACTTCGATAGAAGGAGCCGTTGAAGCCATCTGGTCCACTTGCACTGTCCTTACTAAGAGCAAAGACGCTGGCACGGATTTCTTCCGGAGAAGGCGGAGCAGCCAAAGCGTCGTTCCCCTCAAAAGGGTTAATATGACAGAGTATCGCATGTCAAGTGTTAAAATCACGCAACATATAAGCAGAAAGTATCAACTTTATTACATCAACATTCAACTTAAATATTCCATTCGCAGCATAACTTTTACCAACAAAAACATCATACTTAGTGATGGTATACAAATTTGCCCCTATTGTTGAGTAAAAACAACTTTATTTAACAAGAACCAAAACACCAATTTTCTTTCTCATCTTTGAAGTATGCATTACATCTTTTCACAATAAGGTCTTCCCAAAAGTCGAACTTCAACCCCACATTCCTAGTTCTAGCAACAGTAGTGTTGTGAGAGACTTCTAACAACAATTTTATATCATCTACAACAATGTACATCTTGCACATATCATGATTATAACAGACATGGAGAGAAGCACCAATGTCTACCCACTAACATTCTGATTTACCAACTAGGTTGATTTCAAAAATCATAGCCACTAGGGCCTCTTCAATCAGGTTAGCCTACGGTGCAATATTTGGCATGTTTCGACATTTAAGTGTCATATGACGTGGTTTGCCATAGTTGTAACATAAGAACAATTGTCCAGTACCATTCTTTAAGGGTGCGGTTGTTTGTTTTGAGGCTAGTTGTCGTTTTGATTTTATGTATATTTCGTAGTGGGTTTAGAAATGCATTTGTGGGTTTTTAAGTTTTGTTGTTAGAAACGATAAAGACCTCTGGTTATGTTTTCGGGCCTCCTCCTCAACAAGGAGGTGGGTAATCAAACTTATTAAGGAAAACTCATTACCCTTATGTTTGAGAGTGTTTTTAAAGTCCTTCCAACTAGTGGTAATTTATCTATCAAAACAGCTACTTGAAATTATTTATCTAAAGTCATACATTCGGGGATGATTTCGCGCGCAATTTTTGAAGCTCATGGGATGCGCCTCTACAGATTTATTATCTATCGGATGGAACTTCAAAAAGTAGCTGACTGCATATTTTGTTTCCATTTCTTGAAATGAAGTCTCTCAAATTTGAACGGTTTGCTTATGTCATAGCCAGCAGTGTCATTGGTGATTGAAGCCAAGATTTCGAAACGTCTTAAAATTGTTGATCATGGATCGCCTAACTGAGTTGTCTACGTGGTTGAGTTGCATATTTTGTCGTTTTCTTTAATATGTTTCGCCTTTTGTCCAAAGTTGTGCAAGGCAGATTATAAGCAGAGCCGCCTCCAAAATAAAGCAGTCGAATACAGTTTACCACCAAGGTTAATGATCAGAATTTGCACCCATGAACTACTAAAATATTACGCGTTTTATTTTCTTGATTATTATCTTTTTAAAAAAAAGAGGCATAACAGATAAGAGAAATTGTAGAAGGTAATTGTATATTTTCCTTTTTCGTTTCGTCTGTACATTAATTAAATAGACGGAAAACTGAAAGAGTGTTACTGTTTTAGTAGAAAGAAATGGAGAAGCATTACAAACGTTTTATTAATGAAAAAATGGATCTCTAAATGAATGTTAGAAAAAGTTCTCAAAATTGATGGGCCTTAAATGACATTTTATTAATTTGAATGAATAATACAGAACATTTTGTTAATTTTTATGAAAGGGTAATGTAATAAAACGTTCTATGACAGTTTGAAAAAAAACACTAAATGCACTTATTTAAACGTTTTATTAGTTTGTGCCAAAAGTATAAGATGTTTCTTTCGATAATCCCTATGGTGGGCGACTCAAACAATGAAGATAATTATTTAAACTTTTTTATTAATTACTTGAACAATTCAAACAACTCCAACTGTTACACTTAGTTAACAAAATATAAATTTCTTTGTTTCTTGAAGTAATATTCTGTGCCATCGAGTTTTCAATGTATTGGTTTGTGATTTTCTATATCATTTAAACTATGACCACATTTTACTTTTACGCTAAGATGTCAGACTGCATCATTAATGATGTGCTTTTTTATGCTACTATTTGTATCTGTATGGTGCGAAGCTTTGGCTATTAGTTGATGTGTTATATATTTATTAAGTTTAGGTTTGGCTATTAGTTGATGTGTTATATACTTATTAAGTTTTCATCATTGGATGACGCAAATTTAATTATGAATAAAAACCATATGTATTTTCTTTTGTAACCCAGTAAATATAAAACGGCTAAGCAGTAAAATAAAAAGATAGATGTTAACAAGTACCTCAAGGTACATGTTAAAATTGTTAAATTATTTAAGTTGCTCCTTGATTACACATGTTAACTTTTGTATAATGATAAAATTCGTATATTAAAATTTATTTTCTTCGTCGACTTCTAGCTTAAATCAATCATCTCTTGGCCATGATGATGATGGTTTGATTCATTTAGTGACATTGACGCTGGCTTTAAGTGTAAACACCGGAGATTCATGAATTACTTGAGCCAATCATGTTAGTTTTGTTGAGAACGTCGCCTTGAAGGACGAAAAGAAAAAACAATCATGCTCGGATTTATTTTTATTTTGCCTACTGGCTGCTGAGCATATTTACTCTTCGAACGTGATAATAACATTTATTTTAACCTAATATAAAACCCAGAAAGTTCCTATAAATACACGACATTCTCGCTCAAAAACAGAAGAAGAAACACAAACAAAAATGAAAGGCAGCAAAGGCTTAGTTCTAGTAGTATTCCTACTAATCTCCCAAATGATCTACCTCTCGTTTTCCGCAGAAATTGGGATGAAAAATAGAGCAAACAACAATGCGGCTAAAGTTGGGGCAACGGCAAAATCTACAGCAAGTGCAATCAGTCGTGCTATGTCTGCCAAACTTTCCCAAATTATGGATGGTCCTAAAAATCGTGGTGGCTTCAAACTGCGAAAGAACAACAGGCTTCGTAGCAAAAGAAACGCCCGCAACGCCTAAATTATAAAATAAATGCAATGGTTGTGATGATATTTGTTACAGAAACATGATATATCTCTTGTGGTAATATGAACGACATATGTATTTCTGTTTTATCCTGTGTAATTTGGTTTGTGATAAGCAATTAATAGACTCGTCACCTTTATCATTGTGGTTTGTATTCATCCTATTGTGCATGATAAAAGTGAAAAGAATAAGAAAATTGCTGCCAAAACAGGAAAAAAAATCATGTTCAGATCAAGGCCTGAGTGAGCAACTGAATAAAATACCTCTTCATTCAATATAGATGCTATGGGAATTTCCAAAATACTAAAAGACAGATGACAAAAGCTCTCTCAATGGGCACAAGTATAAGACAATAATGAAAGCAAGATAAATTCGTTCATCGCAACTTTTTAAGATTTATTTTCTTGGGACACGGCCACATTTAAACCATCCACATGGGAATAATATTTTGATTTTGCAGTTTCATAGTAATTTATGGTAATTTCAAGTTCATTTGCATCTTCCTATTTAGTATTTACTATGTCTTTTAAGTTTTAACCAACAATGACATGTGCTACCATATGATTTAGCATCTTTACTGACTTTAAATAAGTAAAGGATTACATGGATCAAATCAAAATAGTTTGACTTTGGTATGTTTTACACTGGATAATTAATTCTTCTAGTAATACCATCCAAGTACCAAACTCCAATAAAATAAAATAAATAAATAAACAAAATCTAAATATCCTTCACAATAATTTGATTGCTAAAGAATAAACTGTTTTAGTAAAAAGGTTTTTCTTCTTCAAATTTCATTTTTTTTTTCAATGTTTTTAATACAACGTCGATAGTTTACTATTACTTTGAATTAGAAAGAATGACAAACTTTTTAAAAAAAAAAAAAAAAAAAACTCTAATCGAAGTACGTCAAACTTTATTTTTGGATTGAAAAGACGTAAAGATTAATTATAACTATCATTATCTACCATTTTTACACTACATATAATGTCGGTAAAAAATAATATTGCACTAGAATGTTAGATATAATTAATATTGTCCTTTAGTTAGTAAAAAATTTGTTATCTTCTATTCGACTTTTTTTAAAAAGCGTATTTTACTTTTACATGCTTTTTACATAAGTCTACCTCTACTTTTCATTGTTCTGTTTATTCTTGTTTATCACTTTTCTTTTATTCGCTCCATCCTTTCTTTCCCTAAAGGTTTGCTCGAATAATTATAATTAACAGATGTTTTGCAGGAAGAAAATCAAAATGATTATCAAAATTAAAATTAACTTGTTTAGCCAATTCGTAAAAGGGATCAGAGTATCCAAACAGAGAGTCGGCAAGGCAATAAAGTTATGAAAAAGGAAACATAAACCACACATGCACAAACGAACATCATTATAGTGGTCCTCTTCATATCTTATTTTTGCATTCATCAAACAGAACACGGGCTTTCATAAACTACAAAAAGCTAATATAAATATGCTAATAATCCTAGTTGTCAAATAGTAAGCCGGCACAAGTGCTTCAAGCCAAACAGAAGCAGGAATGAATCCATGTCAATGCTATTTCCAACTTTTCCATCACTGCTTAAAAGTCTACTTCAATCGCAGTTTATCCAAAATGGTCCACGTAATTCCAGCTGACGTTATCAACATAACCTATAAATCCACATTCTCCAGCATATGCATGCCTATAAATAGTAAATACACAATGAAATGTAGTCGACAATTAAGCAGGAAATTAAAAATCGTTGTAAAAAATGCCTAGCAAGAAAGTTTTAGTACTTATATTCACGGTGCTGCTAGTATTTCATTGCTTAATGATCAGCTTTGCATCTGCTGCAAAAGAAAGGGTAAAAAATGAAGGGCTTGGCAGTCTTGTAGATCAAAAGAATAGACACGGGAGACGTTCTACTCATAGCAGGAGGCCTACAAGAACCCGAGGCATTAATCGTAGCCCCAAATTTCCTAATGACCGAGATAACGGTCATGTGTCTATTTTCTACTAATCTTAGACTGCTATTTTCCAAGATGGTAGTTTGGAATATCCTATAATGTTTATATAGGGAAATAATGTAACAAGTGGTTTTCTAATAACGTTTCATGTGTACACGTTAACATGTGAATTTTAGGTAACTAGTTTTGCAAGTTCTGCTAATCAAAGATGTTTTCTAATTCAAATACCAAGCATCTCCGAAGGTGAGTCTCGATTACGGTTACATAATCCAAACCCCAAATCAACTTTTAACAATCTATTACCATGACCACGTAATCGGGATTGATTTGGTTACAAATCTGTAACTAAGAGCATCTCTAACCGTTCAGAGTGTGAAAATACAATTTTTCACACTCCGAAATGTTGAAGAACTCACTTCTCCAACAGAAATGAGGCCAGACGACCTAAATTTGAGCACATTTTCAACCGGCGCTTGATGCGCCTGTGTAATAGGTGCTTGGATATCATGCGCCAGTTCAACAGGCGTCTCAATATAAGGTGCATGTTGAACAGGCGTTTAATACCCAGGCGCCTGTTACACAGGCACCTCAATAAATCCAAAATATACACACTATGAACCCCAAATCGACACTATCCAGATTTCTGCATCATGTTGGAGCCAGCTTCTACCACACATCTCCACATTTCTGATATCCAACCAACCGTTGGAGTTGCTTTAAAGCTAGATCCATGTCAAACGGGTGTCTACTTCATAAGTACATGTTTAATCGGCGTCCGACAGGTTGGGCATCTGGTAATCGCAAGTCTATTGGTTAGTTTTTGAAACTCCATATAAACACATCAACTCAAATTATTTTCATACAACGAAATTTTTCATTGTATCTAAAACTCATTTCACCACACTCATACTACAAAAGATACCCCTTTTGCCGATGCCAGAAAGGCATCATCGCAGCATCGATAGGATCGTTTTCAACGTCGACCTGACGACTGTTAAGATGTTGGTAAAAGGATGTTAGAAAAAAGTTTTCGATGCTATGAAGACCTCTTTCATGGGGTATTTACCGACACCATATAGACGTCCCTTACCAATGTCAGTTCTCCCACTACAAGAAAGGACGTAATTTTCGACTGCTGAAATTCGTCGACGACCGTCGGATACCGACCAGGGCCGTCAGAAAAGGCAGTCGAAAAAAAACTCGTCACCAAACAGTGCTTCTGACGGCTTCGACGATGGCTTTGTGACGACTATCAATGGCAAATTCCGACGACCGTCGTGCACGCGTGGTTATTCGTGGTTCACCTTAGCATGTGTCAGAAGCCGTCGGAAACCGTTGCTCTCTAGGCGTCGAAAATCATTACAAGCGGTCGATTATTTTTGGACAATAAGACATCGATTGCCGTCGGATATTACTGACTAATAGGTCGTTGGAGTTCGTTGGAAGCCGTCGTAAATCTGGGTTGTTTTTTAATTTCTACTTTCATTTGTCCCATATACAACACATACATATCATTGTATATCGCAGATCGATTTCACACACACACACACACACACACACATATATATATATATCATATACATATACGTGTGTGTGTTATAAGCCCAATTCGCATATAAAATATCGATACAAAAAAATCACTACTTACAATAAATAAAACTCAAACAATTCACCGTACAACAAAACATTCAACCAACATACACATAATCGACATCCAATATCTCAAAATGTATCAGTATTGTCAAATCAAACCATCATATCATTCAACATCTCCTCAAAAAGTACCAAACATAACAAAGTACATCATCATCACCGTCTCCAAGTGCATATACGTATAATATCCAAACACAAACACAAAAATCATACCTATCAAGCCTCATCATTGCCTCTGGAATTACCCACGAAGGAAATGCCTCATGCTATTGCATATATGCAGGCAAGCGCTCGTCCAACTACGTCATCTCTGTGGCACGACGACGGCCTCACTCCTCCAGCTCTACAATCTCCGATGTCGGCTCCTGAATCTCTTCTTTGTCCATGGCTTTTTGGTACTTGCCATTGCTTGCTCCTAACCTGCAACATATGATCTAATAAGATATTTTTGTCTATTGGCTTAGCAGTCAGTATAACACTACAAAAAAAAACCCTATTATAATGTCGTTTTTACAGTGGTCTTTAAATGTCCGTTGTAATAGAAACTTATTACAACGGTTTTTTCTGGCCTATTGTAATAGATATCACTTTTCAACAGCTCTTTTACTTTGCACATCGTAATAGGCACCTATTACAACATTTTTAATTTGTTCATTGTAATATATTGCTTATTAAAATTGTTTACTGCCCGTTGTAATATATACCAGTTTTCATCCCTATTTGTCCATTGTAATAGATGCCTATTATAACCTTTTTTTGCATGTTGTAATAGATGCTAATTTTAACAACTCTTTTTTTTTTTTTGCTAATTGTAATAGATACATATTACAACAATTTTAGATTACCAGTTGTAATAGATGCAAATTTTCAACAACTCTTAACCGATCATCGTTATCTTCAATTATTTTAGATATCATAGGAGGATTTAATCTGCATTCTAATAGAATTAATTTTACTTTCCAATTATTAGTATGTAACTATATACAAATTTTTTAAAATAAATATAATGAGAATGTTTAACAATTAATCATGATAAAATTAACATATTAAGAAAAGAAATTCAAAATTGAGAAACTCGTATTTTGTGAAAACCTGTATTTACAACGTTTTTCAAGCAAACGTTGTAAAAATACTTTTTAATATTTAATAATTTAATTACAGTTAATTATTAATAATTAGTAAGCTAAAGTTAATGTTTAATATAATTGCTAATTTAATTGCTAATTATTATGTATAAGCAATAATAATTTATTATATTTGATAATTTATTATAGTTAATTATTAATAATTTGAAAGCTATAGGTAATATTTATTAATTGCATTTAATAGTCAATAAATATAATTAATAATAAATAAATAATTTTAAATAAGTAATAATTAATTTTTAATAATTAATAATCAAATTTTAATACTTAATAATTATATTCAATGTTTAATATTTAGTTCATTTTCAATTTTAATAATTGATATTTGATAATTTATTATTGTTTAATAATCAATAATTACTAATTAATGTACCATTTAATAATTAATGATTAATGATTTATTATTAATAATTACATTAATATTTAATAATATAAAAATAATAATTAGTATTAATAATTAATATTTAGTTATAATTATGAAGTATCGATCAATTGATAATTAATAATTAAAAAAATAAGAAGTAATATTTAACAATTAAATTTCATTAATTAAAAATATGGAAGAGTATATTATTGGATATATTTAAATATTAATATATCTTATACTATAAAGCAAAACTTTTGATCAACGGGTCAAACTGAACCCTTTTATCCACTCTCCATATTGCCCTAATTCAAGTTAAAAACAAAACATTCTGGTGGGGCAATTCAGCCTTTTCCGCCACCCACCCCCACATTTTCCAACAGTCTTCTCTCACACGTCTCTGTACCTACCTCTTCTGTTTCCCTTTCTTTGTCCTCTTCATTTTCCACTTTCATTTAAATCCACTTTCCCCTTGTGCACAAAAAATGGCAACTCCCCTCCTTCACATCCCTAATCGCCACCCCCATATTGACCTTATTTTACTTCCCCTTCTCTTTCCCTTCTACTGTCTACAGCCAAAGCCGATTCACACTGTCTACAGCCAAAGCCGATTCGGCCATGCCTACTATCGGCCGTCATGATCGTCCATAAGCGTTTATCCACATTCCACCCGCAACGAACGCCGACGCCATCTCCATGATCGATTATTGTTCACACCTTCCACCATCGACGGTCTTCATTTCCCAAGGTACGATCTCCACGTCTCTCCCACTTTTGATGTTTTGATTTTACCATATTTATCGTCCCCTCCCTAATGGAATGTAACTCCGCCTAGAATTTCATTTCCTTATGCCTCTACATCTGCCTTCACCTCCATCACCTAACTTCCTGCTTCTGTGTTTGTGACGACCCGCCTTTCTCCCTACTGAAAGACGCATCATTATTAAGAAAGAAAGGGATAGAGAAGAGAAAAGATAGAGAAGAGAAAAAGAAACAACATCAGAATCTCAACAGCGGAACGAATAAATTGTATTAATCACATACTATATTACATAGTATCATATACATCAGAGCTACATAGCTTATAAAACACATACTAGACAGTTATAAACACCTGTCTAGTTATTACAACTCAAACAAACACTCAGAGACCAACACAGTGGAACCACTATATATATCTACAAACGCTGAAGCCTCCTGCTCCATTGCTCCTCCAGATTTCGTCAAACCTAACCTGAATCCCTTGGCTACTCTTAAAAATTTGAGTACCCAAGAGTTTAAGAAAACAGAAGATAAATTCCAGGCCAGACATGGGGCTGGTGTGAGTAAATGGGTTAAAATTGCTTAACTTTGAAAACCTTTGAAAACAAAAGGTATCACGTAAGACTCCCCACACATAAACATCAGTACGTTTTTAACTTACGCTAACCCAAACTTTTGATAGGAAATCTAGTGATATTATAATAGGGTCTAGGGATTTCAAGTAAAATACAGAAATAGCTGGAATGCTTACATCTAAAATTCCAACATAGTTGGGCACAATCAATACGTATGGTAATTATTGGAGATTGGATTCCATACAATGGCAAAGCTACTGGGGTACGGGCCTAGATCACCGTACGAGGATTACTCCCAATCCCCTACAACACAAGGCTGGAACCATCCCTTACTGAATAGTCCGGAACAAGACAACTCCGGGGTTGTAGCTAGCAACTGCCTACACAGCCGAATAAGAATAGGCATCTAGACAGGGGTAAATCTCGTCCTACTTGGGCATGACCCACTTAGCCTTGTTGCACCTTCCATACTTTAGCCATTCCCAATTGATGAGACTTGAGGCTAGGATTACCTTTATAGAACATATCTATCTTAGAATGCTCGTCGTCCACCTGACGATGTTTTGAAAGCATTCAATCCATACAAGTTCATTCTAGGTTCGAACGAAACCGAAGACATTATCTCGTTACACTCATTTTGGAATCACCCTCAGAGTTAACGATAATAACCCTTGCACTCTGAATCTTTATCTTCACTTGAGATTCACGACCTATCGTTAATTTGGATCAATGTGGTTTTCGGATATCCAAATCTGGATACCCGATCACGGTCTCATCGAAATCCAAAACGTCATCTTTTAGGTCCAAGTTGTTTTAATGTTAAAACAATTCAATTCAAATCATTATCTATATTCACACAAATAGATAATTCACATATACACAGATAGATAATTCATATCATCATCATTCAACCAAATCATCTCATATCACATATCACATATCTCATCAGAGATATCAAACAAACAAGGCATTCAATATCAATTAGCCATACATAAGCAATGATTTATTAATCACACCATCCATAATTAATTTAAAATGAATTAAATTAATTACTTCATCTCTAACTAATTTAAAATAAATTAAATTAATTACTTTCATCATAATAAATCTTGCTTACATAACCATTAATTAATTACAAACCAATTAATTAATCATCACCTTAATTAATCACCCTTGATTAATTATCTTTAATTACATTAAATAATTAACCCTTAATTAATTACACAAATTAGTTATCCACAAACCATTAAAGTAATTAACTTTAACTACTTCATTAACTATAACTAATTACATTAATCCTTAATTAATTACAATTAATTAATCACCTTACAATCACTTATTATTGATTAATTAATCAATCCTTAATTACTCTCATTAATTACATTAATTAATGATCCTTAATTAATTACTTCCATTAGTCAACTTTAATTGATCGTAAATAGTAATTACCATCATGTAATTGCTTATCTTAATTAATTAACTCCTTAATTAATTATATTAATTCTTTGATTAATTACACCAAGTAATTAATCCTTAATTACTTGCACTAAGTAATTATTCTTTAATTACTTTCCATTAAGTAATTCCCTTTAATTAATTACATTCCAGTAATTATACATTAATTACTTTACTAAGTAATTACACTTTTAATTTCATTAAGTATTCATAATTAATCAATCATCAAGGTTATCCATAATTAATCAACCAATTAATTAATCATATTCATTCGATTAATTACAATTGGGTAATTCATCCTTTAATTACCCCTTTAAATAAATAAATTAATCTTTAATCACAGATTAATTAATCCATAATCATTAATTAATAAACCTTAATTATCAATTAATAAAACTTAATAACCCATTTATTAATCCTTAATTAATCAGTTAATCAATCCTGAATAATAATTAATTAACCCTAAATAACAACTAATTAATCCTTAATTAACTTTAATTATAGATTAATAATTTATTAATTATTAATTAATAGAACATAATTATTAATTATTAAAACTTAATTTCAATTTAAGTACTTTTTAATTACAAATTAATTAATCTCTAATTAATAATTAATCAATCCTTAATTACTTAATTAATTAATCTCTAATCATTAATTAATAATCTCTAATTATCTAATTAAATTATACTTAATTATAAATTAATTAACCTCAAATTAATTAACTTATAACCCTTAATTATTAATTTTAAATAAATTGATTAAATCAATTAATTACTTTTAATTAATTCCTTAATTAATCCTTAATCCGTAATCATTATTAATTAAATTAATTAATTATACTTAATTTCCTTTAATTAACTTAATTATTTTCAAGATTATAAGATCTTTTTCATCTTAAGATAAAACATTATCTTATAAATGCCTTAATTACCATTTATACTTTTAAACCATTATATCTTTATAATTAACTATACTTAATTAAATCAATAATTAATTTTTAAAATAAAATAATCATTTCTTGATAAATAAGTTAACAAAACACAACTTCCATAACCTTAAACATTTATCAAAAGATGGTTTAAACTAAATTTAATTTAGATTTTAAAACTTGTCTTTAAAATTCCATTTTTATTTAAGTTTAAAAATAACTTTAACTTTATTTAACAAAATTTTAAATTAAACAAATTTCAAACTTCTTGATAAAATGTTAAAGAAAACATTTATCTTTATAAAGAATAGTGTTCAAAAACAAGATTCATTTCAAAAGTTTAAAACTTTCTTTATTTAAATTTAAAACCAGTTTTATAAAAAAAATTTAAAAACTTTTAAAAATTTCCTTTAATTTGTCTGCTTCAGTTGAACCTGCGTATCACTTGAAAGCCATTCCAAGTTCCATCTCCTTTCCTTCCATTTTCAAAAATTTAGTTTAAATTTAAATTTAAAGACCTATAACACTAAAACTACAGGCAACCACACATCAATTACTCGAGCACAGACTCGAGCTAAAACCCCAAAACCATGATCCCTACTTCGAGCAAACTCAACCCAAAAACCACAACCCAAACCTCCTGCTACAACATCACCTGTGCACATGCACCATCTCCGGAGACACATCCGATCACTGATGAACCTTCCTGCACGTTACCCTACATCGCAGTAACCCACTCTGATCACCAAACCACCATACGAGCTCTCGAGTAAGATCGAGAAACCCAATCGAATCTGAAACAAAAACCCATGCCAGAGAAACCCTTCGACCCTGCTGCTCCGACCACCAGAGGTCAGACGACTCTGGCCACACCCTGCCGACACATCATGGCACTCTTTCCCTGAGTAACAAGCAACTCGATCCACCATAGATGACACGGTCATCCCAATTCCAAACACGACTAATTTAGGGTTTAAAACTTCTCTCGACCACCGTTGACGCTACAGTGATCATGCGACGCTCCTACCATTTTTGCCAAACACCCAGATCACTTAGGTAGCTCCAGCAGGAACGCCGACCTTCCCGGTCACTTAGATCATCAGAATTTACTCAGAAACCTAATTTCAAACATCACCAAATTACACATTCAATACTTCATTAAAAATTATGATCTTTGTTTTAAAAATCCTAACTTTCAAATATGATTCAAGATATATACTTGAATCAATACAAATTAACATTTGATTTTATCATATATTTAAGTTTTATACTGTATTATCTTGGTTCCCGTAAATTTCCAAACTTAAACTACTTGAACTTGTTATTAAAAACTAGATGATGTTTAAACTAAACTAACTTGTTTGAACACCAAAGTTTTACAGTGAATGGATTGAGAGTTTTGAATTTTGGTTCATTTTTACATCTCTGTAATCTTGAAAAACAGAGAGGCACAGATAAACTAGACATGCATACTCAAATACATTCATATACACAGAGGCACTACTTATATAAACATATACATGCAGAGCATCATCACAGAATTTCACAAGCAACCATTATTTTCCTACTTAAACTTTTAAATTTTAAAAGTCTACTCACCATTTTGATAAGCAGAGGCTTTGAAAAGAACTGAAATTTTTGAAAACTGGGAGGCTTGCAAACAGATCTAACTTGAAAACGTTGTTTTGCTTGAAACTGGAATGCTTTAAGACTGGAACATGATGATGATTCAACTTTGATCCCAGGTTGCAGTTTTGAAAATGAACTTTGCTTGAAAATGGTTACATGTTTGAAAATTACAGGCTTTTGATAAAATAAGTTATAGGTTTGATTAACTTGCTTCAGGTTGCAAATCTGAAGATGTTTTCCAGGCTTTGTAAATGTTTCTCTGAGGTTTGTTTTTTTTAAGATTTGCGCTTTGCCTTTGTAAAATGGTTTCAGATTTGAGAAGGGTTTCAGATTTTGTTTATAAGTTTGAATTTTCTTTGTCTTTGAAAAGAAGATAGAAAAAAGAAAATGAAGAGGAAGACTAGGAGTTTAAATAGAGTTATTTTTTGATTTATTAAAATAAAAAAAATGACACCTTCCTCATACCTTACTTGATTACTCACACATGTTACTTTAAGTGGTTTATAACTTAACACTTCTATTTATTCATTTCCTTATTATTTAAAATGATTTTAAAAGCTTTTATAACAGATTTCCTAATTAATTAATACATTTCTAAATTAATAAATTCCTTTCTAAATTTATAAAAACCAAAACCTTTAAAAGAAAATAAAATAAAAACCAATCATATTTTAAATAAAATCATATATAATATTTTTAATCCATTTTTAAATGCAAATATAAAACTTTTTTATTTATTTACTATTAAATAAATACTTTTCCAAATTTATATAGATAAATTTTCTTTAAAGAAAATAATAGAAAACAACCTTGTTTTGATTAAAAACCTTATCCATATTTTATATCCAAAATATTTTTAAAGTAATTATCCTTTAAATTCAAATTTAAATCCAAATTTCAAATTCAAATTCAATTTAAAATCCAATTAAAAATCAATTCAAATAAATATCAATTTTAAACAAACACATTATTAATTGTAAATAATTATTCTATTTAAAAATAACTTAAATACACATATATATTTTTAAACACGCTTATTAAATTTGAAAATAATAGGTTTATTTAAAATCTATTTATAAAATAACATAATTTAAATTTGTAAATTATTATTCCATTTAAAAATTTATTTGTTTTTATATTTAAAAACAACTCATCATATTTATTATTGTTTAAAATAACAATTTTTACCCATTTTAAATAATTAATCAAGAGATTATCACATTTTAAATTCCTTGAAATTCCGGAATATCACAGTGTCCCACTGTCTTTCTGCTACCAAATAAAATCCACCCATCTTTATTGAATTTAAAGAAAATTTTAATCGTATCCTACCACTATTTCACATCAAATTGTTATCTTTTAGCAAACATCGATAACCAGATTTCAACCACGGCACTCTAGGATGCCCTATTTTTAGTTTTTTTAACCAGTTCGTCTTTTTATACTTTCAGTTTTGACGGTCGTAGTAAACTATTTCCATTGAATCTCAAAGATTTGGTTACTCAACTGCTAACTTTAGATTTTGATTTTCGAAAATTGTTTTGCATCATCGTTGTGTCTAATTGTTTTACGTTTAAAATAACAAATACTCACAACCGTTTGATTTCTCTAGCCATACTTTTTTCGTTTTAAAAGTTCCCAAATAATCAGATCCTTTGTTAGATGTTATTGTTATGAAAATTGTAAGGAAATAAAATAATTATCTAGATGACGTTTTGGCTTTTCAAATTTGATATGGATCTATGCTACATAGATTGGATGCTTTTACAGTTATTTTTGGTTTATTATACTGTTGATTTAGGAACCTCTGACAATGAAAAACGGATCGATTTGTTCTGGGATTGGCAATTATGTCTACACATTCGGGATGCTAGATTTCCATTCCAACTCAAAACCAGGTATTCACTTTCTTTCTGTATTTTTTCATGCTAAATCTGACAATGGTTAGTAGCAAACAAAATAAATACATTTATCACGACAAGCACTGAAGCATTAGACTTTTAAGAAATTTGAACACTAAGCAACTTCGCTTTTGTTTTTACCATCTACAAACTTTCATAACTATTAAGTAGTGAGAAGTCCAATGCAATTTAATATGCGCATAAAAAGATAGTAAGGTCTATAATCAATATTTTACCCACCGAATAAATGCTGGCATTATTCTTCAAGCCTGGAGCTCTTTCCATATTAAACATATTGAAATGCATGTACCTATAAGTACTTATTCTGAATTTTGAGTAAAATCTAAGAAAGAAAAAAATAGGAAGAGAGATGTTTATGGACAAGTCCCTTCCCTCATCTACTTCTTCCCCTTAGTCAAAGTTGAAAAGGGAAGGTGCTCCTTATAATTTGAAAGAAAATGCAAATTAAATAAAGTGGACAATAACGATTATTTTGATTGAGTAAAGTCACAATAGAACAAGTGTTATCCCGCTTTTTGGCAAAGCCGTGATACAAAAAGATCAGTCGAAAACAAAGGGCAGCTCGTCTCATGGATTGGTTATACTTTGCTTCACAATGGAAATCGCTGAATTTTGTCCGAGCCCGGATCAGGCTACTGTTATCCCATTTTTGGTCAAAATTGGAATATCAATGTTGTGTGCATTTCCACCATGACCGAACCAAGAAGAAGCAGCCAGCAAGCGTATATAAGTCTGGGATTTCACTCATGATTCAAGTATAAAAGTCCATTCGGTATCAAAGGTTTAAAGTTTCATTCGGCAATGTAAAGCGAAATCTCATTCGGCATTCAAGATGCCTTGGTTCATCCGGCATTCCCAATACAAGAGCTCATTCGGCACTCTCATAGCCGAACCAAGCTCCATCCCTACCACCGATCCAGGAGAAGGAGACCACCGGTCTAACTCCATCAACACACCACTACCGAACCAAGCCTCACCTCCAACAACTACCGATCCAGGCCACCTCCTACCGAACCAAGGAGGCCTCTCCTCCATCACCGAACCAACCCACACCGAACCAGATCCCCTCTCCTCCATCACCGGACCAAACTCCACTTAGCCACTGCCGGACCAACGTCCCACCGAACCAACTCTCCACCCAAGCCATGCCGAACCAACTCACTCCAACCACTACCGGACCAAGTGGATACCGAACCAACATCGCCGGACCAGATTGCTTCAGCACAGGCCCACCAGCAGCTATATACATCCAGAACCCCTGCCCCCAGCCTCACTCTATAAATAGAGGGGCGGGAGTACAACAATGGAAGACAAGTTTGAGAGCTCAAGCACGGAAGGAACTTTCAAACAACTTTCATATACTTGTAACCAAAGCTTTGTACTTGTATTCTGAAGAGAAAGAGGAGAATAACATATAAAGTGGATGTAGGCACGTTCTGGCCGAACCACTATAAATTGTGTGTCTTTTACAGTTTAGTCCCTGCTTTTTACATATTTGCATAAATCACCCAAATCGCTAAGAACAACATATAATCAACTAAATCGTACGACTTTGAAGTGTTTGCCCATTTTTTGCGCAAACATTTTTGGTGCTTTCACTGAGAATTGAACAAGGATTCTACCGCTTGGAATTTGAATTTGAGAGTTTAGAGATTCAGATTGGAAGAGTCATGGCGAGACAATCAAGTAGAAGACAAAGACCAGAAAGAAGTCAGCACCAAGGAAAATCAAGAGGCTTCTTCAGAAGCTAATCAGGCATCGATCCTGCATGGGGGCACCACATTTAGAGCATGTTGATCCAATCCCAGAGAGAGATAGGGGTCTCTGAGCAACCTAGTAAGGAATGAACGCTCATCCAGGGGGCAGGTAAAATTCCCTCCTGACTCGGGGGGGGGGGGGGGGGGCAGGTCGAAAGAGATGAACAAGTCGCAAACCTCTCACTAACACGGTTAGATCATTTACACATGTAAGCGATCGCGCACGATCCATAGGCATGCTTTGAATGACTACTGACCGCACCATAGTAAGAGTTTACACTTTGACATCCTCGTCTTGCTCTTGCTTTGACCTTTACTTGAACATTCCTGTTGTGGAATTCGTGTGATTATTGCTTTGATGTTTGCAAATTTACTTGTGTGCCCGTTGGATCGCGAACGGTCCACAAGCACCTCTTGTATGGCGATGAACCGCCAAAGTATTTGATTCAGAAACTCCCCCGAACATGAAATCTGGCAAACGATCCAGAGACCCACTCGAACGTGAACCTGGTATCAGTAATACCAAGCCCCCCCGGCACACTTACTCGCCTCCAATAGACACACAAACGATCCAAGGACCCACTCGAACGTGAGCCTGGCATCAGTAATACCAAGCCCTCCTGGGCACACAACTCGCCTCGAACGGCACCCGACCTCGAACGATCGCAATTCGCCTCGAACGGCACCCGACCTTGAACGGTTGCAATTCGCCTCGTACGGCACCCGACCTCGAACGGTCACAGTTCGCCTCGAACGGCACCCGACCTCGAACGGTCACAACTCTCCTCGAACGGCACCCGACCTCGAACGGTCACAACTCTCCTCGAACGGCACCCGACCTCGAACGGTCACAACTCGCCTCGAACGGCACCCGACCTCGAACGGTCACACACTCGCCTCGAACGGCACAACTCATCTTGCCACAAATGGCTCGATCGCGAAAGGTCGCCGTTTGAGGTCCACTCCCTGACCGCCAACAGTCGCACCTTACCACGAATGGCTCGATCTCGAACGATCGTCATCCCAAGTAAGGCGCTTGACCGCGAACGGTCTCATTTCATCTTTTGCTGCGAACGGCGCCAGCCGTGAACGGTCACATTTCACCCCAAGTGGCTTGATCGCGAACGGTCGCCATTTGAGGTCCGCCCTCTGACCGGGCTCGGTCGCACTTTACCTCGAATGGCTCGATCCCGAACGGTCGTAATTTGAAGTAAAGCGCTTGACCGTGAACGATCGCATTCCACCGCAAATGACTCGATCTCGAACGATCGTCGCATGGATTTAGACGCTTGACCGCGAACGGTCGCACTTCACCTCAAATGACTCAATCGCGAACGGTCGTCATTTGAAGTTAGGCGCTTGACAATGAACGGCCGCGCTTCATCCCAAATAGCTCGATCCCAAACGGTCATCACTTGGGGCCATATAAAATATCAAGCTCTTTACAGGTTGTCAACGGGATATGAACATCCAGCTCATGGCATTACAAAACACGCCTTCCTATCGCAAGACATGTTTTGTGGGGAAAAGTGTTATCCCATTTTTGGTCAAAATTGGAATATCAATGTTGTGTGCATTTCCACCACGACGAACCAAGAAGAAGCAGCCAGCAAGCGTATATAAGTCTGGGATTTCACTCATGATTCAAGTATAAAAGTTCATTCGGTATCAAAGGTTTAAAGTTTCATTCGGCAATGTAAAGCGAAATCTCATTCGGCATTCAAGATGCCTTGGTTCATCCGGCATTCCCAATAAAAGAGCTCATTCGGCACTCTCATAGCCGAACCAAGCTCCATCCCTACCACCGATCCAGGAGAAGGAGACCACCGGTCCAACTCCATCTCCACACCACTACCGAACCAAGCCTCACCTCCAACAACTACCGATCCAGGCCACCTCCTACCGAACCAAGGAGGCCTCTCCTCCATCACCGAACCAACCCACACCGAACCAGATCCCCTCTCCTCCATCACCGGACCAAACTCCACTTAGCCACTGCCGGACCAACGTCCCACCGAACCAACTCTCCACCCAAGCCATGCCGAACCAACTCACTCCAACCACTACCGGACCAAGTGGATACCGAACCAACATCGCCAGACCAGATTGCTTCAGCCCAGGCCCACCAGCAGCTATATACATCCAAGACCCCTGCCTCCAGCCTCACTCTATAAATAGAGGGGCAGGGGTACAACAATGGAAGACAAGTTTGAGAGCTCAAGCACGGAAGGAACTTTCAAACAACTTTCATATACTTGTAACCAAAGCTTTGTACTTGTAATCTGAAGAGAAAGAGGAGAATAACATATAAAGTGGATGTAGGCACGTTCTGGCCGAACCACTATAAATATGTGTGTCTTTTACAGTTTAGTCCCTGCTTTTTACATATTTGCATAAATCACCCAAATCGCTAAGAACAACATATAATCAACTAAATCGTACGACTTTGAGGTGTTTGTCCATTTTTTGTGCAAACAGCTACAATTGATAGGACATGACAAGCAAGATCATAAGAACCGGCATTTCAAATTTCAAGCCAATCCAAGTTCGTATGCTCAAGTTATGATGGATGTAAGTTGAAGGGAAAAGCTACGGTTTCGTATCGATCATCATGCTCCAGTTCATATCGATCGATTTCGTATAGATCATGGGTCCAGCAGTTTCGTATCCATCGAAGAGCACCGGTTCGTATCGATGAACCTGGCTGTGTTCGAATCCATCGAGTTTGTATCGATGAACTTCGTACCCATCATAAAGCCGCGCTTCGTATCGATCAGCACTTCCTTATTCGAATCCATCGGTGTCTCCCTACTTCGTATCCATCGGCAGATAGAGCATTTCGCATCCATCAACTAAGGCAATAGTCACCGCTTCGTACCCATTATGGGAACCTCTCTTCGAATCCATCTGGTCAAAGCACTTCGTATCCAACAGGTTACCCTGCTTCGTATCCATCAGTGATTCGTATCCATCAACGGTTGTAGTTCGAATCCATGAGTAAGGCATTATTCGAATCCACCGAGTCAACAAATTTGATGACATGTCGTCCCTCGATGCGAATGGGGCGAAATATATGGAGTCGATGCGGTCAACTCGTAGTGAAGACTGGATTGAGGCGAAATGTACGTGCCACGTCATCACATGTCCACGAGAAGAGATCGGTTCGAAGGCATCAATTCGAAATGATCGAGTCGAACCAGACAGCCATCGAAAAACCTCACTTTGTATCGACTATATCTCCCAATCCACTGATCCAAATGCCATGAAATTTTCACAGAAGCTTGCGTACATGTTGAGGAATGTCTCCACCAAGTTTTAGCTCAATTTGACGTCATCTTGATAGATACGAAATGACTTCGTATCGATCGCCGATCAAGTCGAAACTTTCTAAGTTTGGTCGCGTGGGCCCACTCACGTGCCAGAAAAAGTCTTCCGAGATTTGAGCGAAGTCTCAGCCTCCTACGCCTATAAATAGAGCCCCAGAGCCTACAGAAAAAAGATCTTTCGACTCTCAAGCGCCCAGACTCTGCCGGATTGAGATCTCCATCATCCTACACCATATTCTTGCTGTCAATTTCGAATTTCCAGTTGAAACTTACTGTTGATTGCTGTAACAACTTGTAATCATTGAAAGAGAATCAATAAAGCTGTAAAAAACTTCACAATGGACGTAGGCAACAAGCCGAACCACTATAAATCGCTTGCCTATGCATTTACGTTACTGCAATTTGGAGTTTCTGTTAGATAATCCTTAATTTTTAATTTGCATTCTTCATTATTATCTCTTCAAAGACTCCCGGAGAGTGTTGTGACCAATTTTGGTGCCAACACTTTGGTGCTTTCACTGAGAAAACCCAGATTTTCTCATGCTCTTTGGATCTGTCGTCGATACCGGATTGAATAAATCTAAGAGAGAGATCCAGATTACTAATTCAAGTCTAGATTCCTTCCGTTCTATTCAGATTTGCATAAAGTCTAGGAAAGGAATTCAACCTTCAAGATGGTTAGCACAAGGACCACTTCTAACGCCATCAATCAAGAGGAACAGGACAGACAGAATCCTGCGCCACTACCTCCCTCTAACCAAGATGCTACCGAACACTCGAAACCATCAGGTCCAGTTACCCGACAGGAGTTTCAGCTGCTGCTTCAAGAGCTGACCCAGAGTCGGCAACAACTAGAAGAACAGCTACGCACTAACGCCGAGCTCACCAATCAGCTGAATCGCCAGAAGCGAAGGAGATCTAGGAGAGACCATGCTTCTCGCTCCTCCAGCGAAAGTTCCTCCTCTTCTGATTATCATAATCGATCTCCACGACCCCGGCTAGATGGGAGTCACATACAAGCTGCTGGAAATCAACTGGAAATGATTGTTGGACAATTGAGAGTTGGTCCATCAGCCAGTCTCCAAACCAGACCCTCCTCCCAAGGAGGTGCCATTCCTCACTGCACCATAGAATACCGCGCCACGAACTCCGTGGATGAACCAAGGGTCGATGCCCTAAGTCAGTCAAACTCGGACAGTCGTCGGCATGGGCGTACCCCTGAACCGTACATCCCAGAGGACTACGAGCCAAGAAGGCAAGATTTGGATCGTCGACAGCATCCGGTCTAACTCCAGGATATGGGATTCAATCGCATTCCGGCACGAGCCGCACTGAACATACAAATGCCGGATCTTTCGACCATGATACGTCAGATGATCCGCGAGAGCCAGGGTCTCACAAACGACGATTGGGGAATCTCTCGAAGTCGCACTCCTTTTACAGATGATATTCTTACTGCTGAACCCCCACGGCGATTCGGGATGCCAACTCTACCCATGTACGAGGGAAACTCCGACCCCAACCAACATATTCTGAAATATGAATGTTCGATGACCGCTGCCAGAGCTGACGATGCAGTAAAGTGTCGTAGTTTCCCTATATTCTTGGGAGGCATCGCTACCATGTGGTTCGCTCGACTGCCACCTCGATCCATTTCCTCCTTTGACTAGTTGGCCATAAAATTTGTTGAGCAATTCCGCATGCACATCGCGAGACCGAAAGACGTCAACACTCTGTCTAGCGTCACCCAAGCTCCTGGAGAGACGCTCAGACACTACTTAGAGAGATTTCATACTACATGTGCGGAAATCAGCAATCCGAACGATAACTCCATCCTTATGGCGTGGACTAAGGGGATTGACCCCGATTCTGAGTTTGGCAACTGGTTGGCTGGAAAACCAGCTGCATCATTGGACCGTTTCCACGCCAAGGCAGCTCAATTCCTGGGAAGAGAAGATGTGAAACAGTCTAGGAAGCAGCCTGATGCAGGGCCAAGCACGGAAGGGATCCAAAGCAATGTCGCGATCAAACAGTCCGGTGAGAGTTCCGGAAAAGTTCAGTTGAACCTTCAAAACAAACAAACTCAGCGAAGAGAGAACGTGAACCAAAATAGAAAACGAGATCAAAATCGTGGCCCACGGCGCAAAAATCCTATGTTTGACAGTTATACTCCTTTGAATACATCACTGGAGAACTTGTATTTACAAACCTGTAATACAATTCAATACAAAAAACTTGCTCCAAAACCATCGTCAGAGAGGCAAATCCAAACGGGAAAATTTTGCAGGTTTCGTGGAAGCTACGGGCACAATACAAATGAGTGTCATCACTTACAAGATCTCGTTGAAAAATTGATCAGAGAAAAGAAGCTGGAACAGTTTATGCGGGCACCGCAGCCTGGAGAAGCGGGCCCATCAAATCAAAATAATGAACCCAATCGACCGAGACAGGAGGACTCTGCATGTCCCCACGGGAGATTGGTGATAAACGCCGTCAGTGGCGGACCCACATTGTCAGGAGCCTGGAACGACGAGGATCTTCGTCACTGTTACACATGACAGGCTCTATCTAGTTCATGAACACTTTGCAATTTCCTTCACATTTTGATGTTTGAATTTGTAATAAGGCACTGACTTTGCCATATTTTTCCGTTCCGGCAATAGATTATTAACTCTTCAAGCTAGAGCTGTGATTCACCGAATGCGACATTCAACAATCACGATGCACGAAGAACTAAGTTGTATCGCACGATGGAATTTATTCAAATAACGAGTGACTGTGATACGACCGGCCACTCACTAAGTGAAACCTCAGCTCGGGGGCAAGCCATCACATCAAAGGCTGAATCAGACCGACACACGGCAATCCTAGAACCAACTCCAAATTCTCAGAGTGCGAATTGGAGTATAAACATCAACTCTAGGTTCCCAGAGTGCGAATTGGAGTATAAACATCAACTCTAGGTTCCCAGAGTGCGAATTGGAGTATAAACATCAACTCTAGGTTCCCAGAGTGCGAACCGGAGATAAATCCATCGTTCCCAAAGTGTGAACGGACTCCAAGTTCTCAGAGTGCGAATTGGAGTATAAACATCGACTCTAGGTTCCCAGAGTGCGAACCGGAGTATAAATCCATCGTTCCCAGAGTGTGAACGGACTTCAAGTTCCTAGAGTGCGAATTGGAATATAAACATCAACTCTAGGTTCCCAGAGTGCGAACCGGAGTATAAATCCATCGTTCCCAGAGTGTGAACGGACCCTAAATTCCTAGAGTGCGAATTAGAGTATAAACATCAACTCTAGGTTCCCAGAGTGCGAACCGGAGTATAAATCCATCGTTCCCGGAGTGTGAACGGACTCCAAGTTCCCAGAGTGCAAATTGGAGTGTAAACATCAACTCTAGGTTCCCAGAGTGCGAACCGAAGTATAAATCCATCGTTCCCAGAGTGTGAACGGACTCCAAGTTCCCAAAGTGCGAATTGGAGTATAAACATCAATTCCAGGTTCGCGGAGTGCGAATCGACGCATCAATGCTAACTCCAAATTCCCAGAGCGTGAATTGGAGTATAAAATTCCAGGTTTCCAGAGTGCGAACCCAAACAAACATGCTATCTCCGAATTCTCAAAGTGTGAATTGGAGCAAAAATACCAAGTCAAAGTTCCTGGAAGTGCGAACTGTATTAAAACATCGATAACTCTCAAATTCCCAGAGCGCGAACCAGATTATCAATCACAGATTATCCAAAGTCCCCGGAGTATGGACATGTGCTCAAGATTTGCAATCGGTGTGATCGACCACCGAAATACAAATGATGTTCCTCAGAACTAGGGGCAAAAAGCTTAAGTGTTAATCACTAACCGAAGCAATACAATGTCCGAAGTTCAACTCATTCATCAATCACGACATGTGATCAAGATTTTCAGACCTGAAAAATAAAACGAACTCTACTTGACGGTAAAAACACCACAAGTACACCGGACTGAAAGCCAAACACTGCAAATACTTAAGCACAAAAGAAATGAGAATTGAAACAAAGAAACTAAACTTTATTTCAACTAACTGTATGTGAAGATCCATGTACAAGTCATTCCAAAAAATTCCTACTAGCAGGGGGACAAGCCTGCATCAATACATAGCCAATAAAAGAAAAATAAAAGTGCCTTCCTAATTGCCAAAAATGCACCAGAGGGGATCATATACTTTTTCTTCTTCGGTTTCCTCTTCAACGCGGAACCACTGGAACCACTAACAGTCTTCCGCTTCGACCCCGTACCCTTTGGCGGATCTTCTTCTGACGAAGGCATGATATCGATATAATCCTCTGAACTTGAACTTAAAGGAATATTCTCTTCTAGAGGAGTTGAAGGAGTCGGGTCTACCACCGGGGGCGGAATGGGCGTGCTGGTTTCGACAAGCGTGTCCACAGAAGATATCGCCGCAAGAGGAGCGGGGCCAACCGTCGTCGTAACACACTCAGAATTACCACCGTGTGCTGCCGCTTCCATCTCTGTATTAATTTGAGCCAGTATCTCGGCCTCACGAGTAGCACGAGATTCATGATAGGCAGCGGTGGGCTGTGACGATACAATAGAAACATGTAGGAACGCGCCAAGAACAAATGGCATGTCAACAAAGGGGTCGTTGTGCTGGATCAAGAGTTCATTCATCATATGTTCGTCGAAAATAATTGAATCCCCCTGTGTCATCTCGGTCGGCGTGGCTGTCGTCGTGGTGATCGCTTCAGTAATAATGGCCTCCTGCTCTTGATGTGACTCTTGAACTGCAGGAGGCGCTGTCGGTGTAAATTTTCTCACTGGACAAGAAAGAAAAGAAGTTGTCAGAACACGCTTCAATACAAATACTTCAGTTTAGGCACACAGTAGATTTGTGCAGAGTACCTTCCTCAACTTGACTCGCGGCTGACTGAACAGCTTCAGAAGAATGCTCCCTTATGGGAGATAAGCGTGGCCGTTCAGCGTCATATCCTGGGACCAACTGCGGCTCAGTCGCTGGCGGCGGCTCAGTCGCTGGCGTCGGCTCCGATCCAGATAAAGTAATCATCTCTGAACTTGTAGTTGGGTGCTCAACGCCAGACCCCTCACCAACTTCCAAGTGTTGGGTACCCAGTCTCTCTCTAGCATGAGAGGTCATGAAATCGTGGAGAACCTTCTTCTCATCATCAGTCAATATACGGTTCTCCAACTCGAACTCATCAAAAGCTTCGCCTGGCTGTGCTGTTTTCTCTTCTTCAACTAATAAATTCCAGGCGTTGAATAAGTGTGTCGAATAATCGTCGAGCCACGTCAAATTTCTGTGCCCCAGCACATTAGCACTATAAGTAATGAGAAGTTCTTCTATCTCTGTCTCTAGCTTGATCTCTGCTTGACGAACTTTCCCATCGACTTCGGCTTCCGTCTCGCGGACCTTCTCCAAGGCCGCATCTCTTTCTCTCTGAAATTCCATTGCCTGATCACACGCTTCGTGTGCGGAAACGTTAGCGGTGTCACTCTCCTTCATAATCTCTGAAACTTTGGCCTTGAGCTCGTTTAGCTCTTTCAAGGCCGCATCCCGCTCAGCAGTTACGATAGTGTTTCGGTGGCCCATGTCCTCCACCGTAGCATAATGCTCACGCTTCATCCCATCCATTGCTGCCTGAGCTTCATCAGCTTTTCTAAGAGCTTCAATCTATAATTTTCGAGAGGACTCGGCCTCACTGCCGAGCGCCTGAATAATTTGGTCCTTTTGACCAAGTTCCTTTTCCAACTTCTCAATCGTGGCCGCTCGGTCAAAGGCCACCTTTGACGCTTTCTTTGCTGTTTTTGACCATTTTTGATACTGGAAGAATACGTCTGACAGATAATCATGCATCATAGGTGCAACTGACGCTGGTATCCTTTTTAGATGCAGAGGGAAGACAAAACAATCGAAGAAAATTTTAGGAAAATCTTTCTTCAACTGAGCAAGCCTGACTGCTCCTTCCCTCGAAGACTCCGTCAATGTCTGCTATGTTGTCGGGGGGTCGTGATCTCCGTTCTATGATGAGTATCAGACCTCGATGATTGGGAAGACGGCTTGTGCCATGAAGTTTCTTGAGGTCTTGAAACATGAACCGGAGGCGGTGCGGGAGCTCTAGGAGGTGGCGTCCGAGATCGAGACCGACGCCTATAATCTTTGTCTCTGTCAGAGCGCTCGTGACTCGAGCGCCTATGGTCATAGTCTCTATCTCCTTCCCTCCTATATGATTCATAACATGAAGAAGACTTTCGTTTGTTGCAAAGACTGCCAAGCAACGAGCCTCTACCAGACATGGTATCTGCGAAGCAAAAACATAAAAAGAAATTAGTAATCTCTCACAGTGAACGTATTACACTCGGAAATCGTGTAGTGCCGTGAAGTGTGAATGTAGGTGTAACCCCCCGACCAACCAGATGTGTCAACCGCACTAGTGGGCAGAGACTCGCTTAAAACTAAGGCTTCTGAAAGTTCGTCCAATCCGGCATCATGCTGCAAGGACACATCGTCCGAAATTGGAAGATCGGCGAGCCCCTCATAAGGATTCTCAGTTCTTGAGGGAGACATTTCCGAAATTCTAATTCCGGAGGTGGGTCGGGCCGTGACAACCGATTTCCATCTTCCCTCTTTAGGTGACTTAACAACGGCTGCCTTGCCTTTTCTTTGTTCCCCGATATCCTGGGCTACATCTGCAGATTCGTCCAATGGTTCTTTATCGGTGTGAGTTCTTTCGGAGTCAGCCTCCTCGATTGTGACAACTTTAGGTTTTCTTCATTCAACTCATTCTTTCGTGGCAGTCCCTAAGACACCGTCAAGCATTATACTTTGTCTTCGTTCAATCAGCCCAAGAATCCTAAGATTCCTATCTGTCAATAGCGACTCAATATTCCTCTCTTCACTTGGGATTTCTTGAAAAACCCGAACTATCTCCTTGAAACGTTCATCGTCGGGGTCGCTGAATTATGGCTGAAAATAAAAAGAGATGTGAGTTCGACTTCAAATACATCAGTTTTGTCAACTACCCGAAAAAATAGCAATACTCACGTCTAAATAGCCATCGCCGAGCGAACCTTGGGGGGCTCCTAACATAAAACCATTCCGTCCTAAAGTAGTTCAATCTAGTCCAAGCCCCTATGATGACTTGGCAATTTCTTACCGCCTCCAAGAATGTGAAAGATGGACTATCGGCCCGACTCTTGAAGTTAAACAAGTATCTGATCTCAATCGAGAGTGGCGGTCGATAGAGATATTTCATAAATGCAATGAACAAGCTATTGAGTGACGCATATTCGTTCGGATGTAGCTGAGATAGGGCGATCCTCAAAAACGATAATACTTCTCTTATATACTGGTTAAACGGAGGGAGTGTCCCAGCTGCGCACGTGTGGCGATTTAATGCGGTATACCCCTCCGGTGGATTGTACGGTCTATCATTTGGCCCCGGCAGTAATACGTCATCCATCGACAAACCATACCTTAAGCATATTCTTCCTAGCATGTCTTCCGAAATGTTGGACGGAACAGAGTCTGATGGGTTACTAATG
Source organism: Allium cepa (assembly GCA_030765085.1). Taxonomy (NCBI): domain Eukaryota; kingdom Viridiplantae; phylum Streptophyta; class Magnoliopsida; order Asparagales; family Amaryllidaceae; genus Allium; species Allium cepa. The sequence continues at coordinate 861,335,683 of CM060929.1, forward strand.
AAGGATTCGTCAGGTAACTCGTCCAGAGCTGGACCGATAACTTCAATCTCAATCTCCGGTACTTCAAGAACGGGAGGGACTGAACTCTGAGTTTCTTTTGGCTGCGAATTTGAAGTTTCCATAACTAGCTAAGTCACGAGAAATCATCGTTAGATGCTAAAGAGCCCCTGCATTCCCCGGTGTAAAGTGCATAAATGTGTCGTGCAGTGTTGTGCATTACTTGAGCAAATTCTACAGAGTAAACTGAAATGTATGAACGACATAACTCTGAAAATTAGACCGGAAATGACCGTCATCGCTGACCGTCACAACCGCGACGACCTTCGAAAGGTAGTCCAATATGCAATTCTACGGTCAAGTTCAATGCAAGGCAGAAGCTCGTCGGAGTCAAGTATTCTAATGCACAAAAGTTCTCTAAATTCGTCTAATTTCAACTTTGAATCGGTCGTCGCAGTTCAAATTCGTATCGAGTCAGAGATATATCATCGACCATGTTCGAATCGATACATTCGTATCGATCAGGTTCGACTCGATACGTTTCATATCGATCAGGTTCGACTCGATAAGTTTCGTATCGGTCCAGTTCGAAACGATACGTTTCGTATCGATCGAGGGCACGCCAGTTCGCATCAATCTGAGAACACTGGCTTCGTATCGATCGCCGCTCTCGTATTCGTATCGATACGAAATCGTATAATCTGGATCGATTCGAAAACTCCTATTACAGATCGACACGAAACAAAGGTAGAGTCGTTCCTCCACAACTCCTTCTCCAAAAAGGCCTCAACTCCATGGCCGCGCTCCATCCCCAATCTTGCTCTCACTTGTCCAGATTTCAAATTCATCGAAACCGGTCGTAAAAGCAAGAAGGATGGTTGAGATTTCGAGTTCATCGTTCTGAACATGATTCTATCCATTAATTACCTGATTTTAATATTTAAATTTAAAGGATTGAAAGACTGAATCGATTCGAAGGCTAAAACAGTTCTTTCTCTTAGACACTCTATCGATACGAAAGCAAAAGGCAGCAGTAAAAGTAAAAAAGTGAAAAATGGCTAAGTCCTAGCTATTTATATGAAGCCTAGAAGAAACTGGGTCGATTTGCCTCCCAGTCCACTTAACCAGTCGCAACCAGTCAAACCGCGGAATCGAATCGAACGCCCTGTTCGAATCCATTGGACCAAGAGCTTCTATCGGTTCGAAATGAACGACGAACCTATCGATGCGAAGCGCAGCAAGGACGGCTGAAGATTGTGAAGTCCATTGGCTCAAAGCCCTCGTTCGAATTAACAAGTTCGCAACTCCATCCACTGCATATCGATACAAACAGCAATTTTGTATCCGTCAAAACCTATCGATACGAACAGATATTCCGTATCCTTCATTTCTCATCATTACGAACGGATATTTCATATCCATCCAAACTCATCGATACAAATGGATATTTTGTATCCATCCAAGCTCATCGATACGAACTATCATTTCGTATCCATCAATTCGACCCACATCGATATGAAAAACTACTCTTCAACCTTTTACATCGATTCAGAAGAGGATCGATACAAGAGGATAGTCAAAAAAACCATCAAGCGTTGTTTCAACTCGGATTTCAAATCGGTTCAGGAGAGAATCGATACGAAATCCGATAACAAACTAAACTGACAACGACTCGTGAACGCTCAACGTTAACGAGAGTCAAATTAACATATGTGCATCTATGTCATACTAATATTTGATTTTAAATATTCACAGGGATCGAATACTCATCTTGTTACGATTGCAACAACGAACAGCTAAGCACTATTATACAGCAGTCAATTATATCAACGCAAGGTTACAGCAATACAAAGTACAACTTTCAACAAAAGAGAGCAATGATTGTCCAGAGAGAAATTGCAGCTTTTCAAAGCACGTCATATTTCCATAAGACGTACTTTGAGGGCAAACGTTATCCCGCTTTTTGGCAAAGCCGTGATACCAAAAGATCAATCGAAAACAAAGGGCAGTTCGTCTCAAAGATTGGTTATACTTTGCTTCACTATGGATATCGCTGAATTTTGTCCGAGCCCGGACCAGGCTACATTAATAGGACATGACAAACGAGATCATAAGAACCGGCATTCCAAATATCAAGTCAATCCGAGTTCGTATGCTCAAGTTATGATGGATGCAAGTTGAAGGGAAAAGCTCAAGTTTCGTATCGATCATCATGCTCCAGTTCGTATCGATCGATTTCGTATCGATCATGGGTCCAGCGGTTCCGTATCCATCGAAGAGCACCGGTTTGTATCGATGAACCTGGATGTGTTCGAATCCATCGAGTTCGTATCGATGGACTTCATACACATCATAAAACCGCGCTTCGTATCGATCAGCACTTCCTTATTCGAATCCATCGGCGTCTCCCTACTTCGTATCCATCGGCAGATAGAGCATTCGCATCCATCAACTAAGGCAATAGTCACCGCTTCGTACCCATCATGGGAACCTCTCTTCGAATCCATCTGGTCAAAGCACTTCGTATCCATCAGGTTATCCAGCTTCATATCCATTAGTGATTCGTATCCATCAACGGTTGCAGTTCGAATCCATGAGTAAGGCATCATTCGAATCCACCGAGTCAACAAATTTGATGACGTGTCGTCCCTCGATGCGAATGGGGCGAAATATATGGAGTCGATGCGGTCAACTCGGAGTGAAGACCGGATCGAGGCAAAATGTATGTGCCACGTCATCACAGGTCCACGTGAAGAGATCGGTTCGAAGGCATCGATTTGAAATGATCGAGTCGAACCAGACAGCCATCGGAAAACCTCACTTCGTATCGACAATATCTCCTAATCCACTGATCCAAATGCCATGAAATTTTCGCAGGAGCTTGCGTACATGCTGAGGAATGTCTCCACCAAGTTTCGGCTCAATTGGACGTCATCTTGATCGATACGAAATGACTTCGTATCGATCGCCGATCAAATCAAAACTTTCCGAGTTTGGTCGTGTGGGCCCACTCACGTGCCAGAAAAAATCTCCCGAGATTTGAGCGAAGTCTCAGCCTCCTACGCCTATAAATAGAGCCCTAGAGCCTACATAAAAAGGATCTTTTGACTCTCAAGCGCCCAGACTCTGCCGGATTGAGATCTCCATCATCCTACACCATATTATTGCTGTCAATTTCGAATTATCAGTTGTAACTTGCTGTTGATTGCTGTAACAACTTGTAATCATTAAAAGAGAATCAATAAAGCTGCAAAAAACTTCACAGTGGACGTAGATAACAAGCCGAACCACTATAAATCGCTTGCCTACGCATTTACTTTATTGCAATTTGGAGTTTTTGTTAGATAATCCTTAATTTTTAATTTACATTCTTCATTATTATCTCTTCAAAGACTCCCGAAGAGTGTTGTGACCAATTTTGGTGCAAACAACAAGCACGGTGATGATCTTTTTCTTTATTAATTTTAACAAATTAATTCAAATTTGGAAATATTAATTTGTTGGTTTTCTATTCTCTTTAGACATTTCATTATAAGGCTACTTACATGATATCAAGGGAAAAAATATATATATATATATCACTGCAAGTTTGCAACGCTTGACAAAAAATTAATTTAATTAGTGCGCTGGCTTCAAAGTATATATGATTTTAATCCTGCACAAACTCAAGCAAATGTATTTGACATTCCCATCGTAATTTGCAACACCAAGGATATCATTTTGCTCCTTTGAGGACTTGCTCTGCATGCTATTTGAAAATAAAGCTCCGTTTTTACTTATCCATTGTGATTTGTGTATGTTCATATGCAATTAAGTTTACTGTTCACTTTTTAACATAGGTTCGTGCCCTTCACATATCATTCTGTGTATATCTAAGAGCATGATAGACTGACTAAGATTCGAAAAAGGGAAACTAAGCCATATAGGAATTGTAGTGTTTGATTTAGTTGCTTTTTTATTTTGGAAAAGAATCCTGGAAGGATATTGGAGCTTTTGCAAAGGTATAACATAGTAGTTATGCATGAAATTAGGGTAATAATGTGCTTCTGTAGATTGTATTATGTGTTCGACTGATATTTATTTTATTGTTTATTAAGGTTTTGGCTATCAAACAAAATGGATTAACTTTGCATTTGTACATATTCTTTATTAAGATTTTTAACTTGTTATGTTTCATGTTGGTGTTTAATTGTTCTTCCCCTTTACTTAGTATATAGGCTGTTTGAGTATGTAAATCTAAATCTTTTTTCCCTCTTCGGTTACATGTGCATGAATAAAAGTTGTCCGTTGTGTATGTTTAAATTTTAGTAATCCATTTTTTAAACTGGATTATTAGAGTACGATCTACATTATTTTTCAGTGACTACTAAAATAGAGTGAAATGCTCTATATAATCTAGAGTTCTTTTACTGTTCTTTAGGACCACGTATATTACTGATTTTTGAATAGTAATGAATCAAACTGTGTACATTATTGATTTTTGAGTAGAAGTATTAGACTGTGTTATATTGATTTTTTAATAGTAATTAATCATTTATTGCATCACGTTGATTTCTGAAGCTTTTGTAGTGTCATATTTCTAATATAAAGTTTATGAGAATATTGTGCCAAATAGTGGTTGTATGTGATTCAACAATTATAGGGTATTCTTACTACGAGTTTATAGGGTGGAAACAGGATGCTGGAAAATATTCATTACAAAAAGTTGAATTGGCAAGGGATAAGAAGTAGGAAATATAATGTTGACACAATCATGCTTATGAGGTATCCTTCTACATCCTATTACTATTTCTTTCCCTTCTCGTCATTCTGGTCCATTTAAATGCACTACACTGGCACGTGTGATAAAGCACCTATGGAAGACAACAACGTGTCTGCGTAGGCGAAGTCTATTTTGACAAAGATGCGAATTTGGTTGAACAATGAGGAAACTTTTGTTTTCATTATCCAAATTGTTCACTTTACAAATCTCCAATTGTCAAAAACTCTCGTTAGTAGTGTTATTCTATAATTTATGTATATTTGTATGTTTATGTTCTATATATACATGTATATATAACATCATATATAATATAATAATTGTTTTCACTTATTATACTTCCATATTAGTATTTAGTTTGGATAATATTAGATTAAAGGAGAGTTATATTAGTTTAGGATTAGTTTTTGTTGATGACGAAGGGGGAGAAACATAAAATAGAGCAGTTAGAGCAGTTAGACTTAGATTAAAGGGGAGTTATTAGTTTTAGGGAGAGTTACTGTGAAGAAGAAATATATTTTATAAAAATAGGTTGTCATAATCAAAAAGGGGGAGAATGTTAGTCTTTGAAATGATTGTTTTGATGACAACAACCTTAGGACTTAAAATGTAAATACTAACATTATAATTTATATATATATGCAGGATTTAACCATGCATGTACCAAGAATGAAGACTGTATAGTATAAAGATTCAATATTGAAGGCTCATGAGTATCAAGATATCAAAAGTTCAAGATTTCAAAGTACAGATAAGTATTGAGTCTAGAATTATATTAAAACTTCTTGAAAGCACTTACATCTTTATTCGAAATTTATCTGTAGAATGGAATCCACTTCAATCCTGTTAAAAGGATGAAACCCTAGTGGGATGGAACCCACGACATTATGTAGTGGAACATATAGTGGTCCTATTTTGATATCCATTAATTTTATAAAAATGCTTTTCAAAAATATATCTCTTATTTTAAATGTTTTTAAAACCTTCTTTTCAAAAAGACATCTCTCTTGTTTGAAATATTTTAGCCTCAAAATTATCTTTATCATTTTTAATACTTTGATTTCAAAATTGTCCTTGATTTTATACTATCTCTTGTTTTAAATATTTAGCTTTTAAATATTTATATACTCAGATTTTAAATCACTTTATAGATTAAGATTATATATATCAAAAATTACTTTTATATGTTTAAACTATATTCAAATATATTTACAAAGTTTAAAAATTGTTGCGACAAATTATAGAAACCAATTTTAGTAAGAAAATCAAAATCACCATTTTTGCCTAGAGCATGTAAACATACTCCTACCCCCCATGTCGACATGTTGCCCGTCAAAATTCAAAATTCAAATTTTCAAAAAAGTGTCTATTCGTCGTGTCCTTTCACGAATATATATGGTTGTTGCTCTTCTATGAATACCAGAAGTTCTAAATGAATTTTTAATCAGATTTCACTTGTTTTCTCTCTCTTTATCTTCCATATTTATTCTAAAGAATCCCAAACTATACTCTACCGAAATACCAAGCGAACCAAACTTGATTATCTCTTGTTTGATTCTTTGTCACTCTTTCCATAAGAAATCAGTGCTATTCAAAGTTATAGGATTATTTGTAAATCAAAATGTTAAGTAAAAGGTGCAGTTGAGCCTTGAAATCATTTAGGTATGATTGTAGCCCCGAAAATCAATTAGGTGATCTTATAGCTTGGTTAAATCAAGAGACTTTACCCCAGATTCGAATACAGGAGAGTGTTCCTCGTAGCCTTGAAACCGAGGGTGTAATCTGGGAGGTTATTTTGAAAAGAAATCCATACAGTTGTGTGGGACTGGATGTAGGGTTACTTCGAACCATTATAAAATCCTGGTGTGTTCTTTCCTTTACTGCTTTTATTCAGTATTTGCATCTTGTCTGATTCTGTGATTATATCTGTGTCTATGAATTGCATTTGTTGGTGATTAAATTACACAAGTTTCAAAAAGATTTACAAAATCCGTAAAACACTATTCACCCCTTCCTCTAATGTTATTCCAGCATTAAGATCCGTAATCCGCATTTCTAATAGCCTCTACTAAAAAGAGAATGATGGTCATTTCTCGTGTAATACGCTATCGGGACAACAAAGGAATGTCGATGATGTATAGATATATGTACGTACACATCAAATATAACATCATGAAATTAAATGCACCGGTCACAAACGAAGACTGATATCTCGTCATTGTCCATTTATACAAATGGTCTTTACTGTAAGACCAATAATATGCATCTCCAATAGTATAAGGCCAATACATGATACAGTCACAAATATAAGACCGATATCATTTATCAAACATATCTACTGAAGTTGAAACCAAGAGGTATAGACTTGCATACTAACTCCCTGAGTAGCCCAAAAGTCTTCCCAAAGTCATACGGAGGTAATCGGGTCGGTCCAGAAGTGAAATGCTCCAGGTCTGGGCATTATTGCCAAGCCCAACCACTAAGCGGTGGATCGGTCAGTGCCACTTGTCCACCGATCCATGCTTTGAGCTGGGAAATAATGCCTTGCTTAGAGCACAATTCGAGGCTCGGCTTTCGCTCGTTTAATTGTGTCGCCTTTTCCATCGAGTCACCTGACCATCATGACATGTTGTCTTCATTATATGTTTGAATTTTAGTGCCTAATGTTTGAGTCAACATGTTGATTTCTTCGAGGGTTCGGAAGGGATGTTCAGGTCATCATGAATCATTTTCCCAATTTTTTTGCTACCAAAATGCGATATGTATCTCAATAACCCAACTACACTCTATTGCAGCCTTCCTTTAGTATAGATGTATGTTTATATGCTAAAACACACAATACACACCAATTCACATACATTTACACATAAATTTAAATAAATAATTTGATTGTTTAATAATCAAATCTTACTTTTATCTACTAGTTCTTTTCTACAAAAGTCCAAATATCTTCTTCTGCTATTTTATAAAATCATGCGACTATTCTATAAAAATTCATAGCTAGCTTATAACTCATTTTAAGTAAGCCTTCTAGCTTATTTTTAAAGTTATACCCTTAATTTTGGATTAGTAACAAAATATATAATATAATAATACTTCTATCGCTAAAATTACAATAGTTGGACTTTAATTAATTTATGACTATGTTACAAATTAATATCATCTTTATCTCACTCTATTGAATAACAATATATATATATATATATATATATATGATCATAATCAACTATCCTAGATATCTGCTCAAACCAATTAAATCAAACAGGAGAATGATCAGGTATATATATTATTCTCTCATCTAGATAATATTTTCAATATATAGAATTACAAGGATTTATATCAGAGTATTAATTCCGCTCACCTAAGTTGTGCTTCCTCACATGTTCAAATTCAGTCAGAATGCATACCATGTCATAAATAATCTGACTACGAGTGCAACCGCAAAGTCCGTGTCTCGATTTGGCCTTGTATGTAAAAGATACGAATTAAATTTAAAATGAGATTAATTAAAATAAATAACTAATTAATCACTTAATTACTCTGATCCTCTTTCTTACTCAAATCACCTTCCCTATGCACAAAACCAACAAGTCGTGCGTCCTACCTCCACCAACCGAGCTACGACCCATGAAATCGTGTCAAACCTCCATTCTTCACATTGAGCGACGAACCACACGACTCCAAAATTTCGATGCCCGACCCTTAATAAGAATTCGTGGCCTATTGCCTCCCCTCACAGATTTTGAAATGTTGTAGTTCCCAATTCAACGCTGAAGTAGTTGTAGTTGAGGGGGAAGATGCATGTCGCTAAGGAAAACATAACGACGCTCTCAGTTTTGCCTAACTCATCTTCAATCTCCGCTATCACCAACCCTAGCCGATGTTTTAAGTGGTGGACTTCGACCAAGCATCGCCGCACCCTTCAGTGTCGCGATGGATATGATGCTCATCTCGCAACGAGTTCAAAGGTTCCATCTCTGACTTCTAACACGGCCCGAAGCTCTTTGGTTCTTAGCAAATCCGATTCCCGCTTTTGACCCGCTTTGGATATGTCAAAACCAAGAGAGGAAAGGTGGAAATGGATGCACCGTGTGGGGTATATGCAACAATATATATAGACACACACACTTTATTTAATTTCTTAAGTAAATCGCCACACGTTTCAAACTCGTACGATCACACGATATATCGGATCGTTACAACATTTGTCGGCACACATCTCTTCATTTCTCTGGTGCAGATGGTATAAATTTTATCGCCATCCAAAACGGTGTCCCGGGTTGATAATTTCACGCATTTCGAGTTTGTTGTGGCCATCGGATAGCTTGAATTCAGAAATTCTTCAATCGTACGTCTCATAATGAAATTCTCATTGCAAAAACATAAGTTGTCGATTGAGATCCCACTAAACTTGACTACGCATAATATATACAGCAATATGTAAATTATAAACATGTCGTGACTCCATATATAACGATATTTATACTCACCTGATTTGCAACGACTCAACGAATGTGGTCTCGAGTCTCAATTCTATTGTTGGAAAAAGTCAGATTTTGAAAGTTTAATTAATTAACGATTTAATGTTTAAATTAATATTTAAATATTCAATTATTAAAATGCGGGTTGTTATAGTCGCGTGCCTAGTAGCGACGCTTTGATTTTTTTTTATTCGCTATGTAGATTATTTGGGTAGTTTATATGTCTATTTTTATAAGCTTTTGTTATTTTTTAAAGCAGAGTAGAAATAACGTTTGTATCATTGCGTCCTAATCGTTGCTGTATGCACAACCTTAGAACTTACTGGTATTTTTGAATAATATAAAATGCACATGATTACTGGTATTAGTTTCTTACAGTCACATACACAAAGCATATATCCTTGGTTAACCTAATTTATAATGTCTATGAAAATAATGTAAATATCAAATGCATTGGCTGTAATCATTTAAGGGCTTGTGATTTATTTATTATTTTATTTTTATGTGATCTAGATAGCCATGTCTTTATGTGATCTAAACAATCACGTTCACGGCTGTTAAATGTTTGCATTGAAAAGGATACATTATTTCGTATAGAGTCCAGTACATTGCCCTTGTGGTGCATTTCTTGACAAAGAATAATCGGGTGGAATTGTATTTTCGTTTTGGATCTTTCCTTCAGCAAATCATTAAATGTACTTGAATACTTGTTAGTTAACGCTTTCAAAGAACAGAGAGAAAATAACAAATATGCTGCTCTCTCTCTATCTTTTTTCTTTTTTTTCTTTTTTTCCTTTTTTGGTGACTTTTAGTGACGGCAGAGAATCTTGGCTGTATTTCGGTGCCATTGGCATGATATCAACATTTGTTTCCAATATTTAATTTATCAAGCTCCAAAAACTACTATAAATACTTGCCACATTCTCGATCAAAAACACAAAAAGAAACATAAACAATATGAATTCTAGGCATTTGTCAGTTCTTGTAGTACTACTTGTAATATTTCAAGTAATTTGCCTTTCAACGTCTGCAGAGTTTGGGCTTAACGAAAAAGCAAACAACGCAGCTGAAACTGATGCCATGCCAAAACCTACAGGAACTGCAACGGCAAGGAGTCGTGGTATATCTGCACAACTTTCACAGTTTATGAAGCCCAAAAATCGTGGCGGGTTTAGAAAGGGAAGAGTCAACAAGCCTCGTAACAAAAGAAATTAAGTATGAAGTACTTTATTCAGTTTATCATACGTGATGTGATGTGTACTAGGCTTTGTAAAAAGCAATAAAGGAGATCTGACCTTCATTATTACCACTATAGTTAAGATATTGGATTCATATTATTATGCATGACGTGAAGTGTACCAAAAATGCTGCCGAAAAGAATATTTGCATATGTTTAACTTGACCATTGTACCTGTCCAGAAAACAAATTCAAAATATTCGGCAAAACGACCTACATATTATATTGTGCCAAGGAATAATGTGTCAGTTTCAAAATGTTGGCCAAGACACTAGGGCATTCTAAACGCAAATTTCTTCTTAAGCGTCAAATCAGGATAAATTATGCTCACATATTAAGAAATCTGCGTTAACGAAATTATTAAGATTTGAAGAAAAATATGATTATTATTGAATTTCTGTTATAGTTTGTTTTTACAGAAGAAATGTTACAGATATTTGAGCAATACAAACGATATTTATACAAGTAATTTTCTCTTGTTGGGCTGAAATGAAGCCCACAACCCAAAAGCCTATTTGACTTAGTTAAGTGATGTAGCTGGTACATCTGAAAGACTTCGGCAAAGTGTATTGTACCTCTTCATTCAATACTCTACTTCAAACCTAGCTCTCTTGCTAGGGTTGCGAATTCTTCCCCAAGTTTGCGCCGCCATCAAATTGAGCCAAATTAATTCAGATCTGACGAAAATTTATATGCTTTTCTTCCTTACTCGAGTGTCTATGCTTGATTCAACTAGCTCGTGAGCATTTTGTGAGTCGCTTTTACAAAATGTTTACGCCGCCTTCAAGTTGCTTTAGTTCAAAGCTCAGATCTGTTGAAACTTGTGACGTTTTTACTAGCAGTAGCTGAAAGATCATGCTTTGATTCAAAGCTAAGATCTGTTGAGACACACGAGCTCTTTGATCTTATAAAACCGTGTTAACTGCTAAGTCGTGGCTTTTCTTGAGAGGTTTGCGTCTTCCTTGACTCACATTTGTAGAAAGATCATGCCTTTCTTGACTGTCAAGGTTCATGACATTTAACTTTTCCCCGAGACGTGTGAAGTTATCTTTTGATAATGGCTTTGTTAGGATATCATCAACTTGGTAAGTTGCAGATATATGATTGATATCTAGCTTTCCCCTTGTCACTTGTTCATGGACAAAATATAAGTCTAATTCCATGTGTTTAGTTCTCGAATGTAGAATTGAGTTTGCAATAAATGACACTGTGCTGAGGTCGTCACACCATATTGTAGTTTTCCTTTCTTTTTGGATTTGTAATTCACTCAGCAATGAATCTATCCACATTATTTCTCCAATTGCATTAACCACACTCCTGTATTCGACCTCTGTGCTTAATTTGGAGATAGTTGACTGTTTTTTCGAACGCCATGAGATATGATTTTTACCTAGATAAATACAATATCCACTTGTTGATCTTCTGTCATAGTGTCACTTCTCCGGTCTGCATCTGCATAGCCAGTAATGCTGATAGTTTTGCATGATTCAATTGTCAGACCAAGTTTAGTGTTCCTTTGAGAAATCTTAGTATTCTCTTTACAGTTTTCCAGTGCTCATTTCTTAGACTTCGCATAAATTGACTCACTTTATTTAAACTGAATGAAATTTCTGGTATGGTGATTGTTGCATATTGTAGTGCTCCAACTATGCTTCTGTACTAACTATCATTTGCAATTGCTTCTCCTTTAGTTTTTGATAGATGTGCATTGGCTATCATAGGAGTTGAAATTGAGTTTTGATCCATTTTTGCTCTAATTAAGATTTCACAGATGTATTTTTTCTGGCCGAGTTGAATCAGAGAATTTGATGGTCTTTTTAATTCAATTCCTAGGAAGTAGCTTAAGCACCTTGAGAATTCCTTGTTTAAATGTTGGACAAGATTGTTGATTTCCATTTCATCACTGCCTATAATAATAAAGTAATCAACATAAATCAGTATATAAGTGATAGTACCAAAATTGGATTTTGCAAGTAGAGAGTTATCTGATTTTGTGGAGTTGTAGCTCAATTTAACCAATGTTGATTTTAGCTTTTCAAAACAAACCCCTAGAGCCTACTTAAGACTATAAATTGCTTTATTCAATTTGCATACTAGCTTTTCATTTCCACTTTGTCTGAATCCATAGGCTGCTCCATATAAGCTTCCTCCTGCAAAACACCATTCAAAAATGCATTATTTACATCTAATTGCTTTATGTTCCAATTTCTATACAACGTAATACTGAGTATAATTCTAATGGTGGAAGGTTTCGCAACTGGAGAAAAAATTTCATTAAAATTAAAACTATTTTGTTGTGAATAACAATTTGCCACTAATCTTGCCTTGTATTTAGAAATTGAACCATCCGTGATTTTTTTAATCTCTATGTCCATTTACACTACTATATATTCTTATTAATACACAGAGGAACAAGATCTCATGTCTTGTTTTCCTTAAAGTCTTCATATTCTTCATTCATGGTTGTTTTCAATTTCTCATTTTGTATTGCCCGACCCTATGTACTTGGCTCTTCATTTTCTAAAACTGCATTATATAGCTTTGGCTTAAATATGCCACTTTTTGCTCTAGTAATAATATGATGTCCAGTTTTTTCAGGAATGTGTTGATAATCACTATTATTCATTTTAGTCTCTTGTTGCCCATTAGTTGGTTGTGAATCACCTAATGATTGACTTGGACTTAGTTGTACTTGATTATCTGACTGTTGCACTTGAGCTGGTAATGTCAATTGATTCAGTTTGCTCATGACCTGGTTTTGAAGAGGACATGGTGTGTTGTGAGCATTGATTGCTTCGAGTTCCTTCTTCAATGATATGAACTGGCTTGTCAACTTCCACAAATATGGATAATAAAGGACATTTTGCGTTGTAAACCTTTTGAGATGTTTTTATTATTGAATTGCTAAAAGGAAACACTTGTTCATCAAAGACAACATGTCTTGAAATAAATATTCCGCCATTAATAGATAAAAGTTTGTAGTCTTTTTGGTTTGCTGCATAGCCTAAGAAAGTACATGGTGACGATTTGAAACTTAGTTTATAAGTATTGTACGGCCTAAGATAGGGGAAACATAAACACCCAAACACTCTTAAACTGTGATAGTCTGGTTTGATATTATAGAGAACTTCTGATGGACTTTTGTGTTTTAAAATTTTTGTGGGCAATTTATTATTTAGAAAAACTGCAGTAGAAAATGCATCAGGCCAAAATTTTAGTGGTAGTGATGCATTTGCTAGCAGTGTTAGTCATGTTTCCACAATCTGCCTATGCATCCTTTCAATCAAACCATTCTGTTTAGAAGTATATGGACTAATTGTTCTGCATATAATACCTTTTTTCTGAAAGTACTCTCTCAAAGGTAGGAATTTTATACCACCATCAGTCAGCAATATTTTTACCTAACAATTTGTTTGTTTTTCTGCCTGCACATAAATTGTAGTACTGCATTGCATCTTTCAGATTTTGATTATTAGAAATATATCCACACTCATCTTGAGTATGCATCAACAAATGAGACATAATATTTGTACCCATAGTCAGTCAGTATGGGTGTTGGACCCCATAAATCAGCTGCAACTAGCTTTAGTGGTTTGTCGTAACTGATTTTAGAGTCCAAAAATGGTAATTTATGACTTTTACTCATTTGGCAATAAGTACAAATATATGGTGTTGAAGTCTTGTTAAAGGAAATATTATTTTCATTCAACACATGTTGAACAATATTTACATTGGGATGACCAAGCTTACAATGCCAAGTATCAAAGATCTTACAGTCATTCACATATTTGATTTCAGAATTATCACACCATTTTTCTTTAAATCCAAATTTTCTTGAATTAGCAACATTGAAAGAATACAATCCCTTAAACTTTCTACGCTGCAAGAGAATATATTGTATTAGAATATCTTTGACAAGACAGTATCTTGGGAAAAATTCAAAAAATACATTGTTGTCTTTGGCAAATTGTGAGACACTTAACATATTTTTCTTGACTGATGGTACTCTTAATAAATTGTGCAAATATTTTTTTCCCAGCTATGCATGTACTTCCAGTGCGTATGATTTTAACTGATTTACCATTACCCATAAGTATTGATTAAGTACCATTGTATTCCTTGTTGCCAAGATTTAAATTTCCCAAGCTGCTAGTTACATGATTTATTGCCTCTAAATCAGGGTACCAGTTGTCATCATGAGTATCTTCAATTTTTGCCATGTCACTGTTATTGTAGTCAGTTTGACCTTTGATTTCTTGTTGAACATTTATCATATTTGCACTATGATAGTAGCTTCTTGTATTGTTGCCAATTTTTTTATGACGGTGTGTAGTTGGCATCAAATTTGAAATAACATTTATTTGTAGTGATATCAAACTTTTTACATATTTGACATCTGGGTCTGTTATTGCCATTGTTATTGTACCACTTTCCACTTCTTACTGCAGATTTGGAAGATTGAGCACTCTCTGATTACTGAACTGCCGATTTCTGTTGTCGAATGCTTTTTCTTTATTCTTGAATTTGCTGTTACTGGTAAAGTTTACTGTCATATCTGATATGATTGGTTTCTTTTGTTCTAATCTACATTCTCGAGCAAGAAGTGTATAGTGAACATATTGTATTGATGGTAGTGTTTCTTTTGATGATATTACAACTACCACTGCCTTATATTCATCATCTAATCCCCCAAAATTGACAATACATGCTCAATGTCACTAAATGATCACATAATGTTTTTGCCTTCACCAGATATTCTCTCATTGACGGATTTTCTTTTTTGACATTTTGCAATTGCCTCTTGTAGTACATTATCTTGGCTGCTGACCGAGTACTAAAGATTTGCTCTACTGTTGACCAAATCTCATGCGATGAGTTATAGTCGATTAACCGAGGAAGTAGATTTGCATTTATAGATGATATTAACCAAGAACTGACTAGACTGCCTTGTCTTTAATGTGTTATGAAATTTCGATTGCTAACTAGCTTCCCATCTTTATCTATAGTGTATTTTGAGGGTATGATTAAGGTGTCTTGGACATACTCTTCCAGTTCGTATGCTTTGATTGCAGTTTCAATTTGAAATTTCCAAAGCAGGAAGTTGGTTTCACCAATTTGAATTGACAGTATCTGACTTTGGGGCGTGATTATCTCCATCAGCAGTTCTTTGGTGGAATTCATTCTTGTATAGTTGCTGGGTTTGATGAGGTAGAATTGTCCAGTCTCCTTCGGCCATTGTTGAAAGGATCAAGAAATGTGATTATCAGAAATTTTGGGATGATAAGAAATAGAGAATTTGTTGTGCAACCAACAATTCTTGGATGATGAAGTTGCTCTGACAAGAATTCCAAGGCAAGGCGTAGCAAGAAGCTTTATCAGTAAGTAAATGGATGAAACGGTTTATTAACTTGATCTTGAGACATGTAATATTGTATTAAACAGAAAATGATGATGAGAATTCCTTAATTCTCAAATGATTCAAAAGTGCAGTCTAATCTTGAAATGACGATGCTAGATCTGATCTTGATTAACGGCATGGCATTTGCTGCATATAATGCTCTGATAGCATATTAAGATTTGAAGAAAAATATAATTATTATTGAATTTCTGTAATGGTTCGTATTTACAGAAGAAACGGGCTGAAATGAAGCCCACAATCCGGAAGCCTATTTGACTCACTTCAGTGATGTAACTGATATATCTGAAGACTTTAGCAAAGTGTATCGCACCTCTTCATTCAATAAAAATAAATTCAAAACACGAGGAAGCAAGGAACCGAATGAAGAATGTTTATAAAATCAGAGATGTATTTTGTTATTATATACGTAGTGTAAATTTTTCTCTCACTTAAGAGTTTTACAGCTACATAGATAAGATCCAAAAATATCCATTCAGTCATTGTAGCTGCCCATTTGGTTTTCGAAATGACTAGAAGATCGTTATACACAAGCTTTCTCAGTGGGAACGAGATTATTTATTATAACAAAACTACCTATAAAGAAGACAAGTAAACACTTTTATTGCTAGCTTCAAAAAATTCATTTTAATAACACTGCCAAATTTAAGTCCTTGCCATGATAATAATCTTTTATATAAAACGCTGAACAAATAAAATTACAAACATTGTAAAAGAGGAGATCGATGGAGCCCATGTGTAGATGGATCCCCCAAATGGTGGTCATTGTTTTGTAGTTCGTTTCAGAATTTTTGATTCTATATGTTGCAAAACCCATGTTTGAATATATATATATATATATATATATATATATATATATATATATATAGCAGTGTCAGAGTGAATTATGGTATTTTCACATTCATCATTATACTCTTATAGCATCTTTAATTTTTTTAAACCTGTGGGAAGATAATAAATATATGCAATAAAAATAGACAATGAATCTAATTTTCTTTCTATGGTCTACTTATGGCTAACAGAAATACTTGCATTGCATAACCGATAACTTACCCTGAACATTCAATAAGACAAGGAGAAACGCAAATAAAATAAGACATAAAACCTCATCCACTCCAATATTATTACTACTATATCTAATACATTGTTTACCAGAACTCGGTGTATGCTTCTTATTAACATGATGCAAAACTTAGCTGTGTCAAGACATACAGCAAGCACAACTTAGCATGGTTCATATATTTCCTGAAATTAGGCGCAGATTCAAAATCTTATGTACGATAAACTACGACGTACAATATCTTATCTTTGATAAACTACGACGTACTTAATAGTAATCCTGAAATAAAAGCAATAACAACTGCCTAAATAAAAAACAAAGGTTAACACCAGAAAAGAGGACCAGCGAATCAGCCGACAAGGGTATAAACATACCAATACACCCATATAGATCAATATCTTAATCTTTAATTAGCTTCTTCATATCAAGTTATCAACATGTATATTTTTGCATTCATCAAAGAGAATACAGACTTCAATATAAGCTCAACTCACAAAACAAAACTTAACTAGTAATCTTAGTTGCCTTTTTGTCAGCCGGCAGAAATGCTTGAAACTAAAGAGAAGTAGCAATAAATCCATGTCAACCCTTCATTGAACCTTTCCATAATTTCTTAAATGTCTGCTTCAATTGCAGTTTACTTAATACTTTCCACGTAATTAATCCTCCATGAACATAATCTTCAATTCCACATTCGCATAGATATATGCCTATAAATACCGAGCAACCTGCGCACCTGAAAAGCATCACGAATTAAATAATTGAAAAATGGGTAGCAAGAAAGTTTTAGCACTTACTCTCACACTGGTATTAACATTTAATTGCTTAATGATTATTTGTTTTACAGCTGCTGCAAATGAAAATATAGAAAATGAAACTAAAGGCACCCTTCCAAGCCAAAAGAATAGAAACAAGAGACAAGGTCGCAGTAGGCGAGTAAAAACTCGAGGAATCCGTCGTAGCCGCAGACTTCCACAAGATAGATATAGCGACCATATGTCCGACTTCTACTAATCTTGGACTATTATCATAGAAAAGTTTAGTTGGGGATGAAAGGGATTTGATAGTTGGTAATATGTTTTTGCAGTTATACAATCAAAATAGAATCCGTAAATTCAAAATAAAATAGCAAATGAATAAAATCTTACAGTTCTAAATGAAGACATCTTTAGAACGAACCGTTATTACTAATCTTCAATGATTTTCCTTAGATTTGATGATGAAGACCTTTGGATCGGTATAATTATTAATATCAATCTGAATTTTTCCATCAATAATTCAGATGTCTTTTCATTAATTATTTAAATGATATTGATGCAAATAATAAGATAGACCACATAATAAATAAAACTAACATTCACACCCACTTGATCGTAATGTTATGCAAGCCTGACCCAAGGGTAAGGCGGGCAAGATGGCCGCATAGGATAACCGATCCAGTAGGGGAAATAATTCTGGCAGTGACAACGGTTATATACTATGATTACTAAAATATGTTTGTATATGAGCTTTTATAATTCAAGTTGTAGCCTAGTGGCAAAAATTACGACAGTGTGAACGAGATTATTTATTAGAACAAAACTAGCTATAAAGAAGACAAGTAAACATTTTCATTACTGCCTTTAAAGAATTCATTTTTAATAATACTGCCAAACTTAAGTCCTTGCCATAGATAATAATCTTTTATGAGAAAACGCTGGACAACTGAAATTATAGACATTGTAAAAGAGGAGATCGATGAAGCCAGTTGTAGATGGATCCACTACAAAACAGACTTGTTTTAGTGAGGATGCTAGTGACGGTTTAAAAAGACGGTCGTCATCGGCCGTCGCTAAGTACGAGCTATACAACAAAGCCGAGATTCGAAAATTTTCACTTTCCCCACTTTTCCCTCAAGCTGCTACCGAAATTTCCACTCCCACTGCCTCCAACCACCTTCTATCGACGCTAACCGCCTCCAGAAGCCGTCGTCGCCCTCCGATGCCGCTGCATTTACTCTATCTTCTTCGATTTCACAATTTCTAGGTATAATCTCTAAACCTTAATTTCTGAAAATAATTTGATTATTGGTTTGAATATGTTAAAATAATTGATATTAGATAATGGTAATAGTTTATTAGTCGATTTGGGGATAAAACTAAAACCTTTATTTAGAAAATTAGTTGGTTATGGATTTGAAATAGATGATAGTATGCATTAGTCGATGATAATGGTATGTTAGTTGATTTAGGGAAGTTAATAAGCGTTTTGATTATTTATTTTGTAATTAAAAATTAGGGTATTTATAATCCAAAAATTAGTGTATAATTACTGATTGATATGCTAATGGATATAAGTTTACGTGAATATTTGTTCAAGTTAATTAGAACAATGTTTGTTTGCGCAAAAATTAACATACAATTATTGATTGATATGCTGCTAGATTGGTACTTTTAGGCATAAGTAATATTTTTAATTTAATTACCGTGTGTACATTATAAGTATTAGTGGTTAGTATAAAATAAAATTAATATAGTTTATTACAAGTTCTAACATCTAATTTTCATTTACAAAATCGATAAAAAATTTAAATTTTTAACTGAATTTTGAATTACGTTTTGAAATTTCAAATGTATTAAATAAAATATTTAAATGGTTGAATGAATTATATAATTTTGAAATGAGCATAACAACAACAATATTATACTGAAATCAATTTTAGTAAAAAAAAATATAACAACAATAAATATTCTACTAAAATCGATTTGTAAAAAAATGAAGAAACGAATATAATAACATTAAATATTTTTCTAAAATTGATTTTCTAATAATAATTAGGAAATGAATATAACAACAAAAAATATCCCGCTAAAATCGATTTCGTAAAGAAATTAAGAAATGAATATAAGAATATATGTTATAACTAAACCGATTTTCCAAAAAATTGAGAAATAAATATAACAAGAATAAATATTTTATCCAAATTGATTTAATTTTTTTTGGAATGAATATAATGCTGATTTGCAAATAAGCATTAAATATTATTTCAACAAATAATTGATGCTAAAAGATTAAAGCCGTCGGTCCCAAAATGTTTTAATTTAGTTTAGAAAATAAAACGACAAAAATACTCCCCTTGGATGCAAAGTTATGCGTAGAAGAGAAGTGAAGTGAAGTGCTATTGAAATTATACAGAAGTGTAGTGTGTGAAGCCTTTGGTCCTAAGTGGCTTTACTTTATTTTAGAAAATACAACAACAATATACCATTTGAGTGCAAGTTATGCATCGAAGAGAAGTGAACTAAAGTACCGTCGAAATTACTAACATATATTTTCAAATCAAGAAAAATGTTCGATTATTTCCTCGACCGTAGTTCGATGTATGAAGTCAGAACTGGTAGGAAATATTCAATAAAGGAACATTTCTATATCGATGTACACGATCTATTTGATTCGCTAAATCTAATAATCGAAATAATGAAGAAATTCTCTACTCATGTAGTAAGTGCCAACATTTAAAGCATTGGAAACTAGATATAGTTGAAGTACATATGTATAAATATAGTTTCATACTGAATTATTATTTTTAGGATCACCATGGAGAACTTGTTGAACCTACATCTAATCTTGTAGTGTTGGAGGACGATAATATTATGACGAATCCGATAGAAAATACAATGGAAGATGCAACACGATCAACGTTTCCTATCATTCAAGCCGACAGTGAAGACGTAAATGTCGAAGAAGAACTAACTGTGTGAGCTAAAAATATATATGATTTATTGGATTCTGCTAAGAGGCTGTTATGGGACGGTTGTAAAAGCGAGACTGAACTATCAGTAACCGTCGAATACATTACTATGAAATCAAAATTCAGTCTTACAGAAGCTGCATTTACAGCAGTCGTACAAGCTGCAAAATGACACATGCCATCCAATAATCTGATGTGCGATAGTCATTATAAAGTGAAAAAACTGATATCTGCTTTCGGGTTTGCCATACGAAAAGATAGATACATGTGTAAAAAGGTTGCATGTTGTATTGGAAAGATGACGTTGATCTTAGAAAATACAGAATATGTAACGAGAAAAGATACAAACAAAGAAAGAAGAAAGGAAAATAAGTTATGTACAAGAAAATGCATTATTCTCCCATCACTCCCAGACTTTAAAGATCATATGCATCTTCTACTACGACATGTCATATATGATGGCACAGCGTGAGAATACCAGAAGAAGAAATTTTGATACATCTATATGATGGAGAAGCATGAAAATATTTCGATAAGACTTATCACGCATTTGCTGTAGAAAGCCGTAATGTCACATTCAGTTTATGTATGGATCGATTTTCACCATTCTCTCAGTTTGGTAGTAAATATTCATCCTGAGCAATAATCATTGCTCCGTGTAATTTACCTCCATGGTGTGTCCGAAAACACCATATATGTTTTTCACTATCGTCGCCTCTGACCCTCATGATGCACACAAGAAATCGATATTTATTTACAACCATTGATCAAAGAGTTGAAAAAACCGTGGAATGAAGTAGTTGAGACATACGACGTTTCGAAAGAATTTTTTTTCGTATATTTGATTCTTTGTTATGAACTATTAGCGATTTTTCTACATATAGGATGCTTTCTGATTGGAGTACGGCCGGTCATCTAGCATGCCCTTATTGCATTGAAGAAAAATAAGCATTTTTTTACAGCATGGGAATAAAGTTTCTTGGTTTGATTGTTCTCCATCCAAATCATACTTTTAGAATAGATAGAAAAAACTTTATAGCTAACAGAGAAGAAAATATGTAACCACCAAATATTTGATCAAGCGAAGAATTGCATGAAATCGTAAAGGACTAGCCAAATATACATGAAACTGGAATACAGATTGAAATTTCAGGAAAATCAAACATTCATAATTGGTGCAAATAAAGTATATTTTGGAAGTTACCATATTGGAAAGATATCTTACTCCGACATAACATTGACATGACGCATAATGAAAAAAACGTGTTTGATAATGTGTTTAATACAATTTTGAATGTAAAGAGAAAAACTAAGGACGATTTGAATTTCAAACTTGATATAGCACACTTTTGTAAACGTCCAGACCTGAATCAGAAAACGACAAAGACTGAAAATTCTGAATATTTGCATCGCTTGTTGTATAATATATTATTCCAAGCTGTATATTATTCTGAGCTATACATTAATGATGATGACTATGTTATGAGGTATGTACTATTCTGTTTTGAAATTTCTACATATTTATTCATGAGATCTTCTCCCATTTATTATGATGTAGTGTCAGTTTTATGTGATAATTACTGAAACATACTTCGTACTAATAAATTTATGTCTTCGTATTGTACGATATTATTTGTTTGTGGTAGATATGTCTGACATGAGACATAGCCGGAGATCCGAGCCTTCTCCCGATGCAGGTGTTAGTGGCACGCCACCGAATTTACACCCACTTGCGGAGGTAGTTTCGAAAAGCATAGGGTAAGTATCAAATTTATTTGAAGTATATATTTTTTTTAAATTTATTAATTATCTACATGAAAATTTAAACACGGGTTTTGAGGTAGAGCCTTCGGATTGCATCCTACAAGTTTCCAGGAAGGCATTTATGAGTAGGATGTCAGGCTTTGGCCTCATTGGGACGACATCCCATCGCATATCAAGAACGCTATATTGGCTGATGTAATCGTAATTATAAGTTTGAATTTTAGTTGAAAAATAGTACAAAGTACATATTAAAACACTACAAGATTAAACCGCCATTCCAACCGCCCAGAGCCGTTGGAGGCCGTTGGAAGCCGTTGGAATAGCCATTGGAATAGAATCAACGCTTTCCAACGGAACCAACGGGTACTTTCCAACGGAATTTCCAACGCAATTTCCAACGGCCCCCAACGGTTTGTAGCCGTTGGAAACCGTTACAAGCCGTTTGAATAAAATGTCCAACAAGCCATTGGAAACCGTTGAAAATCTGGGTTTATTTTGCTGTACAACAACAAGCCTGTTCACCTTCCAGCCATACCATTTCCAATCCACTCCATTTCCAATACATTTCCAATACATTTCCAATCCATTCCACACATATATATCAATATCAATATAAACAACACACATAAATCAATTAGACACCAATATAAACAAACCAAACCATTCAAACATCATAAACCGTACCATCAACGTAAATACCATCAAAACATGTCAACAAACCACGTACATACCATCAAAATATCGTTCTCACCCACTCCGTACCAATATATACAACATTAAAACACATAATAACCATCTCCAAGTCAATATATGCATCGTTCAAACACAAACATTAAAAAGCATACCTCCTCAAGCATCTTCGTCGTCGCCTCCGGAAGCACCAGACGACGAAGGAAAGGTACCATGATTCTGCACATACTCTGTAAGCTTTTGATTCAGCTGCTCCATCTATACAGCTCGCAGACGATTCTCCTCCTGTAGCTGCTCAATCATAGCTCTAAGCTCCTTAATTTCTTCTTTGTCTTGGGCCTTTTGAGCTTGTCGAGCCTGCAAATAGAAATAATAGCAAAAGGGTTGTCTCAGCATATAAAATATTATAACACTATATATTTAAACGCTAATTTGTTGTACATATGTAAAATGATTAATTACTGTTACGTTCCCGAAGCCATAACGTCTACTCCGCTGCATCGGATCCATAACAGCGTCAAATATGTTATCTTGCTCCTTCTGTGTCAACTCATCACGACCAGACTGCTGAAGCGCATAAGCCCGTGCCTCCTGTAACCTTGACTATAATGAAAAAAAACAATTTCAGTTGAAAAATAGTAGAATGTAATTTTTATTTTACATAGCTAATAATTAATAAACTTATCGATGTAAGTATTAGAAATTAAAAAAACGCATACATATGCCTCAGTCGCCCTATCCTGATCACCCCACTGATATATGATTTTGTCAGACTCGTCTACTTACCTAGATGCATGGGTGTGAGCAAATAAGTCCACTAAGCCAACGGGATGTCCATAAGCTCGTTCCTGCAATTGATAATTTGAATAATTTAACTCCACATAACTAATTACTGAACTAATCAATATACAAATGTGATAATAGATAAATTTACCAAATCTTCGCAGTGATGCTGGAAAGATTTAGAGCCTCCACGATGAGTTACTGGATTTCTGCTCCTGTTTGCTGAGTTCCTTTCTGATTCCTCCTGCAAATTTACAATGAATAATTATTTATTAAACGTTAAAAAATTTACTGAGATTCATTATAGATTTACCTTGAACTCCTCAGAGTTCCACTAGTCAACCCACTTATCCCATACAGCCGCGCTCATCCACTTTGGTTTCTTCCCTACTTTCTTAATCTCTGACATCTTCTCCCTATAGTTCTTAGCGATCTTTGAGTTCTAGTGTCGCTGAACTAAATTGATGTGGGACTCTTGCAAATCTACCGCGACATGTACAATGAGAAAATATTACTAATTATTTATTTGTATTTAATTAATCATTTTGTAAAGCGGTATAAACTTACTAGAAAATCTTTCCAAATGGTCTCTCTCACATCATCGGCGATCTTGCTCCACTTGGGCCAGCAATCACTCATCCTGCCCATATACGCCTGCTTAGAAATGATCAGAACCACTTTAGATGGCTCCAACTCGAACCCACTGCGTTAAATATAAAATAGAACTTTGGACAATTATATATATATCATCTACAAAAAATTAAATTTCTATGCTGCTAATTATGATATTTACGCCTGATCAGCCTTTGGCTGCAAGTAAACGACTGGACGAGCTGGTAGCTCATCACTACTCTCTCCAATCTGCTGGGAAGAGCCATGTCACCGAGAGCCAGAACTAGAGCCATACATAATACACCTGCCATATACATACATATACAATTCATAATAATTATGATATGACGAACCATTAAAAAATGTAATACAATATGCTACAAATGTGTCATGTTGTGTGTATGTGTTGAGTGTGTGAGTATACACTTGTTGTCATTAAAATCGTATAACTTTGGATAAACGCATTATTAATCAGAGATAAATGTAATGTGAATAATTATAAAAATTACCGGATATTACTCAGTCGTCCTCGTCGTTTTCTGATTCAGACTCGGTTTCGTGTTCTATTTCGTTTCCTCTACACTCTCAAATGCTTCAACTAATACATTTGTCTCATCGTTTAAAGGACCAAAATCAGTTTGATCGTTTGTAATTGCTATTTCAACATTTTCCTCCAAATATGCTTGATAGGCTTGTTCGTCTGGAATATTCTGTCCATCGAACGTAAATCTTGCTTTGGTTTTAAAAACCGCAGACCAATCTGCTTTATCCCTTTTTAGAGATGGATAAGGGGCATAATAAGCTTGTAGGGCTTGTTTGGCTAGTATAAAAGGGTCGTACTTTTGATAACGCGAGGTATGTTTAATTTCTATAAGATTATAATTTGGATGCACGTTAATACCAGAACCTGGAACATTGTTGAGCCAGTTGCATCCAAACAAATAAACATTCTCCGCGGGTCTTGTAAAATATGTCAACTGCAAAATCTAAGTTAACATGCCTAAAAATCATTTATATGATTATTAGGATCATCACTGCCTTTAACAAATACACCAGTATTGTTTGTTAATTTTTCAGTACCGTATTCTTTGGTGTTGAATTTATATCCATTAACAAAAAATATTAGATACGTTTTAACTTTTCTTTTCGGTCCAAAAGCCAAATGTTTCAGTCCTTCGTCGAGCACATTTTTTGCGGGATCAGAAACGTATTTCGAAAACCAAGTACTGAAATCTTTGCTTAAATCGCCGCTTGGATTTTGTGATTCAAAACTATTGCAAACACAAACATGATATATTACATTATATTTATTTACACGTTTAGTATTAAATTTAACAAAACTTGGAAGGTGATAATTACCTAACAAATGGTGCAACTTCAGGACAATTAAGAAGAATATATGTGTGTGCTACATGGTAATCTTTATCATCTAGCCATACTTCCACACATTTTCCAGCATGTCGGCCATGTTGTTTAAAAATAGATAATATTGATTCAGAATAAGAATTTTGTTCAACGGCCTCATCATTACGCGGAACACTTACAAATGATAAGTTCACATGATCATTAAAATAATGAGAGAAAAAGAAAGAAGCTTCTTCTTCGATATATGATTTGCAAATAGAACCTTCAACTCGAGCTTTTTGTCTCACTTTTTTCTTTAAATGATTTAAATACCTAATAAAAAATATTTCGGTTAAGTACTATCTTTTATTTAAAATTAAATTAACATTTACATACTCAGCATAGTAACATACCTTTCGAATGGATACATCCATCCATATTGCACAGGACCTCGAAGACGTGCTTCATATGGAAGATGAACAGGTAAATGCTCCATTACATCAAAGAAACCCGGAGGAAATATTTTCTCCAGTTTGCAGAGCAATATAGGAATTTCTTCTTCAAGTTTAAGTAGACGGTCAACTTTTAACGTAGTTGAACAAAGCTTCTTATAAAATAAACTAAGTTCTGTTATTACCGTCCAAACTTTTATCGGTAACAATTCTTTGAAAGCGATGGGTAACAAATTTTCCATCATTACATGACAATCATGGCTTTTCATTCCACTCAGTCTTCCATTTTTATAGTCGACACATCTACGAAGATTAGAGGAAATTCCATCGGGAAATCGTAATCCTTCCATCCATTTTAACAGTACTTTAACTTGTTTGATGTCTAGTTCGTAGCATGCTTTGAGTTTTTTACTGTCATTGGACTTCATATGAAGCTCAGGACGATTGCATATTTCCTCTATATCACGTCTAGATTTCAAATCGTCCTTAGTCTTGCCCTTCACATTCAAAACTGTATAAAACAGATTATCAAATACGTTTTTTTTGTTATGCATTACGTCAATGTTATGATGGATTAAGAGATTATTCCAATAAGGCAATTCTCAGAATATACTTTGTTTGCACCAATTATGAAACGTCGATTTACCTTGAATTTCAATTTGTTGTCCGGTCTCGTGTATCTTTGGATAATCTTTTACAAGTTCATATATATCCTCGCTTGACCAAACCGTTGGTGGTCATAGAGTCTCATGCCTATTAGCTATGAACTTTTTTTGTCTCTTCTAAAATGATGATTAATATGAAGAAAACATCGATGACAATCAAACCATGAAATTTTCTTCCCATGCGGTAAGGAAAATGCTCGTGTTTCTTCCATGCAATAAGGACAAGCAAAACGACCGGCCGTACTCCAACCCGAAAGCATTGCATATGCAAGGAAATCGCTAATATTCCATAATAGAGAAGCGAACATCCGAATTTTTTTCTTTTTTGATATGTCGTATGTTTCAACTCCTTCATGCCATAATATTTTCAAATCTTCGATTAACGGTTGTAAGAAAACATCAATGCCCTGTGTCGGATCATCAGGGTCAGGGACAACAATTGTGAGAAACATATATGGAGTTTTCATACACATCCACTGGGGTAGATTGTAATGTGTGATTATTATAGGCCAAGATGAATATTTAAAACCAAACTAAGAAAACGGTGAGAAGCCGTCTGTACATAAACCTAGTCTAACGTTGCGGCTCTCCGCTGCGAAATCGGGATATTTCTTGTCAAAATATTTTCATGCTTCTCCATCGGATGGGTGTGTCAACGTACCTTCTTGAGGTGTCAAATATTGGTTTATATTAAATTTAAATATATAACTCGTTTAATTAATATTGGTTTATATTTTAGCATTTTATTACATAAGTACTAAATTCATTTATACACAAAATTTGTACACAAAATTCATTTATTACAAATTCATTTATACACTAAATCAATTCGCGTGTTCGCACAAATACAAAACTCGTGTTCGCACAAATGCAATATCCGTTCTAACGGCTTTCGAATGCAATAAACTCTATCACACACATACGTTTAATATACTAACCAAATCAACATAAACTAATGCAATATCCTAAATTACAAAATTTTCGATCGGTAATAACTTGTTCATTATGGTATAATAGTTGCAATTAGGGGATAACATGATGTAATATGCATACACTAACAAGTAGGAATCAATCAAATTTCAAATTAAACCCTAAATCAAAAAAACCTAAATATTAGGTTTAGCAAAATTACCGATTTGGAGAGCTAGAATGGTGGAGATGGGCTGGAGCACCTTATAGATGGCGTCGAAGGTGGTTGGGATGGTGTTTGGGGCGGCGGTAGCAGGTAGGAGGTGGTGGAATGGGGGAATTGGGTAAAAAATGTGAATGAGGAAGAAGATAATGAGCTGCAGGTCGGTTCTTTGGAAAATATGTAAGAAATTTTCCAACGGCTTCATACGGGAGCAAACGGCTCCTTTCCAACGGTTTCCAACGGCTTCAGACGGTTACAACAAAATCCAACGAGCTGTTGGAAGCCGTTAGAAACGCCGTTGGAGGCCGTTGGAAAATGAGCATTGGAATACACTGTAGTTCTAGTAGTGAAACGAATTTCAATATGCAGACAGCCATGCATGTAGATCCAGAGGATATGGATATTTTTACCAATCAATGGAACAAAAGGATAAGAAAAATTATAGGGACATTCTGTCTAAGGTTAAAAATGCAGGAAACAAACCCAATTGGATGAGCGCTGATGTGTGTGCTGAGTATCTCCGGCTCTGGAAAACTCCAAAAGTGAAAGTAAGTTTTATACTTTTGCATTATTGTTATAGTTTTTTTAAATTTCGTATGTTAGTTGCAGTAATTTAGTTAATCCTGTATCTAAATTTGTAGGATCTATTTGCCCAAAACCGTGCAAATTGAAATAAAAATATTGCTTTGCACCGTGGTGGCTCCAAATCCTTCCAAGAACACATGAGAGAGTTGGTAAACTTATAAATTGTGTTTATAAATATTTAAATGTTGTTTAATCATATTCGTAAGATTGTTTATTCACACACACACACAGATATATATATATATATATATATATATATGTATGTATGTATGTATGTATGTATGTATGTATGTATGTATGTATGTATAATTTCAAGCGGCGAGGTACTATCGCGAGCCTACTATGACTGAGGAGTTCATGGCCACGCATGCTGTTGAGCAGACAGATGAGAAAGATAACGTTTCATATGAGTGAACGGACGATATATCTAGATCTGTAATGGTAAACATGCTTATCTGTAATGATAATGTTTCATTTTCTCCTTTATTTCACATTTCATAAACTTTAAATTGAATATTATCATGCCAAACTATTGTTCGTAATCCAAAAGAGATATGAAGTAGAGCGGGCACGAGTAGCGCGATCCATTGGCCGGACAGAGTTAACTTTTGAGGAGTCAAACCATATATGGGATGCTATTATTCATCCGCCCTCGCGAAATAGGCGGCACAGTTACGATAATCAGGAGGTTTACTAATATATAAATTTACACATGCAAATGAATTTAAACTTAAGTGAACAAATTATAAATTGAATAAGGAACCTGAATAATTGAAATAAATAAATTACAACCAATGTATAACAGTTAATTATTTTATAATTAACCGCATAATTAATCAACATTTGTTCATACTATTTATAATGCTCATAAATTATAACTAAATATCAACTATTTCACAGGTGTTAATATCCCAAAGGGCCTATAGAAGATCCCACGCCGAGAAGAAGATTGCTCAAATAAAAAAACAACTGGAGGAAATAAACAATTGGATGAAGAGCGCCTTGGTGCAGCAGCTAGACGAGCATATCGCAGCCTACTTAACACAACATGGGACAATGTATGGAGAGGACGGGTTGGGCGACGACGATGAGTGGGTATGCTTGTGTTTCTATCGGATATTCATCATCTTGTTTTGACATTTTTGTATATATTTGATACTTATTCGTTGGTCGTGATGTTTGATGAGTTAGTGGACATTTGAGTATACATGTGATTGATGGATAGTATTTGTAAGTATGGTTACATTATTTGATGGATTTGTAATGTTCTGTTTGACTGGTATGCTATCTTTATATGGTGATGATGAAATGTTTACGTAAATTTATATGTTGCGTTTAATATATGATTATTTGTGATATGTGTGAGATTATATGATGGATGGAGTTGTATTAGTTGTGAAATTGAATGTATATGTGTTGAAAATAAATATGAAATTGGTTGTGTGGTTGGATGGATTGAATAGCAGAAATAGTTTTGAAAATTTTCTCATATTAGCGACGGCTAGCGATAGCCATTTGGTCCAGGTTAGCGACGCTAGCGTCGACTTGAGATGCCACCCTTTGTTAACTAATTTGTCACGTGTACAAATAAGGGATTATCGACGGTCACTATTATGATGACGGAGTCATCGCTAAAGTCGTCGTTTTGCTGTGTGGCGGCGGACTATTTAGCGACAGCCGACGACGTCTTTTTTCCATTGTTAAAGCCGTTATGTTTTGTAATGACCCCGCAAATGGTGGTTGTTGTTTTGTATTTTGTTTCAGAATTTGTGATTATGTATGTTGCAAAACTCGTGTTTGAATCTATATAGCAGTGTCAGAGTGAACTATGGTATTTTCAAGTTCATCGTTATACTACTTATAGCATCTTTAAACTTTTTCATTTATACTTTTTTTTTACCTAAGAGAGGATACTAAATACATGCAACAAAAATAAAGAATGAATCTCATTTTCTTGATCTTCTATGGTCTATTTATGGCGAATGGAAATACTTGCATAACAGATAACTTACACCGATCATTCTGTAAGATAAGGTGAAACACAAATAAAATAAGACATAAAAGCACATCCACTCCAATATTATTACTACTCTATCTAATACATTGTTTACCAGAACGCGGGCTATGCTTCTTTATTAACAGGATGCAAAACTTAGCCGTGTCAAGAAATACAGCAAGTGCAACTTAGCATGGTTCATATATTTCCTGAAACTAGGCGCAGATTCAAAATCTTATCTAAGCAATAATAGCTGCCTAAAATAAAAACAAAGGTTAACACCAGAAAGAGGATCAGCGAATCTGAAGTTATAGCCGGCGACGGTATAAACATACGAAAGCACCCATACAGATGAATATCTTAATCTATAATTGGCTTCTTCATATATATCAACTTATGAACATATGTATTTTTGCATTCATCAAAGAGAACACAGACTTCAATATAAGCTCAACTCACAAAACAAAACTTAACTAGTAATCTTAATTGTCTTTTAGTTAGCCGGCAGAAATGCTTGAAACTAAAAAGAGGTAACAATAAATCTATGTCAACCCTACATTGAACTTTTCCATAATTGCTTAAATGTCTACTTCAATTGCAGTTTGCTTAATATTTTCCAAGTAATTAATCCACCATGAACGTAATATGCAATTCCACGTTCGCATAGAAATATGCCTATAAATACCGAGCAACCTGCGCACCTGAAAAGCAGCACGAATTAAATAATTGAAAAATGGGTAGCAAGAAAGTTTTAGCACTTACTCTCATGCTGGTATTAACATTTAATTGCTTAATGATTATTTGTTTTACAGCTGCTGCAAATGAAAAGATAACAAATGAAACTAAAGGCACCCTTCTAAGCCAAAAGAATAGAAACAAGGGACAAGGTCGCAGTAGGCGAGCAAGAAGAATCAGTCGTAGCCGCAGACTTCCACAACATAGAAATAGCGGCCATATATCCGACTTCTACTAATCTTGGACAGTTATCATTGAAAATTTTGGTTAGGGATGAAAGGGATTTAATAGGTTGCAATATGCTTGACAGGTTTTTTTTTTTGAAAAAAAAAATAAGTAATACCCAAAGGGACAAAAGTACTTATCTAATTTTACTGTACACTTGGAGGACCTGCCAACAAGTTTGGCAGATGGCAAAAACCCCCATACAAATAAGACAAAATAAAAGAAAAAACCCACTCAATGACCTATACAACTAAGATCCAACATAAAGTACAAAAATAGTATCAAATACAAAAATTCAAATCTTCTATATCAGCAGTAACTCACTAATTCAAAACAAAACCGACACCTGTCTGTTAAGAATAACTAAACAGAGATTGTGAACAGAATACATACATGCATATAAACGTGCACACACATAAGAATATATGTATATATTAATCTTATATATATGCAAAGTAACCTACAATATCTAATAAGAAAGAAGCTGTAACTAATGTGTATGAATGTTTAAATACTAATACCTGTCAATTAAAAAAATACTACAAAAAAAGACTCACATAAAAACCATTAAATATACAAAAATATATATGATCGATGCGTGCCTATACAAACTAAAATAAACAAGTAAAAACTACCACAAACGTGTATGAATCACACGCCATTATTCCACTATTTCATTTTGAGTTTAAAAAGTCACAGCAAACATTATATCTCCTACAGTATAACATTATATAATCCAGCATTGAAGGCCTGCAAACCAAAAATGATTCAAGACAAAACAAAACAACCAGCGAAGATGACAAGGTTATATTAATAGCATACAAAGAATACAAAGAATAGTTGATTAACATCCTTATCCATCACAGAACACAGTACACATGTCACAGTAACTACGAAATGGTGTTATATTAATCTTTATTTGCTAGGAAGATAATTTTTGATAGCTCTATGCACACTGTTATTATGGGAACAAGAATGCTGTTCTATATTTTTAGCCCAGAATTTTATGACTAAAAGATCAGTCTGATATTAGCTAAAAAACTAAAAATTTCACTTCTTCGTTGATCGTGCTCCAGAATATCACATACCATTATCATACTCCCAAAAAATATCATACTTCCAAAAACACAGTATGAAATAAAAAAAGAACTGTAACCAAAAATACTCAAAAAAAATACAATGCAAAACAAATGCAAATTTTGTGAAATTTTAACCACAGGTTACTTTAAACCAGTTTATGCAAGCCTTTGGATAATTTCAGCAAAGCTAACCTGCAAAATAACAATCATATATATTTTCCTCACTTCATAAGACAAAACAAATTATCATAAAAGCTCCTATTTCCACATATTTGATCCCTGAGACCTGAAGCAAATCACTAAAAACATAGCTGCTAAAAGTAATGTTAGTGCAGTGTAACAACCGTGTTTAGATTTAGCAAACTATTAAAATTTGCCAGAAAATAAAAAATAGCCATAAAAACCTAAACATTGAAAAGAGCTTTTAACATACTTATGAAAGTTAATTAAAAGTCGGTAAAATCAATCTCGTATAAAGTTTGAACTGATATCATAAACATATCAACTAACCATAAGTAAAATAATTATACAACATAAAATTGTTGAGTATGCGAGTATATGATTTTTGTTTGATGATAATAAACACACACACACACACACACATATATATATATATATATATATATATATATATATATATATATATATATATATATATTCATTTCAATGTATTTGTTAATGTACTATTTTATTTTCACATAATTAAATAAATATTTGCTGAATAAAATAAATAACATAGAATTTAAATTCAAACAAATATTTCATTCATACAAATATTTATTACAATTTTGAATAGTACAAATTTAAGCTCTCGCTATATATACACAATTTCGATTACATCACATTTCAATTTACATGATTATCCTCACTACATATCTCTCATTCATTCATATTTAATCTTCAGCTTGAATCCAGCATCTGAGCAATCTGGAAAAATATACACAAACGCAGTAAAATTGAAAATAAAATATTTTTGCAGTATAAAATAAAATGTAATTTTTGAAAATATTATTTGCCTTAGTTATTTGGGTTGTTCGTCATCATTTAATTTCGAATGCATCACACATGAACAGCTTGTGACATGCACAGTGTATCACTGTACATGCCACAAGGTCATGTATACCGATATACACTTGATAAAGTTACAGAGACAACTGAGCATAAGGTCAAACCCAATTAAAAGCCGGGTTCAACTCAAGTGAAATCACGATACGAGCACAAGGTCAAACCCGAGTTTTAATCTGAATTCAAAAAAGATGCAGTCCAAAAATATAAGTAAAATAAAATGATCAAAACGACTGTACATGAACACTTGCAACAGGAGAAGGCCACACAAGCAACCAGAATGCCATCATATGTACAAACCAAACGCAGACTTCAGGCATGCATACAAATGCAACAGGCCTCAACATCAAATAACAAACTAACTCAGACTTGAAATGCAGCACAACCAAAATCAGGCTAACAATGAACACAACCAAGTAAATATGCAAAGTTGTACATCAAACAGTTAAACTGTTCAGGCTAGCATCAGTGCAAGCCGAAGTCAATATAAATATGCGGTAATATTATGGTTGCAGTGAATCAAGCAACTCGAGCAAGTCTAGCTACTACATGAATGCGGACATATGGAATCAATTACACAACACTCAAGCATGCAAATACAACATGAATGTACAGACTCAGTGAAACAACACTGCAACACTACAGATGCAAGCAAACACCAGTCAACAGCAATCTCAATATATTGTGAACAGTGCAGTGATGGATATGCAAGCAAATGAAGCAACATGTACACAATACACACCTCAAATGACACAAGATTCAAGACTGCACTTATCTACATACGAGTACATGACTGCAATATCATAGTATATCACATATAACTTCAAGCATCAGGTCGAAATCAAACCATAACTAGAAACAAATGCAATGCATCACAAGTACAAGATAAATGCACCGGTGAAACAAAAATGAAGCATATGCATATGAACTCAAATATCAGTGGTGAACCATGAAGATAAACAAAACTGAAATGCAGCAAACATTCGGGTTAACAGAGGTGTATTAAATATCATCATATAAACTAATTCCAAAATATACTTAAGACGAGTTCAAAAATCATGGTACAATAGTAAGTTAAATGTGAAGGCACAGAGACAACATGGTGATAAAATGCATTCAAGCATCATGTAAAAAATACAACAGAGAAATTAACAGTTTTTACCAAAGTCGAAGTCAGGTTGACAATGAACAAGTCAAAGACATAATGGCCGAAGTCAATACACAAAGAAAATGCAAAGTCAGTGCCGTGATGACCAAGGCAACAAGAATCAAATAATGTCAATAAAAGTGTCAAAGCCGATATTAAACAAGTCAGTGCCAAAGTCGAACAAGTCAGACATCGAAGCCATGGTGACCACAATAGAAATCAAGCCATGATAAACAACTAATGAAATATACGAAATTGAATAAGTCAACAATAAGTCACAGCATTCGATCAAAATCAAACGGCCGAGCAGATTATCATACGAATGAAATTTTAGAAATTCAAATCATATATAAACCAAAACATCACCGGCTACCAAAATCATTTGAGTTCAAGAAAAAAAGAATAATCATTCAACTCGAATCATCGATTGAGTTCAAGCAAGCAAAACATTAAAGCAAAGTAACAAATCACATACCAAATTCATAGTCGAACTCAATCAAAATCGAAAGAGCTGTGTTCAAATCAAGGAGACGACCGATTGCCGAAGAAAATTAGAAGAACAACAACTGTAATCGATCAATAATCAATCTTTTTTTTTTTGTGATTACCAAAGCCCTATTTTGTACGAAGAGGAACAATGCAGCCGTTGTTACCATCTCAAAGAAAGCCAAAATCTAAACATAGGGACTATCTTTTAATATTTAATTTAGGCCGGTCTTATTCATTGGGCTGTGTTTTTAATTTAAGGTTTTTTCTGTTTAAATTGTATTTTTCTTTTTAAACTCTTGTGATTTCTAGTCGTATGACTAGAGGATGAACTATCACTACAACAAAAATACTCTATTACAGCAGCGTTTTTACAATGGTCCAGAAAAGCCCGTTGTAATAGGTACATATTACAATAGTTTCTACCAGTTCATTGTAATAGATGCCGGTTTTTAGTGCATAACACAACGGTTCAAACTAGCCCGTTGTAATATATACCTATAACAACGGTTCAAACTAGCCCGTTGTAATGTTCTTTGTTTTACCGCCCCTATTTTCTATTAATTTTCATTCCTCGCTTATCCAATTTTCACTTAAACCTAGATTCCTGTTTTCCCTCTTTTACTTAACCCTAATTCCAGTTCGTTGTAACAGATACATACATATTCGAATTCATTCAACTTTGTTCAATTCTTCAAATTTCCCTAACACATCCAGAATTTCAAATTTTTCCTAAAATCAATCCAAACGTTCATACAAAAATCGAGTTGCGGCTTTGAGGCGATTTCACGGTTTACAAGTTCATGGATGTTTCCTGATTGGATTTAGATTTGGCTACTGGGTGAAGCGATGTTCAAAGGAGGTGGCCCGGTGATGGTGATAATTATAGTTCAAAGGCGTTTCGTGTTGTTTGAGGTTGTAGCCGGTGGCGTTTTTGTGGTGGTTGCAGGGTTCGATTGTGGTTTGTGTCGAAAGCGATTGAGTTCGCAGATGGTTACAGTACTTTGGCTGAGGAGATTGCGAATTTGAGGATGTTAGGCTGTGGGGTTCGGTTTTGTGGCAGTGGAGTGTAATGGTTGGACAGTAGTTAGCAGAGGTTTTTTGATGTTTGCAGATGAGCAGTAAGTTAGGTTGATTGTCGTGGTGGAATGAGCAGTAGTTATGCGAGGAGGCAATGTGTTGTAGAGGGGTCTGATGATGACAGAAGAGGTGGAAACTCTGTGATAGTAAGTGGAATTGCTGATGAATTGATGCAGTGTGGCGTTGAGTGTCGAAGTGATGCAGTATTGGAAGTTTTTGAACAGAAGTGGAGATGGAAGTGGAGACTAATGATAGAAGTATTGTATGGTTGTTATTGTGGTGAGGTGAAGGAAGTTGGATGGTGGCTGCAATGTCTATGTCTATGGTGAAGTATGGTTAGCTGAAGTATAATTGCAGCAAATTTGGAGAGGTATGTTGTTGACAGTTTGTGAATGTATTTGTATTGACAGAGCAATAGTGTTTTCTTTTCAAAATATGCTGATGTCTATTGTATAGGATGAAGGCAGGAGTGCTCTAATTGCAGCAAATTTGAAGAGGTATGTTGTTAAACCGTGTGATTGTATGGTAATAGAGAGGTAGTTGACAGTGCACAAATTGGTTTGATGGTAGTTGTAAGAAAATGTTGTGATGGATGGTTTGGGCAGCGCAAAAGAGTTGAGGTAGTGATCAGGTGATGTGAATTTGTAATGGTGATGGAGTGTTGATTGGAATGGTTTGTTGTAGCTTGATAATTGATGAATTGTAGTGGTTTGGAGGTAGAGAGGCAAGCAAATGAAGTGATGATATGGTAGTTGTGCACTGGTGTTGTTAAGTGGGGAGCACTGTTGCATTGTTTGTTTGGTGTGGTTGGTGACTGTTGTAATGTTTTGTTTGGGATGAAAGGTACGAGTTTATGGCTGTGGTTTATGGTTGTGATTCCAAGTGTGGTGGTACAGGGGTATGTGGTTGAACTGCGGCAAATTTGGAAGGCAGAGGCAGTGTGGATGAACTGCAAATAGGTGGGTGGTTGTATTGATGAAGCTGGTAGGAACTTATTGAAGAGGCTGAAGCTTGAAGATAGTCAGATGAGAAGTTTACAGGAGTTGTGGCAAAAGTACAAGGTTGATATTGCATTTTATGGTTATGCTCACAATTATGAAAGAACGTTTCATATTTATCTGGTATGTATCATAAGCATAGAATAATATGATATGGAATTTTTACCCATTTAAGCCACTTTCCAAAATAAATTACACTTTCAAGCACATATAAATCAATTTGCAACAAAAGGGCATTTTATATTAATTAGTTTTGTTTTAAATAGCAGTTCTGAGACAGTTGTATCTGCAACATTAGTGTATTTTTTACATATAAACAAATTATGCTAATGCCATACGAAACAATATCAATTGGCTTAATTTAGGCAGAAAGTGATATGAGTTTTTTTCTTTAAACTACCGTTGTTGGATGGTGTCAGTTAATATTATATCAGTGTGTAAGCTGTCTATGATCTTTGCTGCTGTTTGCCTACTCGTAAACCCTACTCTGTAACTATTTAGAGATATCCATGCACATTGTAGTGCGTAACTATTTTCAATGCATAATTAAATACCTTTTTTTACATCAAGATGGCAAAACCTTCAAGAAGCCATGAAGGCCATATGAAAAAGAACGTCTAGATGCTGAGCTTAAATTAGTTGGAGAATACGCTTTGAGACGCATCCGCAATGCTGCTAGAGGGCTTTTGATATTTGTAAGATTGTGGTATAATATGATTGTACTTAGAACATGATATTTGTAGCAGACTGTTATGTGTTAATGCTTTACGTATTTGGCATGTAAACTTATCTAACTTTTTGGAGTGTTAGAATTCTATGACTCTAGCTTCTAGTCTTTTCGTATGTGATTTTAATTATTTTACGACAATATTTAGTATTAGTATGGATGTATTGCATGGATGCTGCTATAATTTTTTTTAAAAATTTGCATTTATTGTGCAATGGTAATGTGCGTTGGTATATGAGTTTCTTACAACGGGTTATGGCCATTGTAAAAGGTATATTGCAACGGTTTTTACAACGGGCTTTGCCCGTTGTAAAATGTGGTGGATCTATTACAACGAGGCCTATCACAACGGGCACATGCCCGTTGCGAAAATCATATTACAACGGGCATTGCCTGTTGTAAAAAAATCGTTTTGTTGTAGTGTATGGTGGTGTAGTTCGAGAATTCGCAACTCAGTGACCGAGTTGTGGTAGGGTTTTGAGCGTAGAGTTAAGCTTAGTCGATAGCGGGTGTCGCGAGTTTACGTGTGTAAGTGTTTGACTGCTTAATTTCTAGTAGAAAGCTTGGGGCAACATGTAGGTAGGGTTTTGCCGAAGCTGTGTAAATCTGTGTGTTCTATTTTTATTGTTCTGCTATTATCTATGCTGTTATAATTCTGATAAATCTGTGTTGCAATTATTTTATATACTTCCGTAATGACTTTTATAATTAATAGTATCACCCTATTCACCCCCCCTCCAGGGTGAAATCGATCCTACAAGTGGTATCAGAGCTAGAAACAAAAGCAATTTTTGTTTTAAAAAGTTTAATTTTTTCAAAGACCAATTTTTCATACAAATTTGAATTTTTAAAATGGCTTCAGTTAATAATGTTTTTACTGTGGCTCAGTCCAATATTATTCCTCCTTCTTTTGATGGAACAGTTTTTTTGAATTGGAAATTAAAAATGAAATTTTATTTAAAATCTGTTAATATTAAATGTTAGAATATTATTGAAAATGGGTGTGATATAATAGAAGAGAAAATTACCTCAATTAATGCTCTTGCTATGCATATAATATATTCTCATATTAATTAAAATAATTTTAACTTTATCTCTCATTGTGAAAGTGCACAAAAAATCTGGAATACTTTGATGCAATGTATGATGCAAAAGTCAACAACCATGAGAGAACTCCCATAAGAAAATCATAAATTAAAGATACGTGCTTAGCAGGAATTGAAAAAGAAAGTAGTGATGATAATGATGATGGAGCAACTAAGCTGGCATTACTAATGAACAGATTCAAAAAGTGGAACCGCAAATACTGAAATCCAGCTCTAAATCAAAAATTGATAAGCAGAATATTCAAAGCATTAGACAACCCAGAAGAACGAGAGATCATCTGTCACAAGTGCAACAAACCCGGACACATCAATCCCAATTATCCTCGACTTCAACGCCGCCAAGAAAAGAATTCAAAATGGAAAAGTTATGCAGCCATGTGGAATAAAAGTGATGATTGTAAAAGCACTAGCAGTGAGAGTGAGAGAGCATATCCGTGGCTTCAAGGTGATGTAACTGATAGCGACGACGACGATGACGAACCAAGCGAAGAATCAAAACTTACTCACTCTGAATTATTTATATATTTCCACGAAGTAAATGGCTATTTTGAACGACTTGGGAGAAATATGCCAAAATTGAATCACAAAGAGATAGTTTGATAGAATCAAATAAACAGCTATATCAATTAGTTAAAAACTATCAAACTAAAAGCCTTAAGTGTAATAAGTGTCCAACATTCAAAGAAGAGATTAAAAAATCAAAAAGTGCAATTAAATCATTTGAAAATGATATTCTGATTTTGAAAGAAAGTGAAAACACTAGAAGAGAAAATTCTATTAAAAGGTGCATACAATTATTGAACGAAAACGAATCACTCAAAACACAAGTCCAACAACTGTCAACGACTTTAGGAAAATTTTTCAAAAGTGAAAGATCGCTGAATATGTTATTAGGGAAACAAACTGTTGATACAGTTAGACATGGACTTGAATATAATCAATCTAAACCTGTTAAAAGCAAAATTAATAAAGTCAAATCCGAGTGAACAATTTGTAGAAAAATTGGACACAATTAAAACAATTGCTGGCACAGACCCAAACACGTGAAAACTATACCAATTTGGGTTCCAAATGGCACAAATATAAAATTCCTAAAGTTAAACAAATCTGGGTGCCAAAAGGAACATATATAAATAGTTTTGGGATTCCACAAACTTATTTTTTTAAATCATTTTCCACTAACATTCATGGACATATTAAAACAAATAGGTCACAAAAATCATTTAACGTGTAGGTGTGTGGCAGGCTTAGGAACAATAACAGTGTTATCTGGATTCTGCCTGTTCCAGAAACACAACGGACGATAAATCAAAGTTCCTTAGCCTAATACAAAAGTGGCAGAATCATAATGGACGACAACGAAATATTATTGGTAAAAGTAAAAGAGGTAATGGTATATTCATCTTGAACGATATATTAATGTGATAATCTACACCATATCTGATTTAAATCAGCCATTTATGTTAAAAAGAGATGAATGATGATTTTGATTCTGACTTATTCAAAATGTTGAACCATTATCTTTGAATTGTTTCAAATATATTTTCTTGGATTAATGATGGCGTTTTATTGGTGATTACTCTCGGATATATCTGGTTACCTTAATGCTGGCATTATGATCACTATTTGCATGGCTTCAATTCAATTTCATATAAAAGATGTTAAAATGACTTTGAGATATTTGTTGCAACATTATGGTTTGGTATAACATCCAACTAATGATAATTTTGAGTGAAAGAAAAATTCAGATGCAGACTACACTGGTAATTTAGTTGATAGAAAAATTACTAGTGGAACGTGACTTATGTTGGGACATTCATTAGCTGCATCAAATTTCAAAGAAAATATATGCATATTTTTCGCTTCAAATAACTTTCAATTAGCTGACATTTTTCTTATAAAACCCTTCTAAAAAATCAATTTTGTTGACCATGTTTCAGATTAGTCATTTTGGAAAATTTGATTTTATAATTGTTTTTGGATTTGATTTTAAATAACTACATTGACTAATCTGATTCCCTACTGATTATCTAAAAGATAAATAGTGATTGAAAAAGTGATGATTGTTGATATTAATCATATATTTTAACTTGAGACGGTATAATTAGTAAATTTCTCTAGAAATTTAAACAAGAGTTAATAAAAACTTTTTGTTGGTAAAGAATCCATGATCATTTCTATTTCTATAATATTTATATCAACCATCATCATCAAAATCCAATATTGTATGCCAATATGGGGTGCTTTAAACAGGAATAATTTTTTTTTCGTTTTATTATTTTTTTTGTAATAAAAATATCCAAAGTATTCACTCTCATTTAAAAGTCCTCACGGTTATGCATGGGTAAATTACTTGGATTTTTTATGTGCTTCCATGCTCATCTAAAAGTCCTTATGGTTATGCATGTATGGAACGCATATTAAAATTGATTAATTAAATAGATAAGTTTATTCTAATCCCATTTAAAAGTCTTCACGGTTATGCGTGGTTAGAAGATACTTGAATTCATTTTATAATTTTTTTTGCAATACTACTAATCTCATTTAAAAGTCCCAACAGTTATGCATGGTTAGTAGATATTC
Organism: Allium cepa; assembly: GCA_030765085.1. Classification (NCBI taxonomy): domain Eukaryota; kingdom Viridiplantae; phylum Streptophyta; class Magnoliopsida; order Asparagales; family Amaryllidaceae; genus Allium; species Allium cepa. The sequence continues at coordinate 861,377,617 of CM060929.1, forward strand.
AAATTTCTAATATAAATATACCATAAATAGACACAACTATATGGTTTTATACGATGACAATATTCCTATCATTCTAAAAGTGGAATATGCTTCTAACAGAGTATATATGATTTTTGTTTGATTTTTTATTGAAATTTAATATTTATACTCAATTAGGTATTAATATTGTATTAATGTCTGTCACTATATCTCTATTTTTTTTAACACTATTACTCTTTTGCTGATAACAAAAGAGGGAGATAAAGGTTAAGATTTTGAAAAATAAAAGTCAAATATTTTATTTGGTATTTTCTATATGCATCTAGGTTCATATGCATCTAGGTTCATTTATTCATTTTTACATGCATATATGAAGGGGGAACTTTGTGTAGAGAGGAAGCATTAAATAGGGGGAACAAATTGAATAATCAAACACATTTAATAATTTCAAAATCTTAAATATATGCTTGTTATCATCAAAAAAGGGAGAGATTGTTGAATATGTGAGTATATGATTTTTGTTGGATGATAATAAACATATATATATATATATATATTCATATATATATATATATATTCATTCAAATGTATTTGTTAATGTACTATTTTATATTCACATAATTAAATAAATAAATGCTCAATAAAATAAATAACACAGACTTTGAATTCAAATGAATATTTTATTCAAACAAATATTTATTACAATTTTGAATAGTACAAATTTAAGCTCTCACTATATATACACAATTTCGATTACATCACATTTCAATTTACATAATTGTCCTCACTACATATCGCTCATTCACTTGTATTTGATCTTCAACTTGAATCCAGCATCTGAGCAATCTGCAAAAATATACACAGGCGCAGTAAAATTGAAAATAAAATATTTTTACACTATAAACTAAAATGTAATTTGTAAAATATTATTTGCCTCGGTTATTTGGGTTGTTCGTCATCACTTAACTTTGAATGCATCACACGCGAACAGTTTGTGACACTGTACATGCCATAAGGTCGTGCTCACCGATATACACTTGATGAAGTTACAGGGATAGGTGAGCACAAGGTCAAACCCAATTAAAAGCCGGGTTCAACTCAAGTGAAATCACGACACGAGCACAAGGTCTAACCCGAGCTTTAAGCTGGATTCAACAAAGGAGCAGTCCGAAAATATAAGTAAATAAAATGATCAAAACATTGTACATGAACACTTGCAATAGGAGAAGGCCACATAAGCAGCCAGAATGCCATCATATGTATAAAACCAAATGCAGACTTTAGGCATGCATACAAACTGCAATAGGCCTCAACATCAAATAACAAATTTACTTGGACTTAAAGTGCAGCACAACCAAAATCAGGCTAACAATGAACACAACCAAGTAAATATGCAAAGTTGTACATCAAATAGTTAAACTATTCAGGCTAGTAGTAATGCAACCCAAAGTCAATATAAATATGCAGTAATAATATGGTTGCAATGAATCAAGCAACTCGAGCAAGTCCAGCTACTATATGAATGCAGGCATATGGAATCAATTACACAACACTCAAGCATGCAAATACAACATGAATGTACAAACTAAATGAAACAACACTGCAACACTACATATGCAAGCAAAGACCAGTCAACAACAATCTCAGTATACTGTGAACAGGGCAGTGATGGATATGCAAGCAAATGCAGCAACATGTACACAATATCGCACCTCAAATGACACAGGATTCAAGACTGCACTTATATACATATGAGTACTAGACTGCAATACCATAGTATATTACACATAACTTCAAGCATTGGTCAAAATTAAACCATAACCATAAACAAATGCAATGCATCATGAGTACATGATACATGCACCAGTGAAAAAAAATAAAGCATATTCATATGAACTCAAATATCAGCGGTGAACCATGAAAAACAAAATTGAAATGTAGCAAGCACTCAGGTTAACAGAGGTGTATTAAATATCATCATATAAACTAATTCCAAAATATACTTAAGACGAGTTCAAAAATCATGGTACAACAGTAAGTTAAATGTGAAGGCATGGAGACAATATGGTGATAAACTCCATTCAAGCATCAGGTTAAAAATACAACTGAGAAATTAACTGTTTTTTACAAAAGTCGAAGTCAGGTTGACAATGAACTAATCAGAGACATAATGGCCGAAGTCATTACACAAAGAAAATGCAAAGTCAGTGTCGTGATGACTAAGGTAAGAAGAATCAAACAATGCCAACAGCAGTGTCAAAGCCGATATGGAACAAGTCAGTGCCAAAGTCGAACAAGTCAGAAATCGAAGCCGTGGTTGCCATGATAGAAATCAAGCCGTGAGAAACAAGTAATCAAATAGACGGAATTGAATAAGTCAACAACAAATCACATCATTCGATCAAAGTCAAACGACCGATCAGATTATCAAACGAATGAAATTTTAGGAATTTAAATCATATATAAACCATAACATCATCGGCTACCAAAATCATTCAAGTTTAAGAAACAAAGAATAATCATTCAACTCGAAACATCGATTGAGTTCAAGCAAGTAAAATAGTAAAGCAAAGTAACAAATCACATACCGAATTCATAGTCGAACTCAATTAGAATCGAAGGAGCTGTGTTCAAATCAAGGAGATGATCGATTTCCGTAGCAAATTAGAAGAACAACAATTGTAATCGTTCAATAACAATCAGATTTTTCAAGATTATCAAAGCCTTAATTTTGGACGAAGAGGAACAAGGCAGCTGTTGTTACCATCTCAAAGAAGGCCGAAAATCTGAACAAAGGAACTATCTTTTAATATTTAATTTGGGCCGGTCTTATTCATTTGGATGTGTTTTTAATTTACGGTTTTTTTTGTTTAAATTGTTCTAAATTGTATTTTTATTTTTAAACTCTTTTGAGTTCTAGTCGTGTGACTAAGGGACGAACTACGGTGGTGTAGTTCGAGAATTCGCAACTGGCTGAGTTGTGGCAGGGTTTTGAGCGTAGAGTTTAGATTAGTCGATGGAGGGTGTCGCGAGTTTACGTATATAAGCGTCTGACTGCTTAATTTCTAGTAGAAACCTTAGGGCAGCATATAGGCAGGGTTTTTCCGAAACTTGGTAAATCTGTGTGTTCTATTCTTATTATTCTGATATTATCTGTGCTGCTATAATTCTGATAATTCTGTGTTGCAATTCTTTTATATACTTCCATAATGATTTCTATAATTAATAGTATCACCCTATTCACCCCACCCTCCCTCTAGGGTGAAATCGATCCTACAAGTGGTATCAGAGTTAGAGACAAAAGCCACTTTTGTTTAAAAAGTTTAATTTTTTCAAAGTCCAATTTTTCTTACAAATTTGAATTTTTAAAATGGCTTCTCTCAATAATGCTTTTAATGTGGGTCGGTCCAATATTATTCCTCCTGTTTTTGATGGAACGGATTTTTTGAATTGGAAACTAAAAATGAAATTTTATTTTAAATTTGTTAATATTAAATGTTGGAATATTATTGAAAGTGGGTGTGATATAATTGATGAGAAAATTACTTCGATTAATGCTCTTGCTGTGCATATAATATATTCTCATACTAATCAAAATAATTTTAACTTTAGCTCTCATTGTGAAAGTGCATAGGAAATCTGGAATACTATTGATGCAATATATGGTGCAAAAGTCAACAACCATCAAAGATCCCCCACAATCAAATCAGACATTAAAGATACGTGCTTAGCCGGATTTGAAAAAGAAAGTAGTGATGATAATGATGATGTAGCAGCTGAGCTGACATTACTAATAAAGAGATTCAAAAGGTGGAACCACAAATACAGGAATATAGCTCTAAATCGAAAATTGATAAGTAGAATATTCAAAGCACTAGACAACCCAGAAGTACAGGAGATCATCTGTCACAAGTGCAACAAATCCGGACACATTAAGCCCAATTGTCCTCGACTTCAACACGACCAAGAAAAGAATTCAAAAAGGAAAAGTATTGCAGCCACGTGGAAAAAAGTGATGATTGTAAAAGCACTTGCAGTGAGAGTGAGAAAGCAGATATGTGCCTTCGAGGTGATATAACTAATGGCGATGATGTTGACAAGCCAAGCAAGGAATCAAAATTTACTCACTCAGGATTACTTATATATCTCCACGAAGTAAATGGCTGTTTTGAATGACTTAGGGAGAAATATGCCAAAATTGAATCACAATGGGAAAGTTTGATAGAATCAAATAAACAGCTTAATCAATTGGTTATAAACTATCAAATTAAGAGCCCTATGTGTATAAGTGTCCAACATTCGAAGAAGACGAGACTAAAAAAATCAGAAAGTATAATTAAATCGCTTGAAAATGATATTCTGATATTGAAAGAAAGTGAAAACGATAGAAGAGACAATTCTATTAAAAGGTGAACTCAATTATTGAACGAAAACAAATCACTCAAAACACAAGTCTAACAAGTGTCGACGACTTTAGGAAAGTTTTCCAAAAGCGAAAGATCGTTGAATATGCTATTAGGTAAATAAACTGTTAATATAGTTAGACAAGGACATGGATATAATCAATCTAAACTTCTTAAAAGAAAAATTAATAAAGTCAAATCCGAGTGCACAATTTGTAGAAAAATTGGACACAATCAAAACAATTGCTGGTATAGACCCAAACACGTGAAAACTATACCAATTTGGGTTCTAAAAGGCACAAATATAAAATTCCTTAAAGTTAAACAAGTCTGGGTGCCAAAAGGAACATATATAAATAGTTTTGGGTCTCCACAAATTTATTTTTTTAAATCATTGGCTATTAACATTCATGGACCTATAAAAAAATAGGTCACAAAAATATTTTAATATGTAGGTGTGGTGGTAGGCTAAGGAACAATAACAGTGTTATCTGGATTCTGGCTGTTCCAGAAACACAACGGGCGACAAGTCAAAGTTCATTAGCCAAGTGAAAAGGTGGCAGAATCATAATGGACAACAACGAAATATTATTGGTAAAGGTAAAAGAGGTAATGGTATATTCATCTTGAACGATATATTAATGTGATAATCTACACCATATCTGGTTTGAATCAGCCAGTTATGTTAAAAAGAGATGAATGATGATTTTGATTCTGAGTTATTCAAAATGTTGACCAATTATCTTTGAACTATTTCATATAGATTTTCTTGGATTAATGATGGCGTTTTATTTATGATTACTCTTGGATATATTTGGTTACCTTAATGCTGACACTATGATCACTGTTTGCACGGCTTCAATTCAATTTCATTTAAAAGCTGTTAAAAATGACTTTGAGATACTTGTTGCAACATTACGGTCTGGTATAACATCCAACTAATGATAATTTTGAGTGAAAGAAAAATTCAGATGCAGACTACACTGGTAATTTAGTTGATAGAAAAATTACTAGTGGAACGCGATTTATGTTGAGACATTCATCAGTTTCATCAAATTTCAAAGAAAATATATGCATATTTTTCACTTCAAATAACCTTCAATTAGCAGACATTTTTCTTGTAAACCCGTTCTAAAAAATTATTTTTGTTGACCCTATTTCAGATTAGTCATTTTGGAAAATTTGATTTTATAATTATTTTTGGATTTGATTTTAAATATCTACATTGACTAATCTCACTCCCTATTGATTATCTAAAAGATAAATTGTGATTGAAATAGTGATGAGTGTTGATATTAATCATATATTTTAACTTGAGACGGTATAGTTAGTAAATTTCTCTTGGAATTTAAACAAGAGTTAATAAAAACTTTTTGTTGGTAAAAATTCCATGATCATTTCTATTTCTATCAACCATCATCATCAAAATCCAATATAGTATGTCAATATGTGGTGCTTTAAATAGGAATAATTTAATTTTCATTTTTTTTACAATAAAAATATCCAAAGTATTCACTCTCATTTAAAAGTCCTCATGGTTATATATGGGTGAATTACTTGGAATTTTTTATGTGCTTCCATGCTCATTTAAAAGTCCTCACGATTATGCATGTATGGAATGCATATTAAAATTGATTAATTAAATAGACAAGTTGATTCTAATCCCATTTAAAAGTCCTCACAGTTATGCGTGGTTAGAAGATACTTGAATTCATTTTTAAAAATAATGCAATACTACTTATCTCATTTAAAAGTCCTAACGGTTATGCATGGTTAGTAGATATTCAAATTCCTAATATAAATATACCACAAATAAACACAACTATATGTTTCTATATGATGACATCATTCCTATCATTCGAAAAGTGGAATATGCGTCTAACAGATATTTATGATTTTTGTTTGATTTTTTATTGAAATTTAATATTTATACTCAATTAAGTATTAATATTGTATTAATGTCTGTCACTATATCTCTATTTTTCTAACACTATTACTCTTTTGCTGATAACAAAAGGGGGAGAGAAAGGTTAAGATTTTTAAAAATAAAAGTCAGATATTTTATTTTGTATTTTTTATATGCATCTAGGTTCATTTTTTCATTTATACATGCATATATGAAGGGGGAGCTTTGTGTGCGGAGGAAGCATTCAAATAAGGGGAGCAAATTGAATAATCAAATACATTTAATTAATTCAGAATATTAAACATATGTTTGTTATCATCAAAAGGGGGAGATTGTTGAATATACGAGTATATGATTTTTGTTTGATGATAATAAACATATATATATTCATTTAAATGTATTTGTTAATGTACTATTTTATTTTCACATAATTAAATAAATATTTACAGAATAAAATAGATAACACAGAATTTAAATTCAAACGAATATTTTATTCAAACAAATATTTATTACAATTTTTGAATAGTACAAATTTAAGCTCTCACTATATATACACAATTTCGATTACATCACATTTCAATTTACATAATTGTCCTCACTACCTATCGCTCATTCACTTGTATTTAATCTTCAACTTGAATCTAGCATCTGAGAAATCTGCAAAAATATAAACTAGCGCGGTAAAATTGAAAATAAAATATTTTTGCAATATAAAATCAAATGTAAATTGAAAATATTGTCTGCCTCAGTTATTTTGGTTGTTCGTCATCATTTAATTTTGAATGCATGACACACGAACAGCTTGTCACATGCACAGTATCACTGTACATGCCACAGGGCCGTGCTCACTCATATACACTTGATAAAGTTACAGGGACAGGTGAGCACAGGGTCAAACCCAATTAAAAGCCGGGTTCAACTCAAGTGAAATCACGATATGAGCACAAGGTCAAACCCGAGCTTTAAGCTAGATTCAACATAAGTGGTGTCCAAAAATATAAGTAAATAAAATGATCAAAATGACTGTACAATGACACTTGCAACAGGAGAAGGCCACACAAGCAACCAGAATGCCATCATATGTACAAAACCAAATGCAGACTTCAGGCATGCATACAAAATACAACAGGCCTCAACATCAAATAACAAACTAACTCAGACTTGAAGTGCCGCACAACCAAAAACAGGCTAACAATGAACACAACCAAGTAAATATGCAAAATTGCACATCAAACAGTTAAACTATTCAGGCTAGTAGCAGTGCAAACCGAAGTCAATATAAATATGCAGTAATAATATGGTTGCAGTGAATCAAGCAACTCGAGCAATTCCAGCTACTATATGAATGCCGACATATGGAATCAATTACGCAACACTCAAGCATGCAAATACAACGAATGTACAGACTCAATGAAACAACACTGAAACACTACAGATGCAAGCAAAGACCAGTCAACAGCAATCTCAATATACTGTGAACAGTGCTGTGATGGATATGCAAGCGAATGCAGCAACATGTACACAATATCACACCTCAAATGACACAAGATTCAAGACTGCACTTATATACATATGTGTAGAAGACTGCAATACCATAGTATATCACACATAACTTCAAGCATCAGGTCGAAATCAAACCATAACCAGAAACATATGCAATGCATCACGTGTACAAGATACATGCACCAGTGAAAAAAAATAAAGCATATGCGTATGAACTCAAATATCAGTGGTGAACCATGAAGATAAAAAAACTGAAATGCAGCAAGCACTCGGGTTAACAGAGGCGTATTAAATATCATCATATAAACTAATTCCAAAATATGCTTAAGACGAGTTCAAAAATCATGGTACAACAGTAAGTTAAATGTGAAGGCATGGGGGCAACATGGTGATAAACTGCACTCAAGCATCTAGTTAAAAATACAATAAAGAAATTAACAGTTTTTACCAAAGTCAAAGTCAGGTTGATAATGAACATGTCAGAGACATAATGGCCGAAGTCAATACACAAAGAAAATGCAAAGTCAGTGCCGTGATGACCAAGGCAACAAGAATCAAACAATGTCAACAGCAGTGTCAAAGCCGATATTGAACAAGACAGTGCCAAAGTAGAACAAGTCATAAATCGAAGCTGTGGTGGCCACGATAGAAATCAAGCTGTGAGAAACAAGTAATCAAATATACGAAATTGAAGATGTCAACAATAAATCACAGCATTCGATCAAAATCAAACGGCCGAGCAGATTATCGGACGAACGAAATTTTAGGAAATCAAATCATATATAAACCATAACATAATTGGCTACCAAAATCATTCGAGTTCAACCAACAAAGAATAATCATTCAACTCGAATCATCGATTGAGTTCAAGCAAGAAAAACAGTAAAGCAAAGTAACAAATCACATATCGAATTTATAGTCGAACTCAATCAAAAGCGAAGGTGCTGTGTTCGAATCAAGGAGACAATCTATTGCCGAAGAAAATGAGAAGAACAACAATTGTAATCGATCAATAAACAATCGTCTTTTTCGAGATTATCAAAGCCCTAATTTTGGATGAAAGGGAACAAGGCAGCCGTTATTACTATCTCAAAGAAGGCCAAAAATCCAAACAAAGGAACTATCTTTCAATATTTAATTTGGGCCGGTCTTATTCATTGGGCTGTGTTTTTAATTTAGGGTTTTGTTTTGTTTAAATTGTTCTAAATTGTATTTTTATTTTTAAAATCTTGTGATTTCTAGTCGTGTGACTAGGAGACGAACTATGATGGTGTAATTCGAGAATTCGCAACTCAGTGGCTGAGTTGTGGCAGGGTTTTGAGCTTAGAGTTAAAGTTAGTCGATAGCGGATGTCGCAAGTTTACGTGTATAAGCGTTTGACTGCTTAATTTCTAGTAGAAACCTTGGGGGCAACACGTAGGCAGGGTTTTGCCGAAGCTGGGTAAATCTATGTGTTCTATTCTTATTATTCTGCTATTACCTGTGTTGGTATAATTCTGATAAATCTGTGTTGCAATTATTTTATATACTTCCACAATGATTTTTATAATTAATAGTATCATCCTGTTCACCTCCCTCTAGGGTGAAATCGATCCTACAAAAATGTGATAGATCATTTAATATAAACATGAACTTTAAAACAATATAAAACATAATAGCGCCATAATGAATAAAACTTTTACTATGTGATAAAATGTTAAGGATAGTTATAGAAATTACCTCACAAACCCGATAAAAACCATAAGTTCCAAACTTATAGTGTTGAATGAAAATATAAATACTATATTATAATCACCAAGAAGTCTAAAAACAACAAAATATATTATTACAACATAGATGGCAATTTCCTTGTCAAGTTGTTAAAAGGAACGCCTCCATCAAACTTTAGATATAATATCATATACTTACATACCATATTCTAAAATATAAAAAGTATAACGCTTAAAAGATAAATATACATGTATTGGAGAATATAATAAACATGACACAAGAAATAAAATGTAGAGAACAAATTATACAAATTTAATATTCTAATAAAGGCAAAATATTAAAAGTATTCCTAGAAAGAATATCTAAGTAATCTTAATTTAGACTTATATTATTATTTCTATTAGAAAAAAATGATTTCCTAAAAGAATCCATATGAAATTTTGTTTTTCTAAGAAACTCCTTAAATTAAAATTTTATTTAATTTATAACTAGAATTTGAAATCCAATTTAAACTAAATATAGAAATAGCATATATTAAGTGATCCAAGCTTGAATTAGTATTATTAAAAATACGTTGATTTCCTATCAAACCAAATATACCAGCAAATAATGGTGAAAATGGTGTCTAGTAAAAAATCTATTCAAACCCTTATAAAGAAATTTGATATTATTCCAATATAACTCACTAGTTATATAAGTAAGATTTATATTAAAATTCAATAATTTCAAAGTTTTTACAAGAATATATTTAGTGTTGTTACATTTAAAATATAAATGCAAAATATCCTCCTTTTTCTTATTACAAAAATAATATTTTTTATCATTAAAAATATTTTTCTTTTTTAACAGTTCAATAGTATTCAACTTCTTATTTAAAATTAACCACATATGCACCTTGGCTTTAGATGGAGCATTAGTTTTCCAAATGTATTTAAATATTTTCATTTTAATTCCTAAAAATTAATAAACTTGTAAAAATAATTAGATATGTATTTCTTACTACTATCCCAACACCAGGTTGTAATATCTTTATCATTATCGATATTATATAATTCTAATTTAGTACACAATAGTGCAAATTGAACAAAAGTGATACCAATTAATGTACGATTAAAATTAAATTTTCTAAGAAAATTTAAATCAGGTCTATAAATATCAAAAATTAGAACATGTTTAAAATTACAAATTTCATATAATTTATCAAAGTCCACTTTAAGAGGAATATTCGATAGCCAAAAATCATGACAAAATAAGGTATTATTACCAGAATGCATAATATTATTAATTCCTAGTTTATACATGTTAAAATTCAAAATTACCGATTTCCAAAAATGAGGTATATTATTTGTGTTACTTGTACACAAATGAGACAAATTAAAGGTACCTTCACACCATTGGTTGGATATTAGTTCTTTCCATAAAAAAGTTTCACTATTATCCCTAAATTCACAAATCCATTTTCCTAAAAGTTGACGCAGCGGTGATAACAAGTTGTCACCAAATGATGCAACAACAACACAACGATGGAACGATACAATGATAAACTGATGAATTGATGATACCCAGGATAAATGCCCAAATTCGTTGATCTCTCGAGATACCGGATTCTAGCTATCTTTAACACGCTGATCGCGCACGATGCCGTGTTAGAAAATCTACGATTCTTCGACGTTGATCTTGCGCACGAGATTCCGTAAATCGGCTTCAAATCCGTTGATTCGAGCGCACTCGAATATCCGAAGATGGAGAAAGGTGCTTACACTCAACTTCCAATTTTAAAAGAGGCACAAAGCACTCAAAAGTTTATTCCAAAATCAACCACTTTTACAACTGGCAACACACCCGTATTTATAGAGATTTTACAACTTAGCAGACCGACCTAATAGGTGCCGACCTACAAACTAACACACACACGACTTAACAGATACAGGTTACAACACACGCGACCTACAACATACAAGTCAACAAAGGACCTAAGAACAACGACTTATGAAATTACAACATATAAGCGACTTAACATCACGTTACAACATATATGCGACATAACATCAGGTGCGACCTAAGACATAAGCTTCAGCGACCTAAAAATCAACGGCTTACGCTTCAGCGACTCAAGGTAGTGTGGCTTCATGCGACATAGGAATGGAGCGACCTAACTATGGAGCGACCTAAGAATGATAACATGCGGCATAAGGTCAGCGACTTAAGAGAAAGTGGCATAAGTTTGACATAACTCGTTAGGTCGCACATGACTTAAAGATTTGCTACATATGCGACCTAATTCTTTAGGTTGTAGCTTGTTAGGTTGAAGCTCGGTAGGTCGTAGCTCGGTAGGATGAAGCGATCTAAGGAAAAGCGGCATATGCGAGCGACTGTCATAGCTCGTTAGTTCGTAGCTTGGTAGGTCGTAACTCGTTGGCGACTTATGATAGGTCACTGCATCATTTTCCCCTGCATAACTCCCATATCTCGTTAGGTCGCTCAAGAAACTCAAGGCCCGGTGCACTGCTTCCTGTGACTTAACAAGATAACGACTTAAGTAACTGCGATTATCATAGTGCGCTGCGTCATTCTCCCCTGGTTGAAAAGAATTCGACCCCGAATTCACACTCTCCTCTTCTTCGATACACTTATCCCCATGATATGGAATCAAGTGTTTGACGTTGAAAACGTCTACAGTATGGATATGATCCGGCAGTCTTAACTGATAAGCATTATCATTGATCTTCTTCACGATCTCCAAAGGACCAATTTTTCTAGCAGCTAGCTTGTTGTAAGTTCCAACAGGAAATCGATCCTTGGTCAACACTGCATATACAAAATCACCCTCTTTGAAGTCCACACTCCTTTGCTTCTTATCTGTCAGTTGCTTATACTTCTCATTTGACTTAAGCAATCATTCATGAACAATCCTATGACACTCTTGCAACTCATTCACGAAATCACAAGCCCGTTTAACAACCTCTTTCTAACGTGGAACTGTCGACAAATCCAACGGCCCCTTCGGAATTGCTGAATATACTACTTGAAATGGACTGAATCCAGTACTTTGATTAATGGCATGATTATGTGTGAATTCTGCCTGATACAATTTCACATCCCAGCTCTTCAAATTATCCTTCACAAGACATCTCAACAAGTTTCCCAAAGACCTGTTCACCACTTCTTTCCCATCCATTTGTGGATGATAGGCGCTACTAAAATTCAGCTTAGTCCCAACCATCTTCCACAGATTCAACCAAAAATGACTTAGAAATCGAGTATCCAGGTCAGAAACAATGGTCTCAGGTAGCCCATGTATTCGATAAACCTCTTTAAAGAACAATTGAGCAACACGGACTGCATCGGCGGTCTTTTTACAAGGTATGAAATGTGCCATCTTCGAAAATCTATCCACCACAACATATATAGAATCATTCCCTCATTGAGTTCTTGGCAAACCCAAAACAAAATCCATGCTAACATCAACCCATGGTCTAGTAGGCACAGGCAATGGCATATACAATCCCGCATTCGTAGCTGTCCCTTTGGAAACTTGACAAATGTGACATCTCTGCACAAATCTTTCAACTTCTTTCCTCATGGAAGGCCAAAAATATGATTGATAAATCAACTGCAAGGTACAATCTCTTCCCACATGACCTTCTTCATGCAACTCCTTCACAATCTTCATTCACAAACTGCACTCTGGTATGCACAACCGATTTCCTTTGAATAGAAAGCAATCTACCAACACATACTCTTCCGTCTTCCCTTTCTCGACTTCATCTACAATCTTAGCAAAGTAAGGATCCTAAACAAACAATTCTGGAAATACATCAAACCCCGTCACTTCAACTCTCATCGTAGTCAACAAATGATTTCATCTACTCAATGCGTCTGCCACACGATTTGTAACTCCCGATTTATGCTTTACAACAAATGTAAACTGTTGCAAGTATGCGATCCATGAAGCATGTCTGGCTGGAATCTTATCCTGTCCCTGCAAATGCTTCAATGCTTCGTGGTTCGTATATAACACAAACTCTTTATGAAACAAATAGTATCTCTAATGTTTTATGGATTGGACAATAGCATAGAACTCCAAGTCATAGGTACTGTATCTTGTCTTGGCTCTAGAAAGTTTCTCGTTAAAATAAGCAATTGGACGACCCTTCTAACTTAATACTCCACAAATTCCAACCTTCGACGCATCAGTATCTAGCTCAAAGAGCAATTGAAAATTCGGATATCTAAGAATCGGTGTTGTAGTCAAGAGTGCCTTGATCTGTTGGAAAGAAGAATCAGCCTCTTCAGTCCACACAAACTGCTTTCCTTTCATACAATCTCTCGTTGGTGCCATCACGCTACTGAAATGTGGAATAAACCTTCGGTAGAATGATGCGAACCCATGGAAAATTCTCACTTCAGTTACAGTCCTGGGTTGTGGCCAATCCTTGATTGCTTCAACTTTACCTTGATCCACATGGATTCCTTCCTTAGACAACACATGCCCCAAAAACAAAACACTGTGTGTCATGAACATGCACTTCTTTGTTGCCGCGTAAAATTGCTGCTGACGAGGTATCATCAACACTTCCCGCAAGTGTTGTAGATGTTCTTCTGTGCTTCCACTGTATATCAATATATCATCAAAGTATACCACCACGAACTTTCCAATAAACGGTCGAAAGATCTGATCCATCACTCACATAAAAGTACTGGGTGCATTCGAAAGACCAAATGGCATGACCAGCCATTCATACAACCCTTCCCGCGTCTTGAATGCGGTCTTCCATTCATCCCCTGGTCGAATTCGAATCTGATGATACCCACTCTTCAGATCAATCTTTGAAAAGATAGCAGCTCCGCTCAACTGATCTAACAAGTCGTCCAATCTTAGCATTGGAAATCTGTATCTCACTCTAATCTTGTTTAATGCTCGACTATCTGTACACATTCTCCAAGTTCCATCCTTCTTTGGCACTAACAAGGCTGGTACTGCACAAGGACTTAAACTTTCTTGTACGCGCCCTTGTTCAAGTAACTCCTCCACCTGCCTTCTCAACTCTTCGTGCTCCTTTGGACTCATTCTATAATGTGGTCTATGTGGTAACACAGCTCCCGGAACAAGATCAATCTGGTGTTGTATGTCTCTCATTGGCGGTAACTCTTTTGGTAATTCTTCAGGAAATACATCTTCAAATTCCTTCAACACTGGCTTAACTTCCTCAGAGATTTCAACCATTTCACTACTTTCACGTCCAATCAACAGAAATACTTCAGGCCCATCCTCTACTTCTTTGACAAAATCCTTCAAAGATAACAGAGTCTTTAGTTCCTCGATTTCCTCCAACTTGCTTTCGCTTTATTGTCGCTTTTTAGGAACTAAAGTGATTCTAGTGCCATTGAACATGAAACTGTAGTAGTTAGTCCTACCATCGCGTTGCACGGCTCTATCGAATTGCCACGGTCTTCCCAATAACAAATGGCATACGTCCATATCCAAATTTCATCCTTATACTTCTTTCCAAAGGAAAAAGTTACACAAGCTTTTCGACTAACCTTCACTTCCCCGCCTTTCCTCAACCAAGCTAATTTATAGGGTTTGGGATGCTTCTCTGTCTTTAACGCTAACTTCTTTATAGCTTCTGTAGAGATGATGTTATCATAACTTCCTGCATCGATAACAAACTTACAAACCCTTCCCAAAATAGTGCACGTCGACTGAAAAATATTACTCCTTAACCAGCTAGTCTCCTCTTCCTGCTTTGGCGAGATCTCCTCATCATTAAAGAATATCCCTCGTCTCCCGCCAATAATTCTTCCTCCTCCTCAACTTGTGGTGAATTGGAACATTCTATTTTTGCATCCTCATCCCCAACCTCAGCAACCATCGCTCGCTTCTTAGGCTTCGGGCATTCATTGCTCTTATGATCAAACTCCTGATAGTTATAACACTTGAAATTGTTGTTGACCTTGGTCTTAGCAACTTCATTGACAACCGGTTTACTAACAGCCTTGAAAACATTAGTATTGCTACTAGGCCCATTCACCTGATTGATCGAACTTGTAAGCGCACCACCTCCTCTTCTACCTTGCTTCTCCCAAGCTAGAGCCTTCTGGTGTGCTTCAGCAATAGATCTTGGATCAAACATATTTACCATATCCTGAATTTGCATTCTCAATCCTCCAACAAATCTAGATGTCAACTTTTCCTCCGTTTCCATGATATCCTTTCTAACAATCAGTTGATAAAACTCATCTGCATAATTATTTACCGACTTTGTCCCTTGTCTCAAATTCTGTAAGCGCTGATACATAAGAGACTGATAATTATAAGGCAAGAAAGTAGCCTTCATCAACTTCTTCATCTTTTCCCATGAAACAATCTTCGACTTTCCCATTCTTTCCCGTGTAAGTTTAGTCTGTTGCCACCATGTCATAGCTCTTCCCCTCAATCGTGTAGCAACCAACTTAACTCTACGATGCTCGGGTACTTCCCTGAAGTCAGAAATTTCTTCAACATTTGATAACCAATCCAGAAACTCTTCCGCTATCATTCCCCCTTTAAATTCTGGAATCTCCGTTTTCATCCCCGACTCCCATCGACGATCATCTTCAAAATCTCTATTTCGACTTCGTCCTTGGCTATGGTTTCGATAAAAGCTACTATCACCATCACTGGATTCCTCCAAATCTGATGTATGTCGATGTCGATTCTGACCATCAACATTTCTGCTTCCACGCACGTCTCTTTCTCCCAAAACTGAAGGTGAAACTTTGTTCCCATTATGGTGCGAAACTGGTGAAGTTCTCCTTTGACTTTGATTCATGTCTCTCATCAACTTCTCTAACTTTCCAATACCTTCATCAAACCTTTCATTGATACGTTGCTCCATCTACTCAGCTTCTTATCTTCGATACACATCTTCTACATTCTGATGACGATTAGCCCGTCTCGGAGGCATGATACTTCAACTTCTCGTTTCCTTCTCTAGCTCTCGGCTTGACTTGAACTCGTCTTTGACTTAACTCGGTTTCGGTCTAACTTTTACTCTCGGCCTTGATCAAACTTAGCTCTAACTTTAACTTCAGATCTGAATCAACTTCGGAATTGATTCTCAGGCTTTGATACCAAATTGACGCAGCGGTGATAACAAGTTGTCACCAAATGATGCAACAACAAAAAAACAACGATGGAATGATACAATGATAAACTGATGAATTGATGATACTCAGGATAAATGCCCAAATCCGTTGATCTCTCGAGATATCGGATTCTAGCTATCGTTAACACGTTGATCGCGCATGATGCCGTGTTAGAAGATCTACGATTCTTCGACGTTGATCTCGTGCACGAGATTCCGTGAATCGGCTTCGAATCCGTTGATTCGAGCGCACTCGAATATCCGAAGATGGAGAAAGGAGCTCGCACTCAACTTCCAATTTTAAAAGAGGCACAAAGCACTCAAAAGTTCATTCCAAAATCAACCACTTTTACAACTGACAACACACCCGTATTTATAGAGATTTTACAACTCAGCAGACCGACCCAACAACATGCGACCTAACAGGTGCTGACCTACGAACTAACACATACACGACTTAACAGATACAAGTTACAACACACACGACCTACAACATACAAGTCAACAAACGACCTAAGCACAACGACCTAATAAATTACAACATATAAGCAACTAAACATCACGTTACAACATATATGCGACATAACATTAGGTGCAACCTACGACATAAGCTTCAGCGACCTAAAAATCAGCGGCTTACGCTTCAGCGACTCAAGGTAGTGTGGCTTCATGCGACATAGGAATGGAGCGACCTAACTATGGAGCGACCTAAGAATGATAGCATGCGGCATAAGATCAGCGACTTAAGAGAAAGTGGCATAAGTTTGACATAACTCGTTAGGTCGCGCGCGACTTAAAGATTTGCGACATATGTGACCTAATTCTTTAGGTCGTAGCTTGTTAGGTTGAAGCTCGGTAGGTCGTAGCTCGGTAGGATGAAGCGATCTAAGGAAAAGCGGCATATGCGAGTGACTGTGATAGCTCGTTAGTTCGTAGCTTGGTAGGTCGTAACTCGCTGGCGACTTATGATAGGTCACTGCATCATTTTCCCTTGCATAACTCCACTATCTCGTTAGGTCGCTCAAGCGACTCAAGGCCTGGTGCACTGCTTCCTGCGACTTAGCAAGATAACGACTTAAGCAACTGCGATTATCATAGTGCGCTGCAACAAAAGTGAAGTATTTAAGTTATGAAAATTTATAATCCCCAGACCTCCTTCATTTTTAGATTTATAAACCATTTCCCAGTTTACAAGTCATTTGGTGTTACAATTTAAATTATCACCACTCTATAAAAAGTCCCTTCTCAATTTATCAATTTTATCTATTACCTAATGAGGAAAGCGATAAAATGACATCCAATAGATGGGTAATGCAGATAAAACCAAATTAATAAGAATAATTCTACCCGCTCTCGATAAGAATTTACCATTCCAATTGGATAGACTTTTATTAATTTTATCAATAATGGTATTCGAATCAACATGTTTTAGTTTTTGCAGTCTAATTAAGAAACCTAAATATTCAATAGGAAATTTCATTGTATTGCAATTTAAAGTGAGTGCGATTTGATTTTCAAAATTATCTATATAATTTAATACTAAAACTGAACTTTTGTCCAATTAATCTTCAAACCCAAGAGAAGTTCAAAACTATATAAAATAAATTTAAGTGCAATACTATATTTAGGTAAACGAGACGTGAAAATCATGGTATCATCTGCAAATTGTAAAACAGAAAGACAATTGCTAGTAATCTCATTACCAATACAATCTAATAATCTATTATTGATATCTAATTTAATAATTTTAGAAAAAACATCAGCGGCTAAATTGAATAATAACGGTGAAAAAGGATCCTCTTTCCTGAGTCCACTTCTAGATTGAATTTTATCTTCTAATATTCCATTAACCATAATACTAGAGTTACCCGTATAAAGCAATGACATAATCCAAATAATCCATTTAGTACTGAATCCTCTAGCTATTGATACCGCTTTAAGAAAAACCCAATCAATAGAATCAAATTCTTTAGCAAATTCCAGTACAAGTGATATTATTCTTGCAACATTAATTAATATATTCTTGGACTACTGCTATACGATCCGTGAAATTCCTACCCTTTATGAAGATATTTTGAGTGTTGTCTATTAATGCATTCATTTTAGTATATAATATGTTATCTAGAATCTTAGATATAATTTTAAAAGAACAATTTGATAAAGAAATATGTCGAAAATCTTTTAACTGATTGGCTCCTAATTTTTTATGTAATAAAATTACATTCGCGTAACTAAATCTCCCAACTGTAAGGAACCTTCATAAAATTTATTAGACAATTTCGTTATATCTTCTTTAAGAACATTCAAAAAAAAATCATAAAATAAAATAAGAAAACCATCTGGTCCAGGTGCTTTATCACGAGGTATATCTTTTATAGCCTTTATAATTTCCACCTCTTTAAAAGGATCATCTAAGCCTACTAAGTCTACCCTAAAGTCATCTCTGTAAAGCATGTCACAATTAGCTTTAATCCTATGCCTATTTTTATACTAAATATATCTCTATAATAATTAGTAAATTTCTTATTAAGTTCTACTTGATCAAAAATCTCTACATTATTTATAAAAATGGAATTAATGGAATCACTACGCGTTCTACCATTAGCTGTTTTATGAAAAAATTTAGTATTCATATCTCCTTCATTCATCCATTGAATTTTAGATCTTTGCTTCCACATTATTTCTTCTTGAACAATAATTTTATTCAATTCTTCTTTTAAATTATAAAGAACACTTTTTTTATAAAATATCTAAAATTCTTATTTCTTCAATTTTATTTAATTTTAGAATATCATTCATTAGTTTTTCCTTTTTGATTCTAATGCTACCAAAAACTTCTTTATTCCATCTATTGAGAAATAATCTTAAATCTCTATGTTTTCTTACCCAAACTTTAGCAATATTACCGGGAAATTTGGAATTGTAATTATTCATAAAAAGCCATTTATTTACCATTAAATCCTTAAATTTATTTTCCAATAACCACATTTTTTCAAATATAAAAATTTTATCTCCAAAATTCGCACTGGGACAGAATAAGACAACTGGGCAATGGTCCGAAAAAATATATGGGAGCCCCACAACCTTGCAAGAAGGAAATTTGTCATCAATTCCATCGCTAATAAAAAAACCCATCTAACAAAGCCATAGAAGGAATTACTCTATTATTTGACCAAGTAAATTGTCTATTACTTAATTTTATTTATATTAAATTACAACTAATAATAAAACTATCAAATTCTTCCATAGCACTTAAATTACCTACCCTAGAGGATCTCTCACCCAAAAGATTTGTTACATTGAAATCTCCTCTTATAATCCATGGACCAGGAGCCAATGTTCTAAAATCTAAACACTCAGTCCATAGCACCCTACGACCTATTTTTGAATTAGGTCCATATACATTAGTAATATTAAGGATAGAGTCGTCATTAATGTCAGAAAATATTAAATGCATCGAATGTTCTATAATAATAGATTGTAAAAGTCTAACACAATTATTTTTCCAACCTATCATAAGACCTCATGCACTACCTCTAGCAGGAAGATAAGCCCAATGATAAAAAAATAACCCCCTAGGCTTTTAGAAATACGATAGCCGGGAATCACTATTTTAGTTTCTTGAATTAAAACTATATCAATGTTATTATCTTTGAATACAGATTTAATTTTTCTACACTTCCCTAAATCATGCAATCCTCTAATATTCCAACTATTCAATTTCATTTATCTAGTGATCTAACCCGTTCTAATTCTTTATTTTTGATATATTCAATATCTAATTAACTATCATCAAAAATTAAACCTAAATTCTTAGCTAGGAAGTGCATTTCATTAGTAGACAAATTATTCAATGCACATGCACAATAAGTACTACCCATAGAAAAATTCATACCTAAGCAAGAGCTATCTATAGCTCTAGAATCCACACTGACAAGATGTGCACTTCTTCTAGTTGTTTTTGGCTCAATCGAACAAGAATAAGAAACCGTATTACTCTTAGTGATAGTCCTTTTCACCCTTCTATTTTTCCTGATTCTATCATCAGAATGAGAATAAGTAAACCAGAACCGAGATTTGAAATCGCAGCTAACTCAACAGTCTTCAATTCATTTATGCCACCAAAGTTATTTGAACAAGATGAAACTGAATCTCTATCCCAAGAAATAATATTATCTAGCCACTTTTTCAAATCAGTAAACACGATAATTTGATTATTATTTGTTTCCTCTAAATTTCTTATCAAGTTCACCAAGTCGTCATCACTGCCAGCCTCAACCACAACATCCCCATCCATGTAGCTAACTTCTACCTCATCCACAGCTTTGTAATTTGTGATATCTACATTTACATTATCCCCGTTACATCCAATATCACAGTGTTCCTTAATCCCATCCATAAACTGAATATCAACAAGGCAACCATCACCTTGAGCCTTAAGCACATAATCAAGATCATTCACAGGTTTTTCCTTAACACCCCTAGACAAACTAAAAGTCTTATCCCCTGCATCTTCAACCACACCATAACCTTAATCTATATCAGACTCCTCAACAAGATTATCAACAAATACACAACCATTAACTTCTGCCCTTTTACATCCAACCAAAATCCTACCATTGTTCATAAAAACTCGAGATACATTAGAATTCTCTACTGTATCATCTAAATCCTTTAAACATTCAAAGCAGTTTAAGGTATCTATCTTAAAACTATTCGTGTAACAATTTTTCCTTTGAATTTTCGGTTGATATTGAAAACTAAGCTTTTATTCGATTTTTGCAACCGATTAGTAGAATTATTTCTTAATTTTGACGCAACTATTGTATTATCAGATGCCAAAGGCTGAATATTTGATTTATATTGCGTTCTAACTGGATCTAATAACATAGGATTGAAGTAATCCATCTTCTACATTTCCAAATTAATATCAACATGTAAATCTGAAGCATCTTCCTCAACTGACTTCCCTCTCGAATCATCCACATTCAAAATATCACCTAAATTAATACCAACTGAGAGACCAACCCCATCCAATACCAAAACAGAACCACCATGATTAACCTTTTGATTTTTCAATTTCGAGTTAATATGGTTACCATCCAAATTGCCAGAGTTCCCAAATTTCTTATGAAAATTTCGACCAATATTTACCGAATTAATCACATCAAAATGCTTAGATAAGTCCTCTAAAAAGTCAATACCTTCCTTTCTTTGGATCCATAAATGGTCCAGAAAATTCTCTTTAACTTCATGCACTTCAAAAAAACAAGAAACCATGGTCTGTAATCGAATCCTTCTTGACTCTGTATCTGATTTCCAACATTTATCCCTTTTATGACCAAAAGATCCACACTTGAAGAACCTAACGGGGTCTCTACAATCATTAGCCAGATGCAAATGATCTCCACATCTAAAAAAAATTCTTCGTTCCCTTTTCGAAATCAAACCAATTCTTCTGATTAACAAATCGAATGCTCAAAGAAGGAAAAATTATTGAATCTTTCACCACTTGAGCATACGTAAGCTTTCTTGATGGGTGAAAGTATTATGAGCAGAAAAAGACGATGTCATCGATTTTGGATAAGATGATTGAACAGAGGGAGGAAAAACGTAAGGGGATAAATCATCTGCAGACAAATTTTGAGTGAAGTAAGAGCATGGCCGAAGATTGAACGAGTGCGAATTTGACAAGAAAGGAGAAGATGCCATTTTTTCTTTTCTAATATAATCTAAACAAATTATAAAATGATCAATATAGAATCCTTAAATTCAAAATATAATAGCAAATGAATTAATTCTTAAAGTTTTAAGATGAAGACATCTTTCGAACGAAGCATGATTACTAATCTTTAATGATTTTCTTCAGATCTGATTACGGTGATCTTTGGAACCATTGTAATTATTAATATCAATTTGAATTTTTTCATCAAAAATTCATATGTTTTTTCGTTAATTATATAAATGAAATTGATGTAAAATAATAACATAGACCACATAATCAATAAAACTAGCATTCACTCCCACTTGATCATAATGTTACAACATAATAAAGCACACATTCAAAATTGGCTAATATAGTTTCCGTTGTGCTAAATCTCTTCAGCTAGAAATGCCAACCCAAACTAATGTAATCAAAATAACAAATGTCATTATGTGATCCCACTAATTATAACATTGGTACTCTTTCAAACAATGGTTAATAATCTTCATTCGGTCCTCATAAGTAATTTGTTTAGATTAAATAAATTATAAGCATCATATTAAGCAAATTTATAAATTCAAAGTCAATATATAATTAAAGACTTAGTACATAGTTTTATACATACATATACGTATACATATACATATACATATACATACATACAAATACACACACACACACATATATATATAGTTTGCAACACCAAAATTATAATGCATTAACAAAAACCCATGCGACAACATGCTCTTTGTAAAGAATGGGTGGTAGCGCTTTTGTTAGAGAATCGGAAAACATAGCACTTGTACTAATATGTTGTATCATAATAGTACCATCTTTGACTCTATCTCTTACAACAAAATATTTGACGTCAATAAACTTAGATGCACTACTTGATTTGTTATTTTTAGAGAAGAAAATAATAGCTTCATCATCACAAGATAACACAAGTGGCCTTGCAATATTATCAATTACTTGAAGTCTTGGTACAAAATTATTTAATCAAACCGTTTGACCAGCAGCATAAGAACATGCCACAAATTTTGCTTTCATAATGCCTATATAGACAGCTTAGCACTATTTCATAAAATTGGTCCCCCTACAAGCATAAATATGTAACCTGATGTGGGTTTCTTATTGTCAACACATTCATAAAAATCGGAATTGGAATAACCAATAAATTCTAGGCTATGTGATCTATTGTAAGTAAGCATATAATCTTTTGTCCCTTGCAAATACAGTATAACTTTCTTGGTAGCTTTTCAGTATTCCATACTTGAATTAGTTTGATATCGGCCAAGCATATCAACTGCAAATCCAATATCAGGACATGTACAAACTTAAGCATACATAAGACTCCCTACTATCGAAACATAATGAATTTGCTTCATTTAAGCACATTCTATTTTATTTTTGAAACATTGAAACTTGCTGAATTTTTCACTCTTGACAATAGAAACAACACTAGAAGAGCGATTGTGCATGTTATATCTTTTAAGAACTTTCTCAATATATGCTTTTTGAGATTAGCCAAGAATCCCACAAGATCGATCTCAGAAAATTTCTATTCCTGTAATATAAGTGGCTTCACTAAGATCCTTCATTTCAAACTTAGTTGATAAAAGATGTTTTATCTCGTAGAACATATCTAAATCACTATTCGCTAGTAACATATCATCCATGAATAAAATTAGAAAGATAAATTTACTCCCACTAATCTTAAGGTATATGCATTGATATATTGTATTTTCGTTAACCCAAATTTGGTTATAACCTCATCAGTACCACTATCATGAAGCTTGTTTTAACCCATATATTAAACAATTTAACCTACATGTCATATGGTCCTCGCCTTCTGCAACAAACTCTTCAATTTGTTCCATAAAATCTTCTTCATGCAAGTTACCATTCAAAAGTGCAGTTTTCATATTCATTTGATATAGTTCTAAATCATAATGAGCCACGAGAGCTAAAACAATTCTTATTGAATCTTTTTTGAGACAAGAGAAAATGTATTTTTCAAATGTTTACCTTTTTTGTATAAATCCTTTAGCAACTAGTCTTTCCTTAAATCTTTTAATGTTACCTATGGACTCGGTTTTAGTTTTATAGATCCATTTACAGCTTACAAGTTTAACCCCGATAGGAAACTCAACAAGATCCCAAATTACATTAGTTTCTATAGATTTCATCTCATCATCCACGAACTCTAACTATTTGGATGATTTATCACTCATAATAGCTTGCTTAAATGGGATGGATCATCTTTGTTACCTATATCACATCCTTTCTCGGTAAGGTATACGATATAATCATCATGTATGGCAAATCTTCTCTCTCTTTATGATCTTTGTAAGGGTTCTTGTGGTAGCATAAGAGCTTCATTAACATTAGAAACACCATGAACATGATTTTCTTCATTAGCCTCTTGAACAAGAGGTATAGAATTTATAACCACGCGAATTATCAAAATTGAAAATAATTCTAATTTTCTTTGAGATTTACCGCTCTATTTATATTACTCCCACTTATGTTGCCATTTTCGAAAAATATAATGTGTCTAGTCTCTACTATTCTAGTGGTATGCGATGGGCAATAAAATTTAAAACTTTGGATCTTTCTGAATAACTAATAAAATAACAACTAATGGTTCTACAATCATGTTTCTTTAGTTGCGGATTATAGACTTCGCTACAATAAGACAGCCCACATACACAAATCCCTTAATTGTGATTTTCTACCAGTCCATGGTTCAAAAGGTGTTTTTGGAACAAATTCACCAGGAACTCGATTTAGGATATGTGTGGCTATTTTTAAAGCTTCTGTCAATAAAAAATCCGACATTGTGGTATTGCATAACATATTTTGTACCATATATATGAATGTACAATTATGTCTTTCAGCAACTCCATTCAATCGAGGATCTCCTGGCATAGAGTACTAATGAACAATACCTTTTTCTTGAAGAAATAAAGCGAATGAGCCTGGAATTTGACCTCTCAAACGCTGGCATAGATTATCTAATGCTTGAGATAATTCTTGAGGTATAGAATATATAACCTCTCAAATAACCTTAAAAAAAATTGAATTTATCTAATGCTTGAGATTTTTCAATAATCGGGTATACATAACCATAGCGAGAATATCATTAATGATAGTAATCAACGATTTACGCTTGTTAACACCCGAAGTAGGAAAAGAACCACATATATCCCTATGAATAATTTCTAATAGTCCCCTACTTCAAGTGGCTCCTTTCTTATTTCCCTTGATAAATATTCCTTTAACACATTCTATGGAGTTATCAAAATAAAAAAGTCTAACGCTAGGAGAATTTCATTTCTAATGAGACATTGCATTCTATCTCTTGAAACATGATCCAACCTATGATGCCATAATTTGGAAGAGTTCCCAATATCACGACTTCTCTTAACTCTACGTTTATAATTAACATTAGTAATATTCATAGATAATAAAGATTCATAGAAAGAAAATTTTAAACATAATTTATAAAAAAATTAACATAATAACCCAGAACCAACGAATATAAATTTTTGATATAGCTTCGACACATTATTTCCAAACTAAAATGTAAAACCACATGCATCAAATCTAGAAACAAAAATTAAATTCCTAAGCACACTAGGAATATAAACTACATCATGTAATCAAGAATAAAGCCACTCTTCAAAACCTAACGATGAATTCCAACGGTCTCGACTTCATCCAATAATCTGTTTGCAACTTTATGTTTCATTTCTTCCCTTTGAAGCATCCTTATGGAATGGAATACCTATAATGGGTTCGTAATGTGCATAGAGGCACTAGTGTCAACACATCATATTTTTAATGGAATATCAACTAAAAAGGTTTTAAAAATCATAAAATTTAAATCATTATCCTTTTCAGTGAGCCAATCTTTAAACTTCATAATGACATTCCACATTAATCCAAGCTTCTTATAGTGATGATACTTAGGAGCATGCATGGGTTTTGTACCAGATATACTAGTCTTGTTAATACAAGTAGCCACTTTCACTTTATTTTTACCTTTACTATTGTCCTTATTTTTCGGTTTTGGACTTTGAACAACAATGTGTGCATAGTCAGATTTCTCGGCCTTAACCATTTTTCTTCTTCAACACATATAGCAATTAATTCATTCATATTCCATTTTTTCTGCATATTGTAATTGATCTTTATAGAACCAAATTGTACATGAAGAGAAGTTATAATGAAATAAACTAAAAAGCCTTCACAAATTGTCATATCTATATCGTTTAATTTTGTCTTGCTTGCCCTATGGACGAGAGGTAGCTACTAGTATATGAGGACGCAAAGCAGTCTAGTAGAAATAAGGGGCACTCCAAGAAACTTGATGGGCAAGGTACCTGAAGCCGGTTCTCAACATTGTGCTTAGCCCCAACATTGAGAAATTCGTTTTTGTCGGAATTTGCCATCAACCCTAATTTTGACTTATGGTAAATATCACCCTTCGACATTTCTTAGTATTCGCATAGTCAGAAGTGGATATATGTATTCTTCATTTGAGTAGAAACATTCGCGGGTTTCTGGTAAGTCTCATCGGTCTTATGGCAATACCTGGAATGGAATAGAAAAGAATCTATTTATTGACCGGCTTTAGTCGAGCAACCGCGACATTTCTTGAACGGCCACAGCCTACATAGCTCGCCTCCTCTTTTCAAGGAAGTGAGCCTCAGCTATGCACCTTCGCTTTGTCCCCGAACTCAATAATTCTAGCCGAAACCTAGGATCTTTCAGGAAGCAATATAATTTTGAATCAGAGCTTTTGATCTTTGTTTATCCTTCGTAGTAATAATATCTCGGGGTTTGCTACGCACCCCAGTATCTTAATTATGGACGTTCGCTACTATTAGATTAGCTAGTAAGAGAAGGTGTATAGTGGAAGCCTTAGGGCTGTAGAACCCCATCCCGGAATAAGAGGCTCAAGGGGTGAGCAAGCTAAGCAAGGTGTCTGATGCAGTGACCAAGATCAGTTAGCTGCAACTGATAGAATTACTTTTGCTCTTACTTCTTCGAATAGAATGTTCAAATTCTCAGAGAGATGGTTAGAAGAGGTCCTCCCGAAGGAGTTACTTTCACGTTCCTTCCTTCGGGCGCCTATTTCCTGTTTTTTCCTCCAAGTGCCATTAAATTAATATACTGGGTCCCGCCTCCCCAATTAATATACTGGTCCCTCTATTATTAAATAATATAATTGGTAGAAGCTCATCCGCTAGAAATGCTTTTTTTCGTTTCGTTCCCACTCTTCATTTCCTTCTTCTTGAATCCATTAAACTGACAGATCGGTTATATTACTTAGCCAGCTGAGTTTCAGTGAGCACATATTCGGTAAAACAATATGAATGAAGTTCCTGTTCCGGTTTCACTAAGGGGCAGATCGAGCTTCAAGAAATAGTGAATGGTCTTATCAATATACAAATGTATAACTCCTTAGGAATTTCAATGGATCCAGCGGAAGCTGGACGTCCTCTGCGACAAAGCTGGGTTTTCGTTACCCCAAGGGATTTATTCATCCCACATTACGGACCGTATGTTCGCTTCAGACCATGATTTTGATTATATCAACTTCTCATGATTTATTGGCTTACAGCCAAATGTCTGAGACTTTTGCATATGCGCTTGACGTCCTCGCTCAGGCGCTGAATCTTCTTCAAGAATAATGACAAACACATATACCGGAAGGGGAGGGCCTCTTCCACCAGCGTACTTTACTTTCTGGAATTCATTCTTAACTTAAAAAGTACAGGAACTGGGTAAAAAAATGGGCCGAGAACTACATATGGTCTGAGACTCACTTCCTTGAAAAGAGGAGGCGAGCTATGTAGGTTGTGGCCGTTCAAGAAATGTCGCAGTTGCTCGACCAAAGCCGATCAATAAATATATTCTTTTCTATTCTATTCTAGATGTTGCCATAAGACCGATGAGACTTACCAGAAGTGAAGTGCAGAAGAGCAGGAAATTTCATATCATATTTTGAATGAAGCTATCCCTCTTAACCTTCACCAAAGAATCCCTATGCTTCAAAAGAGGGCGAATCCCCATTGTATATTGGGCAATCATTCGGTTTCGGGACTTATTTGAATTTAATAGTTCGATTCCCGGCCCCTGGTCATCTTTCTTCTAGCTTTTAGTTCTGTCTGGCGATTCCTTTAAATAAATATGTTCTACGTCCCCTCTTAGTCTTGGTCCTGTCCCGTACTCTATCTATCGATCTTATCTTAACTGGATCAATCGCTTTGTCGGAACTCTTCCCTTGCTTGCTTGCTTCACTTCATCTTGCCTATAGTTCGATAGTATGGCACATTCCTTCTTTAGTAAGAAGGCTTGTTCAAAGAAATCCAATAATCGCAGTACTACGGTCAATGAACTATTGATTTGAAAGCGTAATCCGGGCGAATATTTCAAAGCAGTTATCCGCGGCAAAGGCTTCTGTAACTGTTAAAAAGACTGTCCTGGGTCAAGAGAGTCTTCAGCATATTGACAGACTTTAGGCGCACCTGAGCGAGTTTCCTTGGTGGACAATAGAGAGCCAAAGTTGAGGATGGTAGGGCTCGTGGGGTCGGTGGAACCATCCTGTATTAAGAGCTAAATTGGCCAAAGGGATGAGGCATAATTATTATGGAGGCTCTTGGAATCACATCCAGTATTGGTTGGAACAGCTCGAAAAATCCAACCACTTCACCTACTTCATTGCCCCTACTTCTTTCGGTTCCTTCCTTCTCAATGCCCGGGCATACATCCATACCAGATGAACCTCAACTCTGTTCTTGATGAATCAATAATCATCTTCTTTTCACAATCCCTGGAGAGATAGTTCTCTAGTAGACCGAGGGCGTAGCGTAATTCGACTCATTCACATACAGATCATGAATGTTTGGAATCCATATTATGCAAGGAGACATTGCTTTTCCTAATTCGAATTGAAGGATTATATAAGACTAAGCTAAAAAAGACTTCATTGGTATTACCCAATTTTGAAGATATTATGAATTTCATTTGAGCAGAAACAATATAATAGATCAATTACTACAAAAAAGTGAAGATGAATCTTCCTATTTCACATGAAGGAGTGTGCATCTTTATATTGGGTGTTCTTCTGTCGTGCGACCCGGTGGCTTATGTGCGACTTGACAAAAACGAATGAAGAAATGTCAAAACTGGTGAGATAACAAATCAAGTCTTTCTTGGAGTTTTGACTTGATTTGAACATCGAGCCCTTATTTCATTTAGTACACGGAGAAGGATCAAAAGCAGGTGAATACGTATCTGCACTAGAATAGCTTTTTCTGACTTAGTATATTAATTGGGTGATCCTTACTTCATCCACAAATATCCAAATTTTGAGGCCTAGTGAGATAACAAATCAAGTCTTTCCCAAAGATTTCGAATAGCTGTCCCGAATTCAAGTTGATTATGTTTCGCTTCTTCCTCGGAGAAAGACGATCAAACAATTCCCAATCATGGTCCTTGCGGATCGGATCATCCATATAGGATAAAAAAAGAAACTCCCTTTAGGTGACTGGTAGCTCGGCTCTCAAAGTGAGTTGTCTTCCCTGCATTGAGGAATCGGTACATGAAATTTTAATAAATTTGAATTCGTTTTTGTCAGGATTTGCCATCAACCCTGAGAGAGCAGAAAAGGAGTTTGAGTCTTGGGTTCCCTATATGGTAAGAAATGATAATTTATAGTCTGAGGACACTCTACATATGTCTCGATAATTATCACTATAAATAAGAACCATGATTCCAACAGTAGTAATTAATATTGGCATAATAGAAGTAAGTGGATCAATCAAGTGTCTGAACTCTAAAGGAAAAACCAAGGTTCTAGACTCTACTTTTAGGATCCGGCCCCGTTCGCCAGTTCCTTGGCTCTACGTCCGGTCGTGCGTGGTATGTTCGCGATTCGTACAAATGGAACCCATCGCGCCTTGGGCCATTCCATCAAAGATTTCCCCAGTAGTCCTAGTCGTAAACGAAGGATACTAGGCGCTGCGCGTATCGACCAGTGCAGTGTTGTAGCTAACGCGTTAAGTATCCCGCCTGGGTGCCTAAAGTCTGTCTTATTGACCGAATCCAAGCTCTTACTATGACTGCTTTTCTAAAATAGGACTGCTCCCCCAACTGAGAAAATTAGGTTGAGGACCCGGGAGATGAGGGAATGGAGAGAGAAGCTGCAGTCGGTAAAAAAAACTCCCTTCTTTATTTGGTATAACTACTTGAGCCGTATGTTGAACCTTTCTGCTCTTTCTGCCCTAGATCCGTTGATATTTACCAAAACTAGAAAGGAAAAAGAAAAAATATCTGCTTTGGAATTATGAAATCGCTTAAATGAATTTTCTAATGCGTCATGGAAATGGGCTGCAAGAACAAATCCAAGTTTGCTTAAGGAGCCTAGTATACCAAGTCGTCCCCTAATTGTTCCAGTCTCACCGGACTCAGAACTCGCAGAAAGAACTGCTTCTCATTCCTCGACCTCTAATAGAAAAACCAGTCCACTCATTCGCTCCTTTACAGTGTTGCACCTCACACTTCCTGCAGTGGAATCCTATTCTCTGCTTTCTTTTCCGGCGCTGGACGTCCTCGCTCTGATGCAGGCTCAGGCGCTGATGGGGTGAATTTCTTTGTAGTGTTCGAGTTGTAGTAGAAATCAAGGCAAGGTGTGAAACTAGAAGGGGGAAGAGGAGTTGTCACGATAGAAAAGAGAAATGACTCTAAGTAACCAACGAGAGGTGCACCTAACCCACCTACCCACTAATTAATCCCTTGGTCATTAGGGTTCAGCTGACTCCCCAATTAATATACTGGTGCCTGCTTTCGGTTAAAAAGCCCCCTTCCACTCTCCTTTTGCATAGAAGATTCTTCTATTTTATTTAATTAGAGAAGCACTCTTAAACTGCACGGTCTCCCAATTAATATACAGGCAAGTTCTTGGGATTTCTTGCCCAAATCTCTTAACCCAAGAAAACGTCTGATTGTATTTTTTCTTAATAGAAAGAATAATGTTTGAAGAGGGAGGATATACGCCCATTTTGTCCTTTAGTATATTTCATTTCTCTGCTATGAAACTGAGGCACTACCAATAAGCGTTGAGCTTGAATGATCATCTTGTTCCGCTGGTCAAAAGCGACTAGTGCCCGTCCGTTTGGTAGGCTTAAAAATAAGCACTTGGCTCGTCGGGTTTTCTTCGAAGAAAACACTCCATTCCTGCCATTGCATTCCATATCCATCTATTAGATGATAGATCATCAGAGGTAGCATAGCTCTAAATTCATGCTCAAGTACTTATCACTTATTGAAACCAGTACTAAGAACAGAACGACCAATTCACTAATCGATTGCATGACGAATTAACGGTCTCCTACACAACTCTCACATCTCCGTTTGTGTTCGCAACCTAATCCCTTGAATTCACCGCTCCAGCTAGCTCGAGGCTATTGCTTTTATCAATCTCTTTTGCTCCCGGGATCGATATTCTCAATGACGAGAGCCAGACCTAGACAATTCTTATGCTCGTCCTCGGTAACGGATAAGGGTGATTCAGTCTCTCAAGAGCCGGACCTGGGACCGCCAAAAAGTTTCATGATCACGAGCTGGCCCTACGGAACCAGATCCATCCGAGCCAGATGTGGCAAAAGGGGTCGAACCCAATGGCTTCGCCAGTAGCATAATCGTCGTTAAGGCACTCAAGCAGCACAGCGCAACGAAAAGGCAAGTCCTTCGGTTCCAGAATCGGTAGTTGGTTAGATAGTCGTGGTTGGGTTATTAACTTGGAGTTACTTGGCCACTTCCTGGAAAAAACTTTTTCGGGTGTTGGAGAGTTGCCAGATGATGATGATGTCTGCTGGTTGGTAGTGAGAGGACTCTTAGTACCCGGGCGCTGGTGAAAAAACAATCAAATCATTTGATTTCGTTTCTTGCTCTCCCTTAGCAACGGGAAAGGAGTCTATCTATCTGCCTAGCTTTGGTAGATTTCCCCCAACGCAATTCAAAAACGAAAATTCCATGAATCCCTGAGGTGTTTAAGTCCGACGACTCAGCAGCAGTGCGGAATTGAGTTTTTCGTCCAGTGGATCTGATCTATAGTTAGGGGGCAATACATACCAAAAGGCCAGTATATTAATTAGGGGAAGGAAGGCGGCGGTCAATAGGTGCGTAGCATTTGAGCTTCGCTCGAAATATACTATACAGCTATGCTACCTCACCGATAGGGAGTTAGAATGTTAATGGACAAGAGTTCAACTAGGGGGGTTCAACCTACTAGGAATAAGTCAAGGAGAAGAACGGGTAAATGGGGCTAGAGTTTTAGCAAAAGCTGCTCTACGGGGGCGTATAGATTGGTTGATCTGGTCTTTCACAATAAAGTGATAAATAGAACTGTTATGAAACGACTTATTAGCAGTTCTTCTAATTCTAGGAATTTTTCTAAAACATTGGTTGATTGGTTCTCAAGATCAAAGCTATTATTGGAATATCACCCCGAAAGAGAGACTATTAATGGGGCCTAGTATATTAATTGGGGCGAATAGTTTGGATTTGGTATACTAAGCTCCTCCCAGTTGTCTTTTAGTCGCCCCGGATCAGAAAGATTGAGAAATAGAACCATCTGATTTGATTCTTTCCCAATAGCCATGAGATTATCATCTTAGGGTGATCCTTTTGTCAACGGATTCCCTTATTACACTCGTAGTCTCTGAAGGATGAGAACCAACTATGTAGCATCAACATCGATAATTCAAGTATTGTATACGTCATTAGTCCGATCCTTTGTAGGAACTACCCGTAATAACGAACTTGCAAAATGGATCTGTTTATCATAAAGAGATTCATTGTTCCTGACCCTGCTTCACCTTAATTGTTATTTGAACAAAAAGATCATAAAAAACATTTGGTAAAAGTTATGTCTTGGTCCGAGTGGGGATAGCATTTCTCTTCTGCATGTCTATGGAGTTTTTAAAAATCCAAACATCTCAGAGATAGATATAGAGGTAGGAATTTGTTGAGCGAACCGCACTGCTTCGTACACGTCAGGAGTCCATTGATGAAAAGGGGCCGGGGAAAGCTTGAACCCAATTCCTACAGTGATAGATATAAGTGAAATTGAAATTCCTGGGGAGTTATACATTTGTGTATTGATAAAACCATTCACTATTTCTTGAAGCTCGATCTCCCCCCAGATGAACGATCGTGTAAGGAAGGAGATTCCTATTTGTACAAATGGTACTTCAAACTTGGAACGAGCATGAAGAAATTAATGATACTTCTTTATCTTTTGAGTTGTTC
The DNA here is from genome assembly GCA_030765085.1 of Allium cepa. Classification (NCBI taxonomy): domain Eukaryota; kingdom Viridiplantae; phylum Streptophyta; class Magnoliopsida; order Asparagales; family Amaryllidaceae; genus Allium; species Allium cepa. The sequence goes on from CM060929.1 coordinate 861,411,277, forward strand.
TACCGGATTGGGCGCTTAAGATCTTTGGTCTTCACCCGGACCTAGATCCGGTGAAAAAAATAGGATCACTTCTTATGGATTCGTTGAGAATGCTTCTGATCTAATTCGTGGCCTATTAGAAGTAGAAGGCATGGGACTACGATAAACGAAGGAAGGAAGCCCCCACCCTGGCTACAACATTTCATGGAAGTCAAAAAGAGAACTATAAGAAAATAGCATTTCCTATTGATTTGTTTCAAAATAAAATTTAAAATGAGAGGAGTGTTGAAAAAACTGCATTTTAAAAAAAAATCATAAAAATCCGAAGGCTCATTTTGATGGAAATTTTTTATAGATGGAGTTAACCACTTTGACAATAGATCAGGGTCTAGTCCACCAAAATCAATTCCGATTGATCCAAGAATTCTGATTTATTGGCGAAAAGGCGACTGAGTCAGCTACTTGTCACCCAGCCTAGCTACCGAATGATCCGCTGTCACATATTGATGCCGTCAAAGCACAAGCTTATGAACTATGCCGCCTAGATTACTAGTGAAGTTGTGTCAACAGGGCACGCGCCAGTGCGGAGTCAGCAACAGGTGCCAAAGCCAAGGAAAGAATAATAGAATAGGAAGCCAATAAGTTCTTTCTGAATTAGAAGATTCAAGTCCCTGCGAAAAATTCCTAAGAAATGTCGACACTGGTGAGATAACAAATCAAGTCTTTCTTGAGCACCAGTTTCATTTTATGGACGCGGAGAAGTCAGTTCGATTCCTGTTCGCCTACGAAAAACAAACCAGCGAAGCGTGACGAGCAAATTCTCAAAGTTAAGCCTAAGATTTCAAGCTAATCCGCGAATGAAAGAGCTGAACGCCTTTCCTATGCCTGCTAAAGCAATTTTGTTGCTGGACCTACTGAAAGTATTCGGTTATTAGGGAACAATCAATATACTTCTAATGTCGAATCAGGATCAACTAGGACAGAAATAAAGCATTGGGTCGAACTCTTCTTTGGTGTCCAGCCAAGGAATAAATTGGTGCGCAACAGTCCCAGTGGAAGCATGGGAGAAAGAATTGATTGAATGCGGGAAAATACAATTAAGACTTAAGTATAAGTAATAGACATTCCTTTTTTGGAAGCCTTACTAATTTGTTAAGAATCAATCGTATTGAAGCTATAACGTCACCGTTGATTGGAATCGAAATAGCGAAATTCTCGGGTCATCTCAATGGGCAGCAGTTCGAAAGGTTGACCTATTCGGGAATCTCCGGATCTATGCTTATTTTCAACTCTCACTTATCGAAGGTGCGAAATCAGAAGGTCCAGCAACAAAATTGCTTTAGCTGGCATAGGAAAGGTGTTCAGCTCTTTCATTCGCGGATTAGCTTGAAATCTTAGGCTTAACAGAAGCTATGGCTCCCTCATGATTGATTGTCACAATCACTTTAAGCAGTGGAAATAACAAAAAGAAAGGATCCCTACTTGGTTTTGTTGGTATTTTTTTTAATGTTATTTTATTAGTATACTCTTTGTTTTATTCGATTGGAGTTGGAACGTATACATCAAAAATTCAATATAAAATTGGAACAAGAATGAAATAAATTGTTTCAAATCAGTAGTCATAATTGAGGCTAAAAAAATTTAGATTTAGAAAAGATGTGCTTTAACCTAAAAAGTACTTTGCCGGAGAATTAAATTCGCCAGGTTGTCTCTTGCCTGCTCATGGATTCAGCAGCAGTTCGAAAGGTTGACCTATTTGGGAATCTCCGGATCTATACGGGAAACCGGCCACTAGTTACGAAGTGAACATAAGGTATCGAGAGGTCCTTCACAGTTAGGTGCGACGCAATTGCCTGTCAAGCATGAACCAGGTATTGGAATCAGCTAGAGGTCTTGGATTCGGCATTAGCGGTCTTTGCTAAAGGAATGCTTACCGAGGGGCATAGCAAAAAAGGTAGGACTAGTTCTGATTCAATTGCGAAAACTGATGATTAAAAAACCAAATGAGAAAGAGAGACTAAGCCAGACAATCAGAGGCACTCGAACTCTACTTCTTTTGTTATTCGGAGCTATTAGAGCGGGATCCCCTTTTTGGGGCTTTCTTTTCAATCGGGTTCTGTTCAAGGTCTTAACTTTTTTGGGTTGGGGTGGGCGCGCCCCCTTACCCTTTTTATTTCCCGGATGGAAGGGTTCTTCTGGTAAGTCTCATCGGTCTTATAAGCATCACTAGCTTACGCTCTCCCTCGAGAGGGTTTAGTTGATCCATGATTTATGTTTCATCTTTCTTTTTGTTTGTTTTGAGAAAGATAACAATCAATTCCGATTCTTTCTTTTTCGATTGATCCTTTTGGGGTGTGCCACGATGAAACAAGGGAATGAAAGGTCGCTTTGTGTTGGATGCTCTTTACCCTCCCTACAGTGATGGCTCTGTTGTCTTGGGGAGCGTTGAAGCTTGCTTCTTCTCCAGAGTTTTCTTGGTCATCAATACGACGACTTGTAGTAGGGTAAGGGGACGAGAGAACTGAGACACTCAACATTATGGGTCCAGTACGAAACGAGTACCGAGCTAAGGGGTGAATCCTGTTTTCCATGCTCGAACCAAACACATTTAAATTGATTATCACTTCGTCAGGGACAACAACGATTAATTACTATTGCTATAAAACAAGCTTGTATTTATCTTTGTTTCCTTTTCTTAATAATGAAAAACAGTTTGAGAGAGCTGAGTCGATCCCTAGAATGCCTGGTCCCAGAACCCGAAATAAATAGAAAAAGTTTTGAATTCGCTCAGAAAAAAACTATTATTGTCAATCTTAAAAATATGATTTTCAATGTCAAAATATACAGAATAACTATCACCATTGCTGTTCCTAACCAAAAAAGTGTTATCAAAGATCAAACTCTATGCCCTGGTTCCATCCGTTGAATCTGCCCCTGCTCCTGCATACTTGCCTAAGAAGAAGAGTGGTCGCTAGGTCTCCGCATCCGCATGGGTACAGCTAATTAGTACACGGAGAAGACCCGTATTCTTCATTTAGTTCTTGCGTACCCTTGGCCATGCATTAGCACCAGATACGTATTTAGTCTTTTTTTCTACAGTTTCATAGCAGAGAAATGAAATATAGTAAAAGACAAAAAGGGCGTATATCCGCCCTCTTCAAACATTATTCTTTCTATTAAGAAAAAATACAGCCGGCCGTTTTCATGGGTTAAGAGATTTGGGCAAGAAATCCCAAGAACTTGCCTGTATATTAATTGGGAGACCACGAAAGAAGGGTTTGGATTGGTCCTACTTTCCGACCTCTTGCAGCGTCTATTTATCCTACAGTGCGAGGCTACGCACCTTAATCCAGCCATATCATTCATCATCCTAATATATTCACGTAAACTGTTTATCCCAGTATACATGGTAGTGAGCATTTTCATTATGAGAGTATTCACATTAGCCTTAAAAGTTCTTTTAAACTGGTCTCAATAGATACCAAATATTGTTTAGCAGCAAAAATATTATTTGTATCATCCTTCTCAGGAATATCTCCGCTTATAGCAGCTGTAATTAGGCCTGTCAATGGGCAAGTTTCGGTCTGGTATTTTAAAACCCGGACTTGAGCCCGGTACAACAATCAAAACCCGAGCCCAACCCAAACCCACCGGGTATTACAAAACCAATACCCGAGCTCGACCCATTGGATTTTCCAAGCCCATCAAGTAATACCCGTACACCTAACCCAAAATATTTATACTAAAACTATACCCTAAAATTGCATTTTTTATAAAACTTACAGACAAATATTTGTTAAATACAAGTTGGGTGGTGACGTATCTAATTCACAATAATATTATGCAAAAACTCCTATATGCAAACAAACAAAATGGTAAAAAACATATATACTCATATCTAGAAACTACGAAAACAAATAATCGGGTCAGGTCGAAGCTGGATCGGATTTTGACTAGACCGTACCCAGCCCTAATATTAACTGGGTCGGGCCTGTGTGGTTGGAGTCCAAACCCATACCCGCATTAATTGGGTGGTTAGGGCTGGGTTTGGGCCAAAACCCATACCATTGATACGCCAAGATGTAATAGTACTTTTTATAATCATGATAGATATGTGTTTTGACTAGTCCCATGTTGTAAAATTAGCTTTTTCATCATCATCACTTGTCACTATAATCGTACGTTTGTCCATTCGAAATGCCTAGTCAATATCCAAAACACCAAGAAAAGTCTTAATTTGTACTTTTCCAGTGGAAAATTAGTTCCGTTCAACGGTATTATTTCAGATATTTAAGCATGAACGTTATTCAATGCTGCATTAGGTTCAGAAAAAAATGAAATTCTTACTATTATCAATTATAAATCAACAAATAGAATAAGAACATAAATCAACTGTATGTAAAGGGACTAACACTAATTATACTGAAATAAAAAATAATACACCAAATTATATTTCAGTCCTATCATAACCGTTGTTGCATAAAATTCAATTCATATTACCGTTGGCAAAAACAAATTGAATTGTTAAAATAAATAAATTCACTTAATAAATCATAGTTGCAATTAAAGTCGGTAAAATTACCGTTCGTAATTTATTAATGTAAAAACATAATTTCATGAAAATGAATTTGTATCATCCTTAGGCAGAAACAAACTGAATCACTAAAACAAATAAATTCACTTAATAAATCATAATGACAATTAAAGTTGGTAAACTTACCGTTCATAATTTATTAAATGTAAAAATGTAATTTCTTGAAAATCAATTTGTATCACCGTTGGGCAAAACAAAGTGAACCATTAAAACAAACAAATTTACTTATTAAACCATAATAGCAATTAAAGTTGGTTAAAAATACCATCCATAATTTATTAAATGTAAAAAACATAATTTCCTGAAAATCAATTTGTATTACCGTTGAGTAGAAACAAACTGAACCATTAAAACAAATAAATTCACTTAATAAATCATAATGACAATTAAAGTTGGTAAAATTGCCATTCATAATCTATTAAATGTAAAACATAATTGTGAATTTAAATCGTAAAATTCATTTTAATAAAGTGGCAACTACAATTCAAAGTCCATAAACATTGACAATAACCAATTATAGAAAAAAATAAAAACTAAAGTTATATGGTTTAAATTACTTAAAATAAATTCAATAAACCATAGGGAATAATAATAGATTCAAAATGAAACATATATGGACATATCAAAACTTTTGATCATGATCAAGTTTGGAACAAAATTTTACACAAACATAGTTTTTTTAGATCAAACTTATCAAAAGGAGAGTGCCCATGTGATTTACAATATGATACCTCTTAATTAAAGGTCTTCAATATTACATCTCCATAAAAAATACATTGATTAATATCTATGCGCAAATATAATAGAGAATAAAAATTCTCCTCTTAAATATTTAGTCCAAAATTATAAGAAAATGTATGTACATAAATTAGTTGAATCTGTATAGCTTTCATACAAACTAATGAATATCAATTTGTAAAAAATTGTATCTTATATGAATTTATGATGGCTTTAACACCAAAAGAAAGGGATTTAATAAGATCGTAATATGTTTTACAGTTATAACACAAATAATTTGGTATCTGTAAATCCAAAATAAAATAGAAAAGATAGTTAAATCTTATAGATATGAAGTGAAGACATCTTTAGACGGAAACGTTAATACTAATATTCAACGTTTTCCTCAGATCTAAATATAAAGACCCATTTGCAATTTTTTTCCCATTATTAACTTATTGGACCCAAAAAACGTTTTAGAAATGATCCCTTAAATATAAAATAGGTAGAAGAACATTTTAATTTTGGAATATCTTCAGTCTAAATAGAGGAGTCTATATAAATTTTACGGCAACATTTGACATCAGTATAATAATTAATAACAATCTGAATTATTCCATCAGAAATTCAGATGCCTTTTCATTAATTCTTTAAATGAAATTGGTGCACAATAATAACATAGTTCACGTAATAAATAAAACTAACGTGTGATATTTCTACATAGTTTATGTACCAATAATTGTTTCTTAGTAATGTATTTTGTTTTCTTGTAGATGTAAATGTTGTTTTAGAGTAACAATGTTTTCTTCAACTTTTGCTAATATAATTGATTTATTAATACTACAAATTAATTTCACCCAATCCACACATCAATGTGACACAAAAACTGATAGAAGAAATATTAACCATTAGATCGTCCTATGATTTTTTGCTAAATCTGTCAAATTGGGTTCACATCATTGAATTTATCTGCATACTCAGACTGTCAACATCTGAAACTATATCAGTCTAACTATTCCCGGGAATAGGTTCGTTAAATCAACAATCATTTCATTGTCGTTCTCAACAACAGATGACATGTTAAGTTTTCTCATATCTTGATCGTGAAATTTCCACGGATAATAATTTTCCATCTAAATGTGTTTTATCAAATGGATCTTCACAGTGTTATAATAAGGAAGTTTTTTAGTTTTACACTTCTTACAAGGACAATACACATCTATCATATTTGTGCTATTACAAGATGCCACTTTTATGATTCTTGTAAACCTATTAGAACTGATGGTATCGATGCTTTATCCCCAATATTTCTGTACATTTGACCACATCAAATTTTCATATGTTCCATATTTGCTGTTGCTACAACAAAATAGCTGTAACAACCCATAATTTCGCTACTTCGAAAATGAGAGATTTTGCTTATTTTAAATTTAAAAGAGTTTAAAACTTTAATAAATATATTATATATAATAAATAATAATAGAGAAATTATCTATTCTTATAATTACTATTTAAAAGTATAAACTTGAATTTTAGAATAAATCAGCAAAAGTTAAATTTTGTTAAAAATAAATAAAGGCTTAAATAAATGGATTTAAATATTTATTTGAACAGATAAATCTTATTAAAAACATATAATAAAGATTATAAAAGTATATTAAAAGATTTAAAATATATTTATAATCGTTGTACAAAAATAACCAATTTTGTCGCATTTTGTCAGTTTTGCCTGTAATATTAGAGATTTTGATATTGTTTAAATATGATTTTAAGATATAAAGATACATATTTTAATTTATTTAAAATAAGTAAAAAATTTATTTTTAAGTTTGGTTTACTTCAATATATAGCTTAAAAAGTCAAATTTTGACTGTGAAATATGTCAACAAAAACACCGTTTTCAACCAAAACAAGTTGTCGTCAAGTTATTGCAACATGATATGTTTCCTAACATATATATAAACTTTATAAACTATGTTACATGTTACAATTAACATATAAAAGCAAATGCACTTTGAAAAGTCTAAATTTACAAATAGTTAAAAAAGTAACATGACTTGACATAAACCTATAAACAAATCTATACTAAACAACATCATTACTAAACCATCTTTTCTCATTAATGCATAAGTCTTGTCTTACGTAGAAAAGGAGAAAATGTTATTTCAACATTTTAAAGATTAAGAAAAAGAGTCAAACATCATTTCTTAAGTACAAATCACACCTTAACATCTTTTTCACCATTAATTCACTTCACATCATGCTTAAGCAAAAGTCAAAAAGTAAGGTAAGGGTATTTAAGTCATTTACCTTTCCAAACTCAATTATAAATAAGCATGCACATCTTTCATTTTTGCACAATTCATTCTTTACCTTTATTCACTTTCTTCATCTTCTTCTCCATCCTCTCCACTTCCATTTCTATGGAATCCAACTTCTCTTTCACTTCCATAACTTCCATAAACTTAACCAACCTTCTACACACCCACCCCACCTACCAGCCTACCCAAAGCCATTTACCCAAGCTACCCTAGGTCGTACCTTCCATACCCCCTTCCAAAAGCCATGACCACACCTATATAAAAAAAGAAAAGAAAAGGAAAGATAGAAACGAAAACGAGAAGGAAAGAAAAGCGATAAATTCGAGATGTTCGAAAAATAGCACATTAATTCGAGAGGCGCGTAGCTTACATAAAAGATTGACGGAGTGGAAATAAAAGTGAGAAATTTCATCGCTTTTTGAATTATATTGATTATCAAGTTTAATTGTTATGTTAGATAATCATCATTTGATGATATGGATGTTTGATTTATTACGTTGGATGATCCATTTTAATTTTTTGACATTTATCGTACTATGTCCATATTTAAAATGTTAATGTCATATGATTGTTTGTGTGGTTGTGATGTTAATATGGACATCAAATTTCTATCATTATTGATTATGTGATCCTTTTGTTAAATAAGACCAATTTTGGTGATATGATATACTTTGGAAAAATAAGTCTCTTTTCAATTAGAATTGAAATTAAAGTAAAAATAAAAGAGAATTTGAAATTTAAAGTGAAACCGGATTAAAAAGAATAGTTAAATTGAAATTGAAATTGAGATGAATAGTGAAATTGAAATTGAGATGAATATTGAAATTGAAATCGATTTTGAAAATTGAAATTGAGACTTAGATTGAATTGAAACTGAAATTAGATTGGAAATCTAAGTTTTAATTGAGTTTAATTTTAAGTTAGAATTGAAATTGGAATTTAAAATTTAATATTAAAATAATAGAAATAAAATAATATTACAATATGGGAATATTGAAAATATATTTTAAAAGCTTTAAAAGGTGAAAGTATTGACATAAAATTATTTTTAATTATTTTATAAGTGTTAAAATTCAATTTGAATAGATTATTTTAAATATTGAAAAATAAGTTAAAACAAGGTGGGTCGCACAACTGCAGTTCACGATTTCATGCCGAAAAGTTCAAATGAATGTGTAGAGTGGAATATAACTTGGAATTCTTCGAGATAAGAAAATTATAGACTAATATATTCATGTCTTCTAAACGAAGAAAGAAAATCAAAATTTCGTTGAGTAGATTTCGAATTAAGTCCAGATCAATTTTCTAGAAAAATCACGCTAGTGCAATTAAGTGACCATAACGTAAATCAGTTTAAATAAACGTTTTTAATTATGAAAAAATATGAAATAAATTTGATAAATCCATTTAAATAATTTAAAAGATATTTGAAATGGAAAATATGAATTTTCAAATATTAAAAAGTTGTTTAAATCAAATAAGCTTATACAGCACTTTCGCGACATTTTTATGCTGCGAATTTTATAACTTTTTGAATATAAGTTTAAACGTGATGATTTTTCTCGAAATCAATTGTGAATGTTTTAAAAGAAAAATGAAGCATTTTGAAAGATAATTTATAATCTTTATAATTAATTCCAAAATAAAGTTGACAAATTACGACTTGGATTGTATAGAGATAATCTTCTTATACTTGTTATTAAAATCCAAAGAGGAAACTCGTCCTATTCGTGGAATTTAAAAGGTGTTCTCACCGTTATTCCGCCCATAGCACTTATTGAATATGGAAATTGATGTTGAGTATAATTAGAATGATTTCTATGATCTTATTTGCTCAAAAATGTTTGCTAAGATTGGTTTTAGGGTTTATTGTAAACGATGTCTTAAATAACATTATTTTTGTCCCGCTTAAAAGATAAGGAATATGGATCGAGAGTTAGTAAGCAAATTTGAGATATTATCCAAAGAAAAAGAATGAATTGCTTAGAATTATTCTAATTCAAAAGAAAGAGATTTTGAAATCATCCAAAAAGAATTAAAGTGAAAAGAGACTTAATAAATCCTGTATACTCATATTCACTTTTTATCGATAATTGGATTTCGAAAAAACCATGGTCAGCTTTGGGTGATTCCTTTCTGAAAATCCACTTCGAACCAATGTATACGTTCGAATATGAAGACATGTTGAAGATGATTGTTGAAGACCGTGGATCTTCATAGCGTGAGGACCGCCTGTTCACATGCTCTGGGTAGCTCCCATTATAGAGTTATTTATAGCAGTGGTCTCCTCGTTATGGAGATTTTTTAGATTGCAAGGACTACTCGCTACTAGTGGTAGTAGAAGAGTGCCTTTGGTTTGTCCTATTCCTGGACAACTTGTATGGATGTTTGTCTAACATTGCATATCTAAAGTACGTACATTGGTTTTTACAAATGTACATCAGTGGTGGCGGAAAATGCAACTTCTCTTAGCTTAACACCGTCCTTGAGACATACGAGCTTAAGGGTTGTATTTTTGTTGAAGACAATTAGTAGTCAATGGAAATGCCAATATGGCATTCAGAGATGTGATATGTGCTATGTGAAAAGGTAATCATTACCTAAGCTTCATCAACCGAAAATGATCGAAACATGATTAGATGCAGCAAGGCTAAGTGGGTCATTCCCAATTAGGGTATGATCATCCCCTTCTATATATATTTCTTCCCGCCATGACGTTCGGGATGTAAAATAATGTGGTTTGTATGCTCAGGCGCCTGTTTTAAAGGCCGGCAATGACCGAGGGATGATATATTCGGTACTATCTAGTTACAGAGATAGGCCGGTCTTATGTTGGTAGAGGTTCCTTTGTGATGTTCCTCGGGGCATCCATCTAGAGGTGTACCCATTGGAAGGTAGTCCCTTCACCTGGTCATTTGTAGGAAAATCCATTCTCCTATAAGAACCTACAGTTTTATTTATATTGGCGTAATGAATAGCCTCGAAATGCTATATTGGTAAACATTTCGGATAGGATTAATAAGTTTATTCGAAATCTTTTCAAAGATATGTCATTAGAAATAATATCAAAGGTTTTGACATAAAAGTACTTAAGTTATCATAAGGTAAAAACCCATTCATGTTTATGTGTCGGCGTGGTCTTATGAGATACTCTTACTTTTCAAAGGATCTTATTTAAAGGCTGGTATATGACACTGTCATTTATTATTAAGTTTTTCTCATACTGGTTTATCAAGCCCGATCCGGGTATTTTCAACACTCGGGTCTAATCCGAGTAATTTCTAGTTTAGTCGAAGACGGTTGAAGTTTCCAGAGAAGAGCTAGAGATATTCATCAACATATGGACGTATTCTATTATCTGTTGTGGTTTATTTGTTTTAGTTTGATGTTTGTCAGCAATTGTTAGGACAGATGTTTATAACTGTCCAAGCTGAATTTACATTAGACTCTGATATTTGTATTTAAAAGTTTTCCGCTGTAAAGATATTGTTCAGTATTATATATTATTCCATTCGTGTGAGATTATGTTCTGTCTGTTTTCTTTATTATCCTACTTGTTCCGTCTTTCGTGCAATTTAAGTTGGACATGAGTGGTTTATTGTCAGCTCAAAGGTTTCGAAATTGTGGTTCGTGACATTTGGTATCAGAGCTTTTAGTTGAGCGAACACCGAAGCCTGATAGGGGTAAGTCTCATGAGAGATAAGATTAGTAATATCCTTATATGAGTAACTAATTGGAGATTGGGTTAGTAACACCATAGAATGAGATTTGAGAGTGTTATATATATGAGGGCGTATTTGTTAATTTTATAAAAAAAATTGTTTTAAAGGATGGTAAATGAAATAATTTTACCTTGGGTTTATATTTTAAATATCAAAGGGGATATTATTATTTTTGGGTTAGAATTAAGGATTGTTTGCAATTTGGCGTAGTAAAACTAAAATATGAATATCTTGTGATTAGAATTGCACCATTTTACTATGAGATATTCCATATGGAATCAATTAGTAGAATACTAGAATTTAGAACATTAATCATATATCCCTAGACAATTAGTTATTAAGGAATAATGATTTAATAATCATCATAATGGATGGATTGAAAAGCTAAGTACAAATATCTTGTAAAGTAAAATTCAAGATTTGACTATAAGATATTGGATAATAATATGGAAGTTAGAAGTTGTAATTAGAGAAAGTAAAAAGAAAATGCATGCTTAGAAAAATTCTTATTAACAAGATAGAAAAAGATAAACCTAAATTGAAACTTTGGGTAAATATAATATAAAAGGGTAAGTTCAATAACTTTAAAGGAGATATGATAATTTGAAATTTAGACACTTTGATTAGGTTAGAATCAAAGTGAAATTTAGGAATAAGAGGTATTAGAAATATCATCCTAATATAAAACTTTGAATTAGTGATACATTTAGGGTAACATTCGTAATTCAAAATGAAGTAAGATTGAAAGTGGATAGATTATAAAAAGTTAAAAAGAAGATTTGAATAATATGGTTAGTAGGTTGATTGTTGGATGAAAATGTTCAAATAACAAATACCATGTGAAATTCGCAATTTTACTATAAGGTATTTGATTGATTTAAGGTTAAAAAATTTGATTAAGAAATGGGAAGTTATCTAAATTAAGTAGATAATCATATAATTAGCAAGGAAAAGATGTATACTTTGTAAAGTTGTCTTATTAACATACGAATAAGATAAATAATATTAGCTAAATTAAGACCTTAGATAAATAAAGTTAAGGATTAAGTTTCATAACTTATTAATTTGAAATAATAGTAGAATTCCACATTAGTTAAACCCCTAACTGAATTAATACCGGTTTGAAGTTTATGGGATGTGTATATATATTCTTAGGAGTAAAGGTATATTATACTAGTTTAAGTCATACTTGTATGCTTAAGTAATAATGGATTTAGCAAAAAGTGAATGGTCGTAAATTAAACTTGGATTAATATAAATTTTGAAGAAATATATTTGGTAAAAATGAATGTGAATAAGTACATAAGTTAAACGCAAATCATTTCGGCAAATAAAATTTTGATTTAAGATTTGATTACAGAACTTTGAGGGGTTTACCCCAATCCAAAAAAGGATTTATCACTCGATTCTGGACGGGGAACATCTATAAGAGTTTATGGTTATATGCTCGAGTTTTCTATCATAGTTGGGAGCTATGCAAGAATAGCCAAGGTTAGTGAGTAGAAAGTCCGATCAAAGTCCGCACTGGAAAATTGGGGGATCGATACTGGTTTGGAAGTAAAGTTATAGATTCGAATAATAGATGGAATCAAATATTACATATAGTATGATGTTTTGGGTCTGTCTATATAGCAGTTGGATTGTTATATTAAATAGTAGACACTAAGATATGGGGGTTGGACAAATGTTTTGATATAGACCTCAAGTATAGTACATGCTCAGGTCAAGGATGGGTTATGTTGATATATTTGCTTATGCTGATATAGTATCAGTGTGATTGTTTTTGGATGTTTAGTCTTGTGTGGTTATTGTATATATTATCTTAAGTGTGCATTACACACTAGGATGGGTACGATAGAAGTACACTTGATGTATGTATATATGACCTTAAGTACGGATAAGTACTCAGGTTAGTGTGAGGAATCTTTGTATGTATGTTTGGCATCATTTGTTTCAGTATTATTACGGTATCGACCTTCTTTTTTTTATATGTATTTTTTCTATCATCGGTATAAATAAGTCAAAATGTTTGAGGATATGAGTATGAGATAGATTCCTTTATCTAACTTTCATTTCGAGGACGAAATGCTTTTAAGTAGGGGAGAATGCAACGACCCATAATTTCGCTACTTCGAAAATGAGAGATTTTGCTTATTTTAAATTTTAAAAAATTTAAAACTTCGATAAATATATTATATATAATAAATAATAATAGAGAAATTATCTATTCTTATAATTACTAATTAAAAAGTATAAACTTGAATTTTAGAACAAATCAGCAAAAGTTAAATTTTGTTAAAAAGAAATATAGCCTTAAATAAATGGATTTAAATATTTATTTGAAAATGTAAATCTTATTAAAAACATCTAATAAATCTTATAAAAGTATATTGAAAGATTTTAAAATATATCAATAATCGTTTTACAAAATAACCAAATTTTGTCGCATTTTGTCAGTTTTACATATATTGTAAAATTACAGATTTTGATATTATTTAAGTATGATTTTAAGACATAAAGAGACATGTTTTAATTTATTCAAATTAAGTAAAAAATTCAATTTTAAGTTTGGTTTACTTCAATATATAGCTTAACAAAAACATCAAATTTGACCGTAAAATATATCAACAAAAATACCATTTTCAACCAAAACAAATTGTCGTCAGGTTGTTGCAACATGATATGTTTCATAACACATATGTAAAATTTACAAACTATGTTAATATAACATATAAAAGCAAATGCATTTTGAAAAGTCAAAATTAACAAATAATTAAAAAAGTAACATGTTTTGACATAAATCTATAAACCAATCTACACTAAATAACATCATTCCTAAACCATCTTTTCTCATTAATGCATAAGTCTTATCTTATATGGAAAAGAAGCAAATGTTATTTTAACATTTTAAAGTTTAATAAAAAGAGGCAAACATCATTTCTTAAGTACAAATCACATCTTAACATCCTTTTCGCCATTAGTTCACTTCACATCATGCGTAAGAAAAAGTCAAAAAGTAAGGTAAGGGTATTTAAGTCATTTACCTTTCCAAACTCAATTATAAATAAGCATGCACACCTTTCAATTTTGCACACTTCATTATTTACCTTTCTTCTTCACTTTCTCCTTCTTCTTCTTCATCCTCTCCACTTTCATTTCCATTTCAATGGCATCCAACCTCTCTTTAATTTCCATAACTTCCATCACCTTAACAAAGCTTCTACACACCCAAACCCCACTTCTACCACCCATACACGCCTCCATCATCACCTACCCACCTTCTAAAAGCCACGGTCAAGCTCCACTACCCCACATCCGAGCTCCACTCACCACCTACAGCCAAGGATGAGCCTTCCAAAATCACCTACCCACCTCAAAACACATGCCTACCCCTTTTACCTGCCTACCCAATGCCATTTACCCAAGCTACCCTAGGCCATACCTTGCATACCCCCTTCCAAAAGCCACGGCCACACCTATAAAAAAAAAGAAGGAAAAGAAAGCGATAACTCGAGATACTTGGAAAATAGCATGTTAGTTCGAAAGACGTGTAGCTTACATAAAAGATTGACAGAGTGGTAATGAAGGTAAGAAATTCTCATCGCGTCATGAATTATATTGATTATCAAGTTTAATTGTTATGTTAGATAATCACCATTTGATGATATGGATGTTTGATTTATTATGTTGGATGATCCATTTTAATTTTATGATAGTTATCGTACTATATGAATATTGAAAATGTTAATGTCGTATGATTGTTTGTATGGTTGTGATGTTAATATGGACATCAAATTTCTATCATTATTGATTAAGTGATCCCTTTGTTAAATAAGACCAATTTTGGTGATATGATATACTTTAAAAAATAAGTCTCTTTTCAATTAGAATTGAAATTAAAGTAGAAATAAAAGAGAATTTGAAATTTGAAGTGAAACGAGATTAAAAAGGGTAGTTAAATTGAAATTGAAATTGAGATGAACAGTAAAATTGAAATTGAAATCGATTATGAAAATTGAAATTGAAATTAAGGTTGAATTGAAATTTAAATTAGGCTAGAAATCTAAGTTTAATTGAGTTATATTTGAAGTTAGAATTGAAATCGATTTGAAATTTGAATTTAAAATTTAATATTCAAATAGTAGAAATAAAATAATATTATAATATGAGAATATTTAAAATTCATTTTAAAAGATTTGAAAGGTGATAATATTGATATAAAATGATTTGTAATGATTTTATAAGTTTTAAAATTCAATTCGAATAGATTATTTCAAATATTGAAAAAGTAAGTTAAAACTAGGTGCGTCGCGCAACGGTAGTTCACGTCGCGCCAAAAAGTTCAAATGAATGTGTATAGTAGAATATAGCTTGGAATTCGTCGATATAAGAAAATTTCGGACTATTATATCCATATCTTCTAAATGAAGAAAGAAAATCAAAATTTCATTGAGTAGATTTTGAATTATGCCCAGATCAATTTTCTAGAAAAATCGCGCTAGTGTAGTTAAATGACCATAACGGGAAACCGATATAAATGAATGTTTTTAACTATGGAAAAATATTGAATAAATTTGATAAATCCACTTAAATAATTTAAAAGAGATTTGAAATGTAAAATATGAATTTTTAAATATTAAAAAGTTGTTTAAATCAAATAGGCTTATATAGCACTTTCCGTAGCATTTTTATGCTGCGAATTTTATAACCTTTTGAATATAAGTTTAAACATGACGCTTTTTCCTAGAATAAATTCTGAATTTTTTAAAAGGAAAATTAAGCGGTTTGAAAGATAATTTATAATCTTTATAATTAATTCCAAAATAAAGTTGATAATTGAGTATGCGGAAACGACTAATACATTTGTCCCGCCTGTGAAATCTGGGAAGATAAAATAAGATGTTTAATTAAGGTTAGGGATGAAGCAACCAATACCCAAAACATACTTGGCCTTTGTTTTCTCTTGTTAGGCGAGGGGTGGAACATATCGAAAGGAAAGCCCGGATGCTCAAAGAAGATTGTATTAAGTTTCTGAAATAAAAGAAGATCGATATTATCCAAAATTTAAGCAATCTCCAAAATAAACAAATTACAACTTGGATGGCATAGAGATAATCTTCTTATACTTGGTGTTAAAATCCAAAGAGGTAACCTGTCCTATTCGTGGAATTTAAAAGGTGTTCTCACCGTTATTCTGCCCATAGAACTTGGCGAATTCGGAAATTGATGTTGAGTAAAATTAGAATGATTTCTATGATCCTTTTTGCTAAAAATTGTGTGCTAAGATTGATTTTAGGGTTTATCGTAAACGATGTCTTAAATAACAATGTTTTGACCCGCCTAAATGTTAAGGAATTTGGATCCAGAGTTAAGTGAGGAAATTTGAGATATTATCCAAAGCAAAAGAATGAATTGCTTATAATTATCCTAAGTCAAAAGAAAGCGATTTCGAAATCATCCGAAAAGAATTAAAGTGAAAAGAGACTTAATAAATCTTGTATACTCGTATTTACTTTTTTTATCGATAATTGGATTTTGAAGGAACAGGGTCGGATTTGGGTGATTCCTATCCAAAAAATCATTTCGAACCAATGTATACGTTCGAATGTGAGGACATGTTGAAGATGATGATTACTGAAGACCGTGGATCTTTACAGCGTGAGGACTGCTTGATGACATGCTCTGCGTAGTTTCCATTATAGAGTTATTTATAGCAGTGATCTCCTTGTTGTGGAGATTTTATGGATTGCAAGGAATACTCGCAACTAGTGGTAGTAGGAGAGTGCCTTCGGTTTGTCCTGTTCCTGGACAACTTGTATGGACGTTTGTTCGACGTTGCATTCTAAAGATTACGTACATTAGTTTTTACAAACGTACATCAGTGGTAGGGGAGAACGCAACTTCTCTTAGCTTAACACCCTCCTTGAGAAATTCGAGATTAAGGGTTGTATTTTTGTGATATTCAGAGATGTGATATGTGCTATGTGAAAATGTAATTGTTGTCTCAAGCCTCCTCAATAAAAAATGATCGAAACAGGGTTAGATGCAGCAAGGCTAAGTGGGTCATTTCCAATTAGGGTATGATCATCCCTTTCTAGATATATTTCTTCCCGCTATGACGTTCGGGATATAAATTAACATGGTTTGTATGCTCGGGCACCTGGTTCAAAGGTCGGTAATGACCAGAGGACGATATATTCGGTACTATCCAATTACAGAGGTAGACCGGTCTTGTGTTGGTAGAGGGTCTTTTGTGATGTTCCTCGAGCCGTCCATCTAGAGGTGTACCCATCGGAAGGTAGTCCGTTCTCCTGGTCATTTGTATGGAGATCCATTCTCCAATAAGAACCCGCGGTTTTGTTTGTATTGGCTTAATGAATAGCCTCGAAGTGTTATATGGGTAACCATTTTGGATAAGATTAATAAGTTTATTTGCAAATGTTTTCAAATATATGTCATTAGAAATATCAAAGATTTTGATATAAAAGTGTTTAATTTATCATAAGGTAAAAACCCGTCGATGTTTATGTGTGGGCGTGATCTTATGAGATACTTTTTCTTTCCAAAGGATTTTATTTAAAGGCTGATATATGACACTGTCATTTATTTTTGGATTTTTCTCACGCTAGTTTATCAAGCATGATCTGGGTATTTTCAACACTAAGGTCAGATCCGAGTAGTTTCAGGTCTAGTCGAATACAATTGAAGTTTCCAGGAAAGAGCTGGAGATATTCATCTACATATGAACATATTCTATTATTCGCTATGGTTCGTTTGTTTTAGTTTGATGTTTATCAGCAATTGTAAGGATAGATGTTTATACTGTCCAAGCTAAATTTACGTTAGACTCCGATATATGTACTTAAAAGTTTTCCGCTGTAAAGATATTGTTCAATATTATTTATTAGTCCATTCATGTGAGATTCTGTTCTGTCTATTTTTTTATTACCCTTCATGTTCTGTCGTTTCATGCATTTTGAGTTGGACACGAGTGATTTATTGTCGTCTCAAATGGTACGGAATTGTGGTTCGTGACAATGACCTTTTAATAGCGTTTGAAAACAGACGTTAAAAGATATAAGAACGTTGTTAGAAATGCTATCTAACGACATGCGATTGTTTAACATACAATTTCTAATAGCTAAAAGAAAACGCTGTCAATTTTTTTTATACAAAGCTATTTTGTTGATGTTAGTTCGTTTTCTACACAGTTTATATTTTGTTGTTTTAAAATTAAAATAGCATTTTTAAGTTGCCGTGAAATAATGTTTAGGGTATTATTTTAAATTTTCATCAGCGTTTTTAAGTGCTATTAGTAAGTTATGACAGCGTTTAAAATACGCTGTCTAAAGCTTATTCATTAGTTTTCAACTGCGACCTATATACGCCGTTATTAATTATTTTATCACCAGTTCCTAAACGCAGTGGTATCAATATACTTTATCTTTTCAAAGAACTGACAACAAGATTTTAACACTGTCGTATTAATATGAATTATTTTTCCAAAAAACTGACCGCGCGTTTTAAATGTTGTCGTTTATGACTTGTTGTACCATTGCAATATTCACATATCATTACTCTAATTGCGTTTAATTATATTTCAATCGGATAATGTACAAAACATATACAAATCAAACTAAAAACTATAAAATAAAAGCATAATAATTAATCATTTCCATAAAATAAGTTGAACACAATATCCATAAACAAAGTGTACTCAAACAACGATGAAATTTATAAACCATCTTTATACAACATTAGACAAAGGCACAATATCTACAAAGTTTGCATCAAATATTAATGACAAAACATGTAACCAAAAACTTTTCATGTGCTAACTAGGCCAAACCTCCAAAAACGTAAAGAGTATCTTATGCTTTTTTTGCATCTAAAAACTTCACCTACCAGTAACAAAGAAATTTAAAAGTTAATGATCAAATACACATTTAGAATAACATATTTAATTTGCAACTACTAAAAAATTGCAACACAGATTTACATTGTCGCATTAACTTAGTTTTGAATGCAATAAAAACACATTTTTTATCACTATTACAAGTTGTTAACGCTCGGTTTTGAATTGATACAAGTGAGAGATCGGTTTTGAAACAAACCGAGCATTAGCTCAGTTTTGTTTTAAAACTGAGACCTCAGTTTTGAAACGACTAAGCTTTAGCTCAGTTTGGATCAAAACTAAGCCAGAGCTCGGTTTTGTGTTTTGAAATAAACTGAGCATTAGCTCAGTTTTGTTTTTAAAATGAGAGCTTAATTCTCCTCAAAACTGAGAATTTACATCTTGACATAAAAGTATGAAGAGTGACCATACTCAATTGCTGCTGCAATCGACTGATCTTCAATGACAAGTTAAGCGTAGGCTTTTAGGTATGTCAACTCTTGGTGTCAATTAGATGGGTATAAGGACTGTACTCAGAAAGGACTTGAAATTGAAACCTATGGTACTCATACGCAAAATGATTGCTGTCACATATTACAAAAAATTGTTCTAGTTCTACAAGTAAAACATGGTATCAGAAATCAAAGACATGACAGTCAAAATAAGTGTTGCACACAATACTACTATTGTTTCACATACACTATTGCAACGATTGGAACAATATAAAAGTCTTTCTTTTGAAACTACCAGGAAGCAAGGACAGGCTTCACTTAACACAGATTTGAACAAATCCTAGTTGACAGATACGCGTACAACTACAGTTATACAAGGACATGACACATTTGACAAAAACAAACTAAGGAGTAAGCTTGTAGACACACATATAAAGGTGGCTTCTCAACAGGAATCAGTTGCAAAAGGAAAGGCATGACAACCTTCAAAAAAAAACCAAGAAGTAAGGCTGTAGACACACATCCAAGGCTTCCAACAGGAACTGGTTGCAAAAGGAAAAGCACGACAACCTTTTGACATTCTATTGCAAAAGGATGGGAAAGGAGAGGAGAAGGTCCACTCTAGTTTTGGAAGAATAAGTAGTTCTAAAAGAGAACGAGATGAGGTGACAACAAATCAAAAGGCATATGGATCGATTTAAGATTTAAGACTCAGCCTAAATCTATGTTTGAAATCAGTTCAGCATCAAGCATATTTAGTCTAGTATCGAATATAATCGACACCAAGCCAAATAAGGCCTAGCTATGATTGCACCTAACCTCAAGCATCACGAACCCATGTCCAAGTTGATAAAACTATTGATGAGAGAGATAGAGCAAAAAGGGAACACTATAAGAGTACGGTTCATGATCGTGATTTAAATTAATTGGGCATTATATGCATGATTTTCCAAGGCAACAAAACTCTTAAATGAGTGGCCAACAAATTCAAAAGCGATAGGGACAAAATCAATAACCTAAGCTTTGTTCTATTACATAACCACTTTTATGCATTTTTATAACAAATTTTTATTAACTAAGGTCCTAGGTTGAAGGTCTATCAATGAATACTAAGTATGTGTGTGTCTGTGTATGTATTGTAGACTATAAAAAATTTGTTTTAAAACTAGTTTTATAAATATATGTACTGTATTTACATAACAAAATATCAAACATAAATTATAAAAGAAGAACAAGAAAATGGTGAATCGATAATAGCCAAATGAACAAACGCCTAGAACCAAAATGGTTCTAGATTTTTTCCACTGGCCTACCGATGGTAGGCCGCCGGTCTAGCAGTCAGAACTGCACCTAGAGCAGACGAAGTTCCAGGTAATCTTCGATCAATTTCGACTAAGTTCAGGTCGATTGAATAAAACATAAATCAAGAGATGCTGGAACACTGCCATAATAGCATCTGTATTTTGAATTCAGAATTCAACGTACTTTTATTTCTAACATTATGCATATTTTATATAGACAAGATGTTGTGAAACTTACTTAGAAGTTGAGTCCACTCTAACATTCGCAATAGGCTATGCTACCATCGAACCAATAGCGTCTGTTAAGCAATCCATGAATGACGTAGGCCTCTATAGAGGTGCATTTTGGGACTTTCACAATATCCACTCAAACTCTTATTACATTTGGTCCCAATGGAATAGAATGAACCTTATAGGTTGGATCAACTGAAGATAAGGTGCCTTTAGCTACTATTTTTCCCGTGCACTCCACGTCAAATAGCTTGCACTTGATATTCACCATGAAATTTGCATTCTAATCATATTAAAAAAATGTTGATACATTATCCTAAATTAAATAGATAGATATATAAACATATACCGTAAGAGATGCTGAAACACTGTTCACAGGAGTAGGTGGTGTTGTGTTTTCAAAAACCAATTTTGATGATAGCCATGCTATTTTCTTACCGACGGCTTCTCAGATACATATCATACCTACTATGGGTCTCCACAAAAAGGCATCTTCTTTTTTCGGATTGTCCACCCCAACAATCGCGGCTTCAGGTCCAAGAGGAATGTCATTAATAATCTGATTTGTATCACTCGAGTACACTCGTCCTTCGGCAACCAATTCTTTGCTGCCACCTCAATCGAACAACTTGCTTTTCTTTTTCGTGCTATCGGTTTTGCTCTATCAAAGGAAAAGAATATAGTCATCTTATAAAAGTAGAATATTTAAAAATACATAAAAGCATACAGAAATATCACAAAAGTCTAATTATAAGTTGCATCAATAAAAAACACTTACAACTCGAAGCCCTACATATTTTAACCTATTTTAAACTATCATAAAAACCCCTACATATACCGTAAAATACATAAAAGCATACAAAAATATCGTGGAAATATTTGACCACTTGAACCTATTTTAAACTGTATATTTTCAATATTTATTATAATACTTTAAGGCACTTTTCAATTTAATTCGAAGCTATATTTTCCACTATTGAAGCACTTAGTTTATTTATATTTATAGAGAGTTTATATTTTATATCATACCTCATTTCCTATTTCAGAGTTCTCCCTTATGCCGATAAGTCTATCAGCTGGTCATGCTACCATCTCAATTTTGGCATCTCCTATATATACCAAGCTAGGCGAAGGCCTCCACAAAAAAGCTTCGAATTTTGTAGGATGGACTATCAAGATTTTCATGGCATTCGGGCCTAAAGGTACCCCAATGAAAAGATCTTTCAGATCAGTTGACATATTTTTTCCTTCAGCGACAACCTCATCATCATTCCCATGCCAATGTAGTAAACTACAATTGTCACCTATTTGATTATGCTTACTCTACAATTAATAAAAACTGAATCACATAATTATTGATTTAGATATCAAATTTTGTATGATGTTTTAACCTTGATATGGTATATTTTTGCCATTTGAGATACACTCTCTTTTCCCTAAAATTCTTTACCCTGCCAAATTAATAATAATTGAAATACATTAGAAAATTTAAACTTGTAGTGAATTTGTAGTGAACATGCAGTAATAATAGATGATGCATATTTAGAACTTCTAGTGAACTTAAACTTGATGTCACTTGGTGTTTTATGTGTGAATGTGAGCGGAAAGTGCATGAATAGAAAAGAATTCTATGCATGAAAGTGTTTTGTATTAGGACTTATATGAATTCTCGATAGGAAAAAAAATATAAGACCATATTTTGACTGTGACGGAAGATCTTATCCTTTTATACATGTATATTTTATACTTATATCATCTGACAAACTATCAAAAGACTGACAATAAATGATCAAGAGTTGCATTATTAAAAATAAAACTAAAAGATATGGATTTACTTTTATTTGTATTTTTTTTTCAAATTTAATTATTT
Organism: Allium cepa; assembly: GCA_030765085.1. Lineage (NCBI taxonomy): Eukaryota > Viridiplantae > Streptophyta > Magnoliopsida > Asparagales > Amaryllidaceae > Allium > Allium cepa. The sequence goes on from CM060929.1 coordinate 861,434,358, forward strand.
CATGCTATTATTTGTATGGAAGAGTGCGATGTAAATCAATGATAGTTAACGTGGAAGGTGTAATCGATTTTTACTATTTGTATGGAAGTGTGGAAGGTGTAATCGATTTTTATTATGCTCCCTTAATTTCAAACGTAAAATAATTTATTATGTAAGCATCAATCGCAATTAAACTCAATTTCAACCATTTTTATTTTATTTGTACCTTGTCATTGTGTTTCATATATAGCAAGATGAAGTAAAGTTAAAGATAGTTAACGTTACTTAAATAAACAACATTTACACTTTAGGGGATTTAACAAAATTACCTAAACGGATTTCCATAGAACTACTTTTAAATCGTCCCCAAGTTTCCACCATTCATTAAGTGTAAATGAAACGTGCTCATGGACAAGTGGCCCTAAATAAGAAGATAATTTCACCGACCCTTTCCCTGCCGGTATGCCCAATGAATTAAACTCAATTTCAATCTGGCTTGCAATATCCGATGGAAGTCTTTTACCTTTAGTTGGGCCTCTAGTTCCCTTTTTTGAAACTTGTTTTGCTTCAGCATCTTTGATTGCTCTATTCACTTCCACTGCAGTTTTGGGATTTCAACAATTTGCATAGTTGTGGATGCGGTTGGCTTGCTTGCATTTCCAACATATATGTTTTTTGAAGGTGGCTCAATCTGCCTTCCCATTGCATTAGACCCTATCGGATGCATATTCAGATTCTACAAGTCTTCTTTGATAGAGAGAAAGCTTCTTTTTGTTGTTTTCTTCGTACTTTTTACCATTTCCTTCATGTATAACAGAATTTCAAGCATTTCAACAAAAAGGCTCAAACAATGAAAATCTGTAGCGTATAAAGATTAGCATCCAAGAAATTAACGCTAGAAAGAACAATATAAGTAATATATGTAGCTTATATCTCATGTAGTCAAATAAATAGAATGGAAAACTTGCCTGACTAGTTAATAGAAAACATTACAAGGCCAAGTGCACTTTTATATACCTAAGAATATAAAGAAACAAGAAGTGTTATCTACTCAAATTAGAAAACGGAAAGCATATGCTGGACTACTATTAGATTATAACTAAGATATACAAACAAGAATATAACTTAAAGTATGCAATCTACTTTATTATAGAAATAGGGTAACCAGCGGGACAAATGATAGGGATTCAACTATAAGATTGCACATATGCTTCAACTATAATCATGCAAGCAAGCTGCAGATTAAAAACCATTTTCTGCTCCTTTTTCGTTGAACAGATGAGTAATCTTTATATAGTATATGCATGAAAAATCAAAATTTTACTTTGCATCTATGAATATCAAAATTCAAAATTAAATATTTTAACCAAATCATCTCCTAATATCTTTTTTTATTAGTCATGCTCAGTATTGAAACAAAATTGAACTACCTAGGTCATGCTCAGTTTTGAAACAAACCCGAGCTTTCAGTTTTGTTTCAAAATTTCAAAACTGAGATCTCAGTTTTGAGTCAAAACTGCTTCGAGCTTTGGGTCAAAACTTAGCTCTCGGTTTTGAGTCAGTTTTGAAACAAAACCGAGCATTGTTTTGAAACAAAACTGAGCATTAAACAAAACTGAGCTAATGCTCTGTTTTGTTTCAAAACACCATGATGCTAGATGAGTTCTATTTGGGTTCAAAGGTTTCACTTTTTTTTAATTTATCACAATACAGTCATGCATGAACAAATTACAGAATTCATGAAGGAAGTGAACAAACAATGGGAAGAAAATACAAATACCTTGTTTAACAGAAAATAGTGTTTCTATGTTTGTCATAATTTATTTTTCAATATTACCTTGTTATGTGTCCTAAACAAGGTATTCAGATATTGCCTTCTCTGCACTCGTTCTTTCCTTAATCATGAAGCTAGGAGTGTGCGTTCACCGGAAGTAACAAATTATTTTTTTAAGCAATGGATTTATAGGAGAAAATATCAAAAGTCAGTTTTGGTTCTTTTATACATAGCATTAAATGGCCAAAACACAATGTTCAAAGACAAATCATTTACCCACTTTTAACAGTTATTATTTAGTTGTATATGTTAAAGTTAATTTTCCCTTTAACACTTAGTTCAGGAAATTTTTTTTGAGTAAGTAATGTTAAATCACATAGGATACCTTGACCCGAACAATATCATGTAGGAAATATTAAATTCCAAATTAATAGGTTTTACAATTCAACATTATATAAGACATCGAATCTAACTCAAAACTAGTTATTTACTACCCAAAAGACACTAGAACTACTTAAGTATGCCTTCACAATCCTCCTTAACATAACTAGCATCCTCGATCAAGTCATCCTTTATTTCTTCACAATCTCCTCCAACATAGTTTTCTTCTTCAACAAAATCAACCATTTCTAATTCATGAAAACATCTCAGCAGTGCTTTCGTCACAATATACCAATAAGTTCCACCACATCCATATTCATTAGCACCGCTAAACGAGCAATTTCTTTCTCCTTGAAAGACAACGTAACTGATTTGGACATCGAAATAGGACGCCCTTCAAGTATTGCGTTATCTACGTATCTTCATTTCGATCTTTTTTTCTATATTTATCGATTTACTTTAAAGTTCATTAGAAAATCTCGTGCATTCTTATGCAAGATAGGATTCTGCCTCAGGCCGCGCATAATTCCTTACGCAATCTTTAAGCGTTATCATCTATCTTTCAAAAGGATACATCCAACAATAATGAACTAGTCCACAGAATCATGCTTCCCTTCCAAGATGAATTATCAAGTGTATCATAATATCGAAAATGAAGGTGGAAAGTATCTTTCAAGTTCACACAATATTTGAACAATCTTGTCTTCAAGTTGAGTCAACTTCTCTCTATCAAGAACATGTTGATATATTTTGTGGAAAAATGAACATAGACGAGAAATTGATTTTCTGGGTTTTATTAACAACAAACCTCGTAGTGCAACACATAATACTTGTTGCATCAAAACATGATAATCGTGAGACTTCGAACTACTAACTTTACTATCCACCAATGATATGCATTTTTTGAAATTTGAGCAATAACCATCAGGGCCTTTGAAATCATACAGCCTTTGGCAGAATACATTTTTTTTTCTAATTTTGGCAATGTATACGGAGCAGGAGGAAGATATGTTTTGGTCCCACGAGGTTGTGCATAAAGACCATGCCGAATCCCCAATCCTCTAAATCATGTCTACAATTAATCCCATCCTCTGATTTGTTGTCATGCAACATTGTACTCAGTATTGCTTTCACAAACATTTTTCTCAACGTGCATTACGTCTAAATTATGACGTAATACAAGTTCGTATAGAAAATAAAAGTTACACATTAAAATTTACATATTTTTTTAGCAGATTGATAAAGAAAAATGTAACTTAAATGCTAATCTCCCAATATGGCAAGTCAAAAAAGATTAAAAAAATTCTACCTTGATAGCTATTTTTTAATAGGATCATTATCTTCATTATCGTCAACTTCACAATTGTCATCAATCTTCCTTTTTCCACTTTTCCCCTTAATCTCTCCTTTTTTAGTTTGTCTGTGTATCAATTAACTTCACACTATACTTTTCGCTTTCCGCTTCTTTTCCAAAATCATTTGGAAAGTCCTTCAAAATAAGAGAGAGATTTTTTCCGACTAGAATTCTAGGCATGTTTTCATCCTACATGGTGTTATCAAATCAAGCCTTTTTCCAATTTATTTAAAGAGGGTAAAAATCTTATATGGCCTATATAAACATTTTTCCGACTATATTTCAACCATCGATGGTGAGTTTTGACACCACATAATGGACAAGCTTTTTTACCCCTTACACTACATCCAATAAGATTGCCATTGGCTGTAAAATCATTTATCATCCATAGTAAAATAACTCTCACGTTAAAATGTCTCTTGCTTAATGCGTCATATGTCTCAACTCCGCTACTCCATATGTAATGCAAGTCTTTAACTAATGGCGCCAGATATAAATCAATATCATTTCCTGGTTGCTCTGGACCTGGAATTAAAAGTGTTAACATAATATTCTCTTTCTTTATGCACAACATAGGTGACAAATTACATGTCACAAGCATTACTGGTCAGCAACTATACTTGGAGCTTAACATAGAAAATGGATTGAACGCATCTATTGTTAGACCAAGTCTAAGATTACGTCGATCGACTGAAAATGTTTTCCAATTTTCATCAACCATGCTCCATGTTATGGAATCTACAAGGTGATGCATCTTTCCATCACTACTTTTATTTTTGAATGCCATGTTAATTCTTTGGCCATCTTTTCAGATCTGAACATTCTTCTAAATCCTAGAATTATTGGAAAATATCTCCTCACCTTAACTAGGATACCATGCATAATCTCCTTTGTATCTTAATTTATCTTCCATCGCGACGAACCATATTTAGGGCAGTTATTTAAAAAATTTATACTCTTTACAGAAAAGAAAACAATATTCTCACAAGCATGAATTTTTTCAAACCCCATATCAAATAGTTTGAGGAATTTCTTTACATTATATAAGGTCTTGGGGAGTGCGTTATTCTTTGGTAAAAACAAATGTTGGATGGTAAGAAGTTTATCAAAACTAGTATCAGATAATCCAATTTCACATTTAAGATTATACAAAGTAGTGATGACAGATAACTTTGTATGGTATGTGCAATCAGGATGCAATGGGGTTTCATCCTTTAAATTTTTAAGTAAATTATCATGGTGTCTTTGTACATCGTCCTTATCTTTGTCATCATCAAAAAAGGTATGATTAAAATAGTTTTCATCTTCATAGTGAATCATTTTGAGCAAGTCGTACGTCTCTCCCATTTTAATCTTTTTTTCAACATTACCTTGCTCACCATGATTATACCATGCATCGTTTCTATACTTACGATCCATTCCCTTTAAAATCAGGTGCTCAACAACGGTTCCACCACAGTGACGACTATGATTTCGATAGTCTAAACAAGGACAAGATATTTTTTTCCAACACATACAAAATTCCATGCTTCTTGGCCATACTCTCTACTAGTTCTATGATTAAAATTGAAAACAAAAAAATTATTAGCTTTTATTATCAAAATATTAATTCTAAAGTTAAGTATAAATTAGTTGCCACATGATTACCTATGTAGATGCAACCAATCTTTCTCCACCATCATATATAATATATATGCAATTAAGTATCTAAAATTCAAATAGTAATTTATAATTAAGTTAAGAGAAATAGTTCATGCAATGAATGAATTTTGCACTAATGATTTGATTAGAGAAATAGTAATTTATATGTCCACAACAAGATCGCAAAATCAGCAACGTTATAAACAATGGTTCTTGGAATGTTAATTCATCAAATATGCCAGGAAACATACGTAGCAGCATAAAGGGAATCAAAACATGCAACAACAAACGTAAAGACTATTGGCAATGGAATTTGAATAATGGAAAATTTTCGTTTAACTCTATTTAGGATGGTATTAGAGAAAAGAGATAGATACAATAGTGGCATAGCACTGTATGAAACTATTTTTGAGCTCCTAAAATATCAATGACTGCATATTTTGCAATATCAAACAAGCCGCCTACAAAGCAAATTCATAACTTTCATGAAAATTCCAAAAAATGAGTAAAAAAAGTGTGAAAAGAGAAGAAAGTCACAAGGTCAAAAGTTCAAACAATACAAAAATCACCGTAAAATATTTAGTAAAGTGCAAACCATTTTTCTCCTTTTCTAGAAAAAGTCAAAATGTTTCAAAACAATTTAAAGAAAAATATAAGATCTTCGAAAATAATTCAAATACTTTCCAAACTTCAGTTCTTGTTTTCTGCAATTCACTGTTCTTTATCTTTTCAAACCCCAAGCATTAACCCCATGCATTGATCAATATTTTCATTTATTTCTTGGTAATTCTTACTGTATACAGTTCATCAAATTCTTAGATTAATACACTGCTTTTACTCCATTAATCCCTGGTTCTTGTTCCACTTAATTTGCTTGCATATTCTATTGCCTCCATATTAACACTGCATTTCATCAAAACCACCCCATAACTTCATCAGAAACTATCCCATCACCACGTACAAAGCTCCAGCCCCACCATGTTCTTTCAAATTGGTATCAGCGCAAGAATCAAATCTGAAAGGATGTGATGGGCCTGGAGCTTTTTACATGGTCATGGGATAATTTCTAATGAAGTTATGTAGTGGTTTCGATGAAATGGACTATTGTATAGAGGTAGTCAAATATGCAGGTAAAAAAAAGTGGAACAAAAACTGGTAGAAATGAATTGTACTCAAGTATTAATGGAGCAAAAACCATGTATTAATGCAAAAACTTGATGAAATGTATATAACAAGCACTAAAAAAAACGAATGAAAACATTGAACGATGATTGGGGTTTGAAAAGTTAAAGAACTATGAATTGCATAAAACAAGAATTGGAGTTAAAAGTAAAAAATATCATAATTAAAATTGATATAAGAGCTCTAAATAGCAGATATAAAGAACATGGAATTAAGTTGCAAAAGATGAAAAAAATTTAAGATAAGATATAACAGGAAAATGACGCAACAAGATATTGCTAAATCACAAGATTAAAATGTAAAGAACTTAGAAGATTACTTTGAATTAAACTGAAAATGGAAGTGGAGATAAATTGCTAACTAGGTTTCCAAATATATAGACTATTTCTGAACGAGGTCTGTTATTTTTATAGAAAACTAATAATATTGATTCTTTATTAAGAATTCCATGTTCATGTTTATTTTTATCTTATTATTTGTTTTTTTAAAATAAAATGCCACCTAGATGAAACAATTGATGATCCCTACTTAAGGACATGGAAAATATACATGTTATTGCAAAAACAGATATTGAATATGGTCTTAGTGTGCACGGTTCAAAAGAAAAGAGAAAATTGCACTGTCAAGGAAAGAGGAAGGTGGAAAGTAGTTTGATGATTAATTGATTACAAATTCAAACGTTTAAAAGAAGACTAAATCATCAAACTTTCATTTCACAATTCCCTTTTTCAACCTTAAGTCCATTAAGCTTGCCTATAATATCTTTGAATGAGACAAATATTGGATAAGACCTCAACATTACATGAATATACAACAAACATTAAACCCAGCATTCTTAAACATATGAATTTGCTTTGAATAACCAGGAAAATAATTGTTGAAACATTTTACAGTCATGTAAAAAAAGATATGCAAGAAAGCACCATTACATATATTTAAACCAAGTACTATAAATTAACCTATTGTAGGCATCAGCACTGGGCTGAAGCTGTTACCATTCATGAAGTCGAAATAAAATCCAAGGTACAAAATTCGCACAATAAACTTTATTTTTCGTTGCCTTTTTACACATTACGAGTGATACATATAAAAATTTGAATCGCTTCAAATCAAATAACTGAAATACTAGTGTTACTTGAAGCAGTTGACATTCTCCAACAATAACTACAAAACCGCACTATAGTCTACCTTTGAATCCGAAGCAAATCTAACTCAAAATCATGTCTAAATGAACCTTAAAAAAAATCCAAGATCCGACTTAGAGCTTTTCGATTGGACTTCTTTTTCATGAACATAATCGTGTCCAAATGACCCTTAACACCGTGAATGTTGTCTTCATTGTGTGTGTGTGTGTGTCTATCAGATACACCTTACACCTCAAATCCTCATAATTTCAGTCACATATTCCAAAATTAAATACCATTCATTCTCTTTCTTGAAGTTACAAATACACCTATAAAATTCATTTTTGCCAACTAGTTCCACAGACCAGGTAATTTTTATTCTTCCTATGGACAATGAAGATGTCGCTCCTGGTTCGCAGTATGTTGATTTTAATTATATATATAGTGCAATATTTTAACCCTTTAAATTTTTTTATATACAATTCTTTTTAACTTCTCAATATGATTTACTTTTCAGGAGGCAGTTATTCATCATGATAAATGATCTGCCTATGGTATATGAAGTTGTAGCTAGGAGGAAGTAAGCAAGAGATAAGTTGGGTGTTGACAGTGGAACTAAACCAAAACCTATCGAGGTTAGATTTATCTTATACCTTGCCTGCATATAAGAGAACTCAAAAAACACCTCGCTGAATTCATGGTTAAAAATTCCTACCTTCCTAATACCAGTCGCGGTTTCAAAAACTTCTGATTTTTGAGATTAACTTAAGTTATGTAGTTTAATTTTTTACAGGAATCTGATACCTATTGATTAAATTTTGCCAACCTGTAAACAGTAGGGTATATTTTCCTGGTGTGCAAATACACTTGTCACAAACTTTAACTAAATATCAAGAAATTTTTGTGTGCATATCAATATTACCATCAACTGGCAATTTGAGAAATATAAAATTTCTACTATCTGTTAAAATTCATTTTTTAAGCCATAAAGGTAGTTTGTTCAAACTTATTCATATACACCTTTTTTCTCCATGTTTGTGAAAAATATTCAAAGATCAAGTGAAGGCCGGATATTACGAGTAATAAATAACTGAAATACTGTATTTTAAAGTATTGAATACAATAATAAATAGCTAAAATTCTTTATTTCTCATTACTCTTTTTACACATTACGGTTGATACATATAAAAATTTGAATTGCTTCAAATCAAATAACTGAAATACTTGTGTTACCTGAAGCAGTTGACCTTCTCCGACAATAACTACAAAACCACACTATAATCCACCTTTGAATCTGAAAAAAATCTGACTCAAAATCGTGTCCAAATGAACCCTAAAAAATCCAAGATCTAAATTAGGTCTATTCAACGAGAAATTTAGAATCGGAATCATAATAAGCTTCAATTTGAAACCTTTAGCAATCATTGTTCTGACAAAAACAAAATTTGTATGTCATAGTTAGAAAAAGGGACGAAATTACATTAATCGATATATACCAGAAACCCTAGTATTTACGATGGGAGGAGATCAGATGAAAGAGACGAATTGGGACAGGAACCGGAGACGACAATGAAGAGAGGCATGATATTGATGTCAGCGTTTTTTCACGAAGTTAGAAAAGGGAAGGACTTAATAGATGAGAGGGAAGGAAATGAGAAAAGAGGAAACCAATTTTTTTCATGAAGTTGTAAACTGACGCGGCAAATTAGATGGACCATATTATTCTCATCGTTCTCACAAAAACATTGGCCCTGCTTAAACCCTAACTCTAACCCACATGAAATGTCAGCATTTAAGCAATGACATATATCATTCAAAATAACTTTTAATCACATTTAGTATACACGTTGTGAGTAATTAATGTTAAGATTGAATTTTGTTGTAGAGTGTATAATTAATATAAATTGCATCAAACACATATTATTATAAAAATTACCTTGATATCTCATTCATTATCATCTATTTGTTGAATTTGATGATTCAAATATTCGTTAAAAGGGAAAGAAATTGATTAGTTGATTCAATCAAATCAATTAATTTAGCTGATATATGGAAGAATATTTTAAAGGAAACTAATTAATTAGCAAATCAATTAATTAGTCTGCTATATGAAGAAATAAATCATTAGGCATGGAGAATAAAGGAAAGATATGGAAACGAAGATTACGTCACCCATTTGTACCAAAATCAAATCACGCAAATTGGAAAGATATCTGCGTAATCAGGAAATTGATTTGCTTAATCTCCAAGCAACCCTTCATTATCAAGTCTATATAAATGAAGGAACTTTATCTTCATATGAACAAGCAAGTGTAGTATCCACCATTATTCTTTCCTCTTTCTTTTGTACTCTCTTCTTTAGTGAAATAAAAAAGTTGTTGGGTCTCCGTGGACGTAGGATATTCATATCCGAACCACGTTAAATCTTCCTGTCTTCTATTTCTGTTATTTTTCTGTGAGACTGCATAATTCTTTTTAAGTGTCATTGATATCTAAATAGGCAATACTAGATTCTGAACAAATAAACCGCTTCCGCTCAAATAAAAAAAAAAATCACTACAGTTTGGTATCAGAGCTAGTGTTATTGTTTCTGTTTGGATATTAATGGCTACTTCTAGTAAGTCTGTTGGCAGATCTGGTGTCAATTATGGAGTAACACGTTTTGACGGAAAAGGAGATTTTGGTACTTGGAAGATGAAGATGGAAGCTGTATTGAAGAAGGAGAAGACTTACAAGGTTGTTTCTACGCCTGAGAAACTGAAAGATATTGATGCAGCTGATTTGGAAGAGATGGAAGATGAAGCTCTTACAACAATTCAGTTGAGCCTTTCAGATGAAGTTCTTAGAAAATTCTCTCAAAAGAAGACGGCGAAAGAACTATGGGATGCATTATCGGATGCATATCAAGACAAGTCTCTCACTAATCGGATTATTCTTCAGCAACAACTTTATTCGTTCAAGATGAAGCCTGGAGCTGATCTCATGGAGCATGTAGATGCTTTGACGACTTTGATTATGAACCTGAAGGCAGCGGAAGTTGATATTACTGATGAGGCTCAAGCTGTGATCCTCTTATGTTCCTTGCCTAAGGAGTATACTGCTTTTGTTAATTCCATGATTTATGGCCGCAGTAAAATTAGCCTATCTGATGTAAAGGCTGGTCTTCATAATGAAGTATTAAGAGGTAGATTGGCGAGCACTAGCTTGGATAGTGATACTGAAGGCTTATCTGTTCAGAGAGGTAGAGGCCAAAGCAGGACGAAGAAAGGTGGAGGACGGAATTATTCACGGTTTCAGTCTAGGGGGCCTAAGAATTTGACTTGCCATTATTGTAAAAAAACCAGGGCACTTCATAGCACAATGTCCCAAGCTTGAAGGTAGAAGAAAAGATCCAAAGCAAGCTTCAGCTTCTACAGCAGAGAAATCAGATACAGAAAGTGACACCGATGTATTTACAGCTTCTGGCTCTTCTGGGAAGAGCAACTTATGGCTGATTGATTCTGGCGCATCCTATCATATGACACCTGATAGGAACTGCTTTTCCACTTACCGTGAAATTGATGGAGGAGAAGTTCTGATGGGTAATGATGCTTCTTGCCGTATGGTGGGTGTTGGTAGCGTGATGATTAGGATGTTTGATGGTGTTATTCGTACGATCACCGATGTTAGACATGTACCTGATTTGAGGAGGAGCTTGATTTCTGTTGGGGCATTAAGTAGACTTGGCTTGAAGATTGTAGTGGAAGGAGAGAAAATGAAGATATCGAAGGGTTCCATGATTGTTATGAGAGGTGTGAGGGCAAGAAATCTTTATCTACTAAAGGGCACTACTGTAATTGGTGAATCGGCTTCTGTTACATCTGTTGATTCGGATTCTTCCAGATTATGGCACTTACGGATGGGTCACATCGGTGAGCGCAGCATGGAACGAGGATTGATTGATGGAGTTCATCATTCAAAACTTGGTTCTTGTGAAGGATGTATTCTTGGAAAGCAGACGAAGATTTCTTTTGGTACAGAAGAGCATAAAGCAAAAGCTGTCTTGGAGTATGTTCATACAGATGTCTGGGGTCCCTCCCCTTGTCCGTCTTTAGGTGGAGCCAGATATTTTGTTTCATTTATAGATGATTTCTCTCGTAAAGTATGGGTATACTTTCTTCAGTCAAAGAGTGAAACCTTTGCCAAGTTTCGAAAGTGGAAATCTATGGTTGAGAAGCAGTCAGGGAAGAAATTGAAAGTTCTCCGTTCAGATAATGGCAGTGAATTTGTATCACAGGAATTCATCGACTATTGTGAGTCTGAAGGCATTAAGAGGCATTACACCACACCAGGCGACCCCCAGTCTAATGGAGTTGCAGAAAGGATGAATCGGACATTATTGGAGAGGACAAGATGCCTTAGACTGACTGCTAAATTGAAGAAGGGATTTTGGGCTGAAGCTTTATCTATGGCGGCTTTCCTCATCAACCGCACACCTTCCACTGCCATAGATATGAAGATCCCTGAAGAAGTATGGAAAGGAGAGCCTGTTAGCTATTCATTTCTCAGAGTGTTTGGTTGCCCAGCTTATGTGCACGAGAGCAAAGGGAAGCTGGAACCTAGAGCTCGCAAGTGTATTTTTCTAGGTTATAGGAGAGGAGTGAAGGGATATAGGTTGTGGTGTCCTATTAGCAAGAAGATCGTTATGAGCAGGCATGTGACTTTTGATGAGAAGGCTATGTTGAAGGTGGAGCCTTCCTCATCGGATGACAATGAGAGGACATGTGAAGAATACCAGACACAAAGCAAGTCATCTGTTGATTCTTTCCATAGACGTTCAAATGGTGTTTCCGATGACACCGTGGTTGATGAGGATAATATCGATATTGGTACAGAGGATCAAACTCAAGGTGGAGCTCATTCAGAACCTAGGCCTGTCAGACAAAGAAGAAAGCCTAAGTGGCTTGATGAGTTTGTTGGATTGAGCATCAAAGATATTAACTTCGATGATATGGCAACATATGCTTTGAATGTTGTCCATGATGAGCCCTGTGATTATAGAGAAGCCATCGCATCAGTTAACGGTTCCAGTTGGTTAGTTGCTATGGAGGAGGAGATTGAATCATTGCAGAGAAATCATACTTGGGATTTGGTGCCTCTTCCCACCGACAAGAGAGCTATTGGATGCAAGTGGATCTATAGAGTGAAAGATGGCGAAAATGGTAATCTCAGATACAAGGCAAGGTTAGTCGCAAAGGGGTATGTTCAGAAGAAAGGGGTAGAGTATCATGATATCTTTGCTCCAGTGGTTAGGCATACTTCTATTCGTATTCTTTTGGTATTGGTTGCTCATTATGATATGGAATTAGAGCAACTAGATGTCAAAACTGCATTCTTGCATGGTGAACTGGATGAGGAGATTTATTTAAAGCAGTCGGAAGGGTTCATTGACAGTAGCAGGCCAGATTATGTTTGCAAACTCAACAAATCTCTATATGGACTGAAGCAGTCTCCTAGACTATGGTATAAGAGGTTTGATAAGTTTATGCTTTCACAGGGATACTCCAGAAGTTTCAAAGACCAGTGTGTTTATTTCAGGAGATGTGATGGTGATATGATTTATTTGTTGTTATATGTTGATGACATGCTGATTGCATCTCGGAGTATGGCCAGAATTAAGGAGTTGAAAGCGGAGCTCAGTAGAGAGTTTGACATGAAGGATTTGGGAAAGGCACAAAGAATATTGGGTATGGAGATAAGCAGGGATAGGAAGCGGAGAGAGTTAAGGCTCACTCAAGCTCAGTACATCGAGAAGGTCCTCGCTCGATTTGGAATGGAGAAAGCTAAACCGGTTGGCACTCCATTAGGCTCTCATTTTAAGTTGTCAAAAGACTTATCTCCCTCATCGGAAGAAGACAAAAGGTATATGGCTGATATACCTTATTCTAGTGCTGTTGGTAGTCTTATGTATGCGATGGTGTGCACAAGACCAGATTTGGCCCATGCAGTGGGTGTTGTGAGTCGATATATGTCTAACCCAGGCAAAGAGCATTGGCAAGCTGTGAAGTGGATTCTTAGATATCTTCGAGGCACTTCTTCGGTGGGCTTGTCATATGGTGGAGTGGATGGTGACATCTTTCTTAGAGGATACTGTGATTCTGATTACGCTGGGGATAGAGATGCTAGGAAGTCAGTGTCGGGCTATGTTTTTACACTTGGCATAGGCTCGATTTCATGAAGATCAAAGCTGCAATCTATCGTAGCTTTATCGACTACCGAAGCAGAGTTGATATCGATTGTGGAAGCAACAAAGGAAGGATTGTACTTACTTCAGTTGTTGGATGATCTTTCAATGGTGCAGCAGACAGTAGAGCTATTTTCAGACAGTCAGAGTGCGATTCATCTTGTAGAAAATCAAGCTTATAGTTCACGGACGAAGCACATTGATGTTAGAGGTTTCTTTCTTATGCTTGAGGAAGAACGAAGAAAGATCAAATTGTTGAAGGTGAGTACTTTGGATAATCCTTCAGATATGATGACAAAGTCACTTTCTAAGGACAAGTTTGAGCATTGCTCAAACTTGATCAGTTTGATACCTGTTAATTGAGCGCCATGGGGCGCTAGACCCAACAACTTATATGTTGATTATTTGATGATAAGGTGATGAAGAGAGATTGTTATATTTGAATCAAGGTGGAGTGTTGAATTTGATGATTCAAATATTCGTTAAAAGGGAAAGAAATTGATTAGTTGATTCAATCAAATCAATTAATTTAGCTGATATATGGAAGAATATTTTAAAGGAAACTAATTAATTAGCAAATCAATTAATTAGTCTGCTATATGAAGAAATAAATTATTAGGCATGGAGAATAAAGGAAAGATATGGAAACGAAGATTACGTCACCCATTTGTACCAAAATCAAATCACGCAAATTGGAAAGATATCTGCGTAATCAGGAAATTGATTTGCTTAATCTCCAAGCAACCCTTCATTATCAAGTCTATATAAATGAAGGAACTTTATCTTCATATGAACAAGCAAGTGTAGTATCCACCATTATTCTTTCCTCTTTCTTTTGTACTCTCTTCTTTAGTGAAATAAAAAAGTTGTTGGGTCTCCGTGGACGTAGGATATTCATATCCGAACCACGTTAAATCTTCCTGTCTTCTATTTCTGTTATTTTTCTGTGAGACTGCATAATTCTTTTTAAGTGTCATTGATATCTAAATAGGCAATACTAGATTCTGAACAAATAAACCGCTTCCGCTCAAATAAAAAAAAAAATCACTCTATTATCATAATATTAACTATAAATATTAATTAAATATCTTATAAATTTTCTTACAAATTTAAGTTTATTTATCGTAATTATAAATTACTTAATACTAATTATTTACTGCTAGTAATTTACATTTTTTTCTGAAAAAGTGATCCTCAACTTCATACTGAAATTTTTTCACATAAGTCATCGAGTAGATGATCAACCCCGAGCTACAAAATATAGCTAACAAAATAAAGGGTAGTCTAAATGAGAAATATATCACAAAGTTAACATATGAAGTGGTTATTTCAAAGGATCACATGTAGCTGAACTAAGTGGAAATAACTCATGGAGATAATCTAACAAAATGAAGGGTTATAATTACATGCTAATAGAAACAAAGAAGAACTACACAAGTGGATAGCTGTTGTTGCATGGGCAGGGGAATGCACTGCATGAATTATAACCATTAAGAAATAAAGTACATTTTACTATCTCCCTGAGGTATAACTATAGCCCACTGCCTGAACTATAAAGAGATTTATATTTTTGAAGAAGGACAACCATGCAAAGCTGTTAGATCTATGCGACGTATGTAAATCGAACTGTGTCGGAATTGGAGTACACTACCCAACAACTGAGCAGTATAACAGAAAGAATTTAAACAGAAAATGAATTTTATTGATGCTGATTTGATATTGTTACACACCAATGTTGTTACATTGATCAGATATAAGAGCTTACAAAACAAACTGATGTCGCAGCACGTATTTATAATATACGAAGGCATTATTGATAACGGGCTTGTACATAACCATAAATGAGCACCCGCATCCATTTGTATTCGTATTCTCTTCAGTAAAAGGCAAGCCCGTATTCATTTTAAAATACAATTTTATTTCGCCCCCTCAAACCTTACTTCAGATCTTGGGTTTGGAGACGAATGTTAATGGCGGCGCCTATCTTATTTTCCTCAAAAAATTCTTTAACCGATCAGAATTTTACTTCAGTATCTTCAGCAAATCATCTTTAGCTCTCTCTGTTGCCTTGATTCATCATAGATAAGTTGAAGATTCTCAAATTTTTTAGACTCTGGAGTTTTTTTACTTCACTATATCTGTTTATATTAGCTTAAATAGATCTGCTCACTTTGATTGCAATTGATTTTATAAATCGGATTTCGAGAAAGATTGAATGCAGTTCTGGGTAACTTGTTGTTTCCAGTTCCCAAGTTGGATTTGGTTAAAAAAAATTATGCTCATACTTTTGAATAGATGATCATTAAGATTTTTCTTAAGTAGATCTACTAACTTGATTTCTTTGATGCAGGTTTTTTGAGTAACACACTCCAGATTAGTGACTCTTGTTGCTCTAGTTTTCAAGGTGATAAGCTTCGAGCTTTAGCTCAAATCAAATTGTTTGTAACTTGATGATGGTTGTCGGCTGTACCGACTTTGAGCTTTTCCTTGAACAGTAGAATGTTCTTTTTAGTTGGTGGCTTGGTTAATATGTCTGCAATTTGGTTAGATGCGGGTGTATAATTTATATTCAATTTGTTGCTTGTAACTTGCTCTCTAACAAAGTAAAGATCTAGCTTCATATGTTTTGTTCTACTACGTAAGACTGTATTTGTACTAAGTAGATCAGTAGTGAGATTGTCACACCAGATTATAGCTTTATTATCAGTTTTAACTTGATGTTCACTCAGAAGTGATCTAACACACATTATTTCTACAGTAGCATTTGCTACATTTCTATACTCTGCTTCGGCGTTAAATGTTGATATAGTTGGTTGTTTCTTTGAACAACATGACATAGGATTTTTGCTTAAGAATATACAATATCTTGTTGTAGATCTTCTATCAGTAGGGCCTGTAGTCCAATTTGCTCTGCATATCCATTGATGTTTAAGTTTTTGCATGACTCTAAGATTAATCCACGTTTCATTGTGCCTTTTAAGAATCTTTGAATTCTCTTTACTGCATTCCAATGCTCATCTGGTGGATTTTGCATAAATTGACTGACTTTCTTTACACTAAAGGCAATTTCTAGTCTTGTAATTATTGCATATTGTAATGCTCCAACTATGCTTCTGTAATGCTTTCCATTTTATATTGCTTTGCCTTTATTTTCGGATAAGTGTAATCTTATCTTGCCTTTTGGCAAGGCCGTGACACCAAGAACTTGATTAGAAATCAAGGATAGTTCATCCTGGAGATGGCTGATACATAGGTCTGTTATTGATACCGGTGAATTTTGTCCGAGTCCGGATCAAGCTAAAATAGATATGACATGACAAACAAAGCTATAAAATCCAATGTTTCAAATTTCAGGTCAAACGGAGTTCATACGCTCAAGATATGATCAATGCAAACCAAGGAAATCAACTCATTCGCATCCATCAGTTCGCATCGATCAGTTTCGTATCCATCAAGCATCCATTGGTTTGTATCCATAACATATGCTTTACTTCGTATCCACTTGGCCTGGTTCTATTTCATATCCGTCACATTTGCTCAGCATCGCATCCATCAATTGGAGTCAATTCGTATCGACCCAATTGCACAGTTCGTATTGGTCGATCAACAATCGATACTAATAAACCATCAAAGATACAAAGTGATATCTTCTATAGATACGAAATGACCTCTGGTCATCGATACGAAGCGAACTGTGAGCATCGATACGAACAGAGCCCTCAAATGATCGATACGAAGAGAACACGTAAAGAAGGTTGACTCCGTCGTACGGCATGGAAAGTGGATCGATCCTAAAAGTAAGCGTTGCGTCATCAAATACCACGTGCTTAGGAGGGACACAAATGGAGCAATGCGGACAAGAAGCGATACGAACTCGGCAGCCATCTAAAAATACAAACTTGCATCGACCATAACTCACAATCTACAAGTCCAAATGCTAAGAAATTTTCATAGAAGCTTACGTATGTCCTCAAGAATGTTCATGATCGATCTCGACTCGATTGGACGAAACATTGATCGATATGAAAGTCGTTCGTATCGATCACGGACCGAGTGCCAATGATATAGGATCGATCGCGTGGGCCCACCCACATACGACAAGAGGTATCCCGAGATCTGCGTGAGATATTTGCAGCCCACGCCTATAAATAGCTGCCCAGGACCTACAGAAAAAGGACTTTTGGCTCTCCTACGTCCAGACTCTGCCGAAACAATTGTTGTACTCTAAAATCACTGTTATACTCGAAATTCACTATTGTAATTTGTTGTAATCAGCAGGCAAAAGTTAATAAAGGTCAACCATTTCATAGTGGACGCAGGTAACACGCCGAACCACTCTAAATCTCTGTGTTTATCTGCTTTTTATTATTATTATTTGGAGTGTTTGTTAGATAATCCTCTTTTTACATCTATTCTCTTCATTTTATCTCTTAAAATACTTTTGAAGAGTGTTGTGTCCAATTTTGGTACAAACACTTTGGTGCTTTCATTGAGAATACCCAGCTTTTCTCCTGCTCGTTAGATCTACCATCGATATCGGATTGCATAAATCTAAGAAGAAGATCTAAATTTCAAGTTTAAAGTTCTTCCATCCTATTCGGATTTGTATCAAGTCTAGGAAAGAACTTCCCCATCCATCATGGTTAACACTTGGACCACTTCTGCAGGTGTTGATCCAGAAGGACGGGACAGACAGAATCTCGTACAGCTAACCCCTACCAATCAGTATGCTGTCGGACCATCGGATCCGCAAGGCACCATCACCAGGGAAGAGTTTCAGCTGCTTATGCAAGAATTTACTTAAAGCCGCCAATAGCTCACTCAATAAATCCTCGCTAATGCGGAATTGACCAACCAACTGAACTGTCAACGACGAAGGAAATCTAGGAGGGATCAGGCTTCCTATTCATCCACTGAGAGTTTACCTCTTCAGATTTCCATCATTGATCCACACGTCCATAGCTGGAAGGAAGTAATACTCAAACTACTGGACATCAGCATACACTGAATATTAGGCAATCGAGGGTTGGTCCGTCAACTAGCTATCATACTGGACCCTCCTCCCAGGGAGGTACTGTTCCTCATTATGTCACCGACGACTGCACTGTCATCCCTGATACTGAACTAGGAGTTGATGCCCGAAATCGGACAGATCCGAACCATCGCCAACATACTCCCGAACCTTATGTTTCTGAGAACTTGGAAACAAGGAGGCGAGATATGGACCGTCGACTGCATCCGATCCATCCTCACACTATGGAACCCGACCACACCTTGGCTCAGCAAGCCCAGAACGTCCAGATGCCTGATATCCTGACGATGATCCGTCAGATGATCCGAGAAAGTCAAGGCCTCACCAATGATGACTGGAGAATCTCCCGAAGTCATACTCATTTTACTGATGAGATACTCTATGCTGAACCACTTCGGCGATTCAAGATGCTTACATCACCCGTTTATGAAGGGAGCTCAGATCCTAAGAAACATATTTTGAAGTATGAATGGTTAATGAATGCTTCATGAGCTGATGATGCAGTTAAGTGCCGAAGTTTCTTGATCTCACTGGCGGGCATATCAACTATGTTGTTCACCCGTTTACCACCTCAATCTATCTCGTGTTTTGATCAACTGGCGAAAAAGTTTGTTGAGTAGTTCCGCATGCAAGTAACGAAGTCGAACGATGTTAATACTTTGTTTAGTGTCACTCAAGTTCCTGGAGAGAGACTCAGATTTTATTTGGAGAGATTTCATGCTACATGCGCTGAGATTAGCAATCCTAATAATAACACTATTCTGATGGCATTGACTAAGGGGACTGATCCCGATTCTGAGTTTGGAAACTGGTTGGCCATAAAACCTCCTGCGTCATTGGACCGTTTCTATTCCAAGGCAGCCCAATTCTCGAGGAGGGAGGATGCAGAATAGTTTAGGAAATAGGATGACGCAGGGCTTAGTGTGGAAGGAATTTAAAGCAATGTTGCTGTTAAAAAAACCGAGGAGAGTTCCGAAAAAGTGCAATTGAACATACAAAATAAATAAAATCAACAGAAAGGCGATGGTAATCAAAATAGGAAGCGAGATCAGAATTGTGGGCCACGACGTAGGGCTCCTATGTTTGATAATTATACTCCTTTGAACGCATCGCTAGAAAATGTGTATTTATAGACCTGCAATACTATTCAATACAAGAAATCTGCCCCGAAACAGTCTTCGGAGAGACAGATTCAGACAGAGAAGTTTTGTAGACTCCACGAAAGCAATGGCCATAACACAAATGAGTGCCGGCATTTGCAGGATATCATTGAAAAGTTGATATGTGAGAGAAAATTAGAGCAGTTTGTGCGGGCACCTCAGTTTAGAGGTGTGGGCCCATCAAATCAGAACCGTGTGCCGAATAAGGTGAGTTCGGAGGAACCCGCTCGTAGCAGCTGGAAATTGGTAATAAATACTGTTATTGGTGGTTCTCATCCAGCAGATCGAAGCTGGAAGGAAATGGAGTCATATGCTTGTTCTGTGAGGCATGTGAGCTTCGAATGTTGGAGTAGTTTGGAAGATGGGACTCCAACCTAGCAACAGAGGAAGATGACTGACGACATCGTCTTTCGAGACAGATACACCGATCAGGTTGAAGTTCTAACCATCGATCCACTTATCATATCAGCTCAAGTAGGTCCTGCTTGGATGAAGATGATATTGGTAGACGGTGGGAGTTCTGTGAATATATTGTTTAAGCGAACCTATGACCAGATGGAAATGGAGACTAAAGATTTAAAGCTTTGTCAATTCCGTGTTCATGGCTTCAACGGAAGTGTAATCGTACCCACTGGAGTGGTGGAACTGCTAGTGGAATTAGGAATTGGAGAACGCCGGAGAGCCCGGATCTTACAATTTGTTGTTCTGGATGTAGAATCACCATACAATTCTTTCTTGGGCCGACCGGCCCTAGCTGAATTTAGGGCTGCTATTGCCCCATGTTGTTTGACTTTAAAGTTCCCTATCGATCGTGGAGTTGGAGTCCTTCAAGGAGATCAGGATGCTGGATGAGGTAGTTATGTTGCTGAGCTGCGAGATGTGTAGCAAAGACAAAAAGGAAAGGGCGTAGAGGAATCTCTCTGTGTCCGTTTTGTTGAGAATTGACAATTCAAGTTTGGTCCTAGGCTCGGGCACCACAACCAATTCCAGAAGGATTTTGACTTGAGAGATACCGAAAGCGAAGACGAAAGTAAAGACGGTCAAGCTCCCCAACTTAGCTGACGATCGATGTCCCGATCGATGATGATGACGATTCTAAAATGATAAAGATTGGATTTCATTTAAGCCAATAAATGCAGGAGGAATTGGTTGAATTTCTCCAGGAAAACCTTGACGTGTTTGCCTGGACACATTCTAACATGTATGGAATCTCGCCGGACATCGTGAGCCACACGTTGAATATCGACCCGCGGTATATGCCGGTCAAACAAAAAAGGCGTGGTATTGATCAATAGAGATCTGCCGCCCTTAAAAAAGAGGTAGATAAGCTTAAAACGAATGGATTTATTTGTGATGCATTATACTCGAAATGGGTATCCAACCCTATACTTGTCCGAAAGCCAAATGGGAAATGGAGAACGTGTGTTGACTAATCAGATTTGAACAAAGCTTGCCCCAAAGAAAGTTTTCTACTTCCTCGAATCGATCAGCTCGTAGATTTAACAGCTGGACACAAACTCTTATCCTTCATGGACGCATATTCCGAATATAACCAGATACTCATGCATTTACCCGACCAGGAGCATACTGGTTTCATGACTGATCTGGGACTTTACTGCTACAAAGTTATGCCTTTCGGACTCAAGAACACCAGCACTGCTTACCAACGATTGGTTAATCCGATGTTCACCAACCAGATTGGGAAAACCATGGAGGTATACGTGGACGACATGCTTATAAAGTCACAATTCTCCACTGATCATATCAGAGACTTGGAATCAATGTTTAACATTCTTCGAGAATATAGACTGAAGCTCAATCTATTGAAATGTCACTTTGTGGTAGCATAAGGAAAATTCCTTGGGTTTATCGTCAACGTTCGAGGAATTGAAGCCAATCCTAAAAAGTTCTAGGGAATCAGAAATCTTGAGACTCCAAGAACCATAAAGCAAGTCCAGATCCTTAACAGGAAAGTAGCAGCACTGAGTAGATTCATTTCAAAATCCACTGAAAAATGCATTCCCTTCTTCGATCTGACCAGAAAAGGGAAATGAAACTTTGAATGGACTACGGAATGTAATAGCGCATTCCGAGCGCTAGTTCAACACCTCTCCATACTACCCATCCTGTCAAAGCCTATTGATCATGAAATTTTTTATATTTACTTGGCGGTGTCATAAAACGCAATCTGTGCCGCCCTTATTCCGGTGGAAGACCGAATACAAAAGCCGGTCTACTACATAAGCAAACGACTGATCGAAGCTGAGAGAAATTATCCGAAGCTAGAAAAGTTGGCTTATTGTCTTGTTATTGCCTCAAGGAAGCTCCATCAATATTTCCATGCTCATCTTATCAACGTTTACGCCGACCAGCCATTACGATAGGCCTTACGCGGCCAGAGATGTCTAGTAGGTTACTCAAGTGGAATATCGAGTTAAGTCAGTTTGACATTACTTACACTCCAAGGAAAACCATTCAAGGACAAGTCCTAGCAGATTTCATAGCCGAATTTACTATCCTAGAGGACTTTTCGGAGAGCAACGAATCTCCTAAGTATATCTGGAAGCTACATACCGAGGGTGCGTCAAGCGATCGTTGCTCTGATGCCGGATTTGTACTTGAAACTCCCAAAGGTCGATCTATATGCTATGCTCTAAAGTTCAACTTTCGTGCGACCAACCACAAAGCTGAATATGAATCCCTACTTGCTGTATTGAGACTCGTCCGAGATATAAAAATCATTGCTGCAGAGATTTATTGTGATTCACAATTGGTCGTGTGTCATGTTTCGGGGGAGTACCAGATCAAAGATCGAAGACTGGCTGATTACCTAGCTCGGGATCAGGAGATAGTGGATCAGTTCGATTATTATGCTACCCACTGCATCCTCCGAGAGCGAAATCAAAAGGCTGATTCATTAGCAAAGTTAGCCAGTATAGGTGAAGCACAACAAATGAGACTCGTTCCTGTGGAAACGTTATATTCCCCAACCATTGATCAATTGGAGACAGGATGGGTACTTGAGGTTATTCCTGATAAGGAGTCCTGGATGACTTCGTTCGAAAATTATCTTGAGCATGTGACCCTGCCAGAGCGCAGGCGTGAAAAGAGAAAAATTCTTCGAAAAGCTTCGTGGTTCACTATTCAGAATGGAGTCATGTATAGAAGAGGATACTCTGTTCCTTTACTCTGGTGTATCGCTCATGATGAAATCAAATGCATACTGCATGATGTGCATGAAGGAGAATGTGGCGATGGAGGTAAGCCCTTGCTAAGAAAGTGCTTCGATATAGATACTATTGGCCAACTGTAAATTGCAATGCGTCAGACTACGCCAAGAAATGTGATAGATGTTAGAAGCATGCTCGAATTCCTAGAGCCTCACCTACTGAGATAACTCAAATGATCATTCCATGGCCATTTGCAGTATTGGGCATTGATATTATTAGCTCTCTACCTCTAGCCAAAGGTGGTGTGAAGTACGCCATCATCGTAGTTGATTACTTTACCAAGTAGGTGGAAGCTGAGTCTCTAGCTACAATCACGACGAAGAAGTGATCAACTTTGTAGTCCGTAACATTATCTGTCGATTTGGACTCCCACATACCATCATCACTGATAACGGAAATCAATTTGACAATGTTTAATTTTAAAACTTCCGTCAACGATTCCACATTCAGAAGAAATTCTCCACAGTGGCACACCCTTAAGCGAATGGATAGGTTGAAGTTGTGAATAAAGTTATAAAGTCTATTCTGAAGAAACGACTGGAAAAGGTCGGGGACAAGTGGGTCGATGAACTTCTTATGGCTCTATGGGCTTATCGAACAACCCACAAGTCCGCGATCGACCATACACCATTCTCGCTTTTCTATTGTTCAGAAACCGTGATTCCGATCGAGATGGAAGTACCTTCTCATCGTGTGACTTATTATGATCCAAAAATGAACGCCATATTACTTGCCGAATCTTTGGATCTGTTGGATGAGAAGCATGAAGAGGCTGATTTGAGGGCAGCCGCATACCGAAGTTGAGTCGCCTGATTATACAATGCCAAGGTCCGACCCCGAACCTTCGAACTCGGCGATCTCGTCCTCAAAAGAATATACCCGGTTCCTTTGCACATGAAACCAACATGGAAAGGGCCGTATGTCATCGAACAAAAGGTCGGAGATGGCATATTCAAATTATCGACCATTGATGGTCTTACTTTGCCGAGAGCCTGGAACAACGAAAGCCTTCGTTGCTACTACACATGACAGGCTTTAATTATTCAGTTTACTTTTCATTGACAATTTTTTTATGCATTTCAAAATTTGAATTTTAATAAGGCCACTGACTGTGCCGTATTTTCTTATTTCAGCAATAAAATGCAATCTCTTAAATCTAGAGCTATTATTTTTTGAAATGCGTCATACTAATATCACTACGTACGGAGAGCTAAAATCCACCCGACGGTGGGGTTTATTCAAATAGGGAGTAATTATGATACGATCGGTTACTTGCAAAGCGAAACCCAAGCTCGATGGCAAGTTATCACACCGAAGCCAAAAAGCATTGATACACGACAATGCTTTAACTAACTCCAGATTCCCAGAGTGCGAGCTGGAGTGTAAACTTATAAATACGGTCTCGAAGAGGGTGGATCCGTCCACCTAACGACTTCTCCCATATCTTGACCAAGTTTGAGTAGGTTGGATGCATCCATCTAACGACCTCGCTTATTAAATCAGGGTGGATGTGAACCGACAATCCACGATCCTTATAGATTCGTCGTTCTCGGAGTGCGAACGAAATCCTAAAGCCTAAACAGATGTGACTGACCATCTGTTGGCCAACTCCGGATTTTTGGAGTGCGAACTGGAGTATAAACATCAACTAGTTCCGAATTCCCAGAGTGTGAACCAGGGTGTCAACATCAACAAACTCCAGATTCGCAGAGTGCGAACTTGAGTACAAATGTCAACTAACTCTGGATTGTCGAAGTACAAACCGGAGTATCGATAGTAATTGACTCTAAGTCCCTGAAGCGTGGATTGAAGTATGAACACCGACTAACTCTGACATCCCCAGAGTGCGGATTGGAGTTTAAACATAAATATCCTTAACACAACCCCGAGTCCCCAGAGTGCGGTCAGAGTATAAAATTAAATCGGGTGTGACTGACCACCCATGAATCAATCTGAAGTCCCCATAGTGTGGACACAATTATAATTATTAAACTGGAGTGAATGACCGCCCGTGAAAATAATTTAAGTCGCCGAAGCGTTGATGTATCACAAAAACTTAAGCAAGCATAATCGACCGTCGACATGCAAATGCAAATGCCCGAAGTGTGGATGCAATCGTTGACAAATGAGCGAGTGTGATTCGACCACTCGAATTTTCCTTGTTTCAGCGTTAATTCAACGACGTTAAGCTCGATGTATGAAAGGCGAAATACAATTTCTAACCTATCTTTACAATTCGTCCCTAACAATGGGGGTAGAACTTAAGTGCCAATCACTTACTGAGACAGTGCAGCATCGGTGTCCAGCTTAACGTTTGGTCATGACCGATTGCCGTGATTTCAGGACTTAACAAATAAACTAAGACCCAACCCAAAGGTCGAAACTTCACAAGTGTACTGAACTGGAGTTCAAATGTTGAAATACTTAAGCAAATAAGAAAAAATCGAGTTGAACATAAAATGGAATTTTATTTCTACTATTTGTTGAAGAAAATTAAGTGAAATTTTATCTCAAAATCCTACTAGCAGGAGCCGAACCTGCATATATACACGGCTTACAAAAAGAAAGCAAAAATAGATTCCTATCTATCTACCAAAAATGAGTCGAAGAGACACATCAACTTCTTCTTTTCTCTCGGTTTCTTCTTCGGTGTGGACCCGCTGGAGCTACCACTTGGTTTTCTCTTTGAACCCTTGCCGATGGCCGATCGCCAGTCGGAGGCATTATATCATCTTCCTCCTCCGAACTCACGTGTATGGGAACGCTTCCTGAAGGCAGAGTCGGAGGAATAGGACCAACATTAGGTGTTGGAATAGATACACTTGTTTCAACGACCGTTCCTTCCAGAGTTATCATCCGCAAAGGGGATGGACCATGGCCCGCCATTCCACCTCCAAAACTACAAGCCCGTGCAGCCGTTCCATCTTGGCGTTGATTTCGTCTATTATTTCCTCTTTGTGAGTTGAGTGTGCATCGCCGGAAGTGCTAGTGGCTGGGCCCGAGGAGCTACTCAAAGGTGCTACGCCATCCATAACAAAATGCAAGTCGACAAAGAGATCACAGTGATGACTGAGAAGCTCCTCCATTATCTGTTTATCAAAAGAAAGTGCGCTCCCTTATACCCCATCCGTAGATGCAGTATCCGTCGTCGTGATCGCATCTATTGTGATGTCCTCTTGCTCTTGGTGTTGCTCTTGAGTTGCAGGAGGCACGACCGATGTAGTTCCAATTCCTGAATGGAGACAAAAAGAAAAACTGTTAATAGTTACTTCAAGTTACACCTCTGATTTTGAACAAGCGTAGGAAATGTTCAAAGTACCTTCCTCAGTTCGACTAACAGCTGGCGGAGCAGCTTCAGGTTCTTGCTCTTGGACTGGAGGCAACTGCGGTTGATCGGGATTATATGTAGGTATAGACTAGGGGTCAATCCCAGATGAAATTTTTGGCTAAGTTGGCATGAGAGTTTGAAGACTTGTATCATGGTCTGCGACACCAGAACATTCACCAGCCTCCGGGCGTTGAGTGCCAAGTCTCTCCTTTTCATATGAGATCATCGTATCATGGAGAACTTTCCATTCATATTCGCTCAACACCCAATTTTCGAACTCGAATTCATCGATCGATTCAGCTTGATGTGCAGCTTTTTCGTCTTCTACTAATCGGCCCTAAGCATTGAACATGTGTGTTGGATAGTTACTAAGCCAGGTCAGATTTCTGTGCTATAAAAAATTGGCATTGTAAGTGATGAAAAGGTCTTCAATATCTGCCTCTAACCTGGCTTTAACCATTTTAACTTCATCCTCAACCTTGGCCTCAACCCCCTCGATTTTAGGTGTTGCCGCATCCCGTTCCCCCCGAATCACCATAGCCTGTTCACACGCCTACTGGGCTGCTTTATTTGCATCATCCTTCTCCTTGATAATTTCAAAATGTTTGACTTTAAGCTTATTAAGTTCTTTCAGAGCATCGTCCATTTCGGCTGTGACGGCGGTGTTTCGGTGGCCCATTTACTTTACCCAGGAAAAATGCATTTGTTGCAATCTTTTCATAGATTGAGTTGCCTCATCAGCTTTTTGGGTGGCCTCTATTTCAGATTTCCAAGAAGATTCAGCTTCATCATTGAGCGCCTAAATGATATGGTCTTTCTGAGCAAGATTAGTTTCTAACTTCTCAATCATCTTCGCCCGTACGAAAGCCACCGCAAAGACGTTGTCGGTAGTCTTCATCCACTCCTTATATTGGCTATATACATCGTGAATGTAGTCGTGCATGGTCTGTTCAGCCTGAAAGGGAATTTTCTTCAAGTATGGAGGAAAAATAAAGCCGTCGAAATAAATATTGGGAAATCTTTCTTCAGCTGGGCGACTTTGATCACCCCTTCCCTTGTGGGCTTGGTAATAGCCTGCTCAGTAAAGTGGGAGCTGTAACTTCGATCCCGCGGCATTGAGACTCAAACCTCGGGGCGTGAGAAGATGGTTTTTGGCGTGGAAGCTCAGGGAGATGTGTGCTATGAGTAGAAGATTGTGTAGGGACTCTAGGAGGTGGAGAACACGATCGGGATCGATATCTATGTTCTCTGTCTCTATCTCTATCCCTCTCATAACGCTCTTGACAGGAATAACCGCGATCGTTGTTTCTATCATCCTCCCTCCGACGGGACTCATAGTATGAACTCGATGAGCGGCGTGTTGAACGGAGACTCCCAAGCATAGAATCTTTCTTGGTCATTTTATTTAAAAAGTAAAGGAAAAACAAAGTTAGTAATCTCCCGAAGCGGACAACTCAAGACTGGAAACCATGTAGTGACGTGAAGTGTATATATATGTGCAAACCCCCACCAACCAGTAATGTCGGCCATGCTTGTGGGAAGAGACTCGCTTAAGTCTAGAGCATTCTAAATCTCCTCCAATCTAGTGTCATGTTGAAGTGACACATAGTCCGAGATTGGGATATCGGCAAGCCCTTTGAAAGGATTCTCTACTTGAAGGGGAGGAGTCTCCGTGATTCTAACACCGGAGACACGTAGAGACACAACTATGGATTTCCACCTTAGAGACTTATGATGCTTATAAGCGGCTGCCTTGCCTTTTCTCTTTCCCTTCAAATCCTGAAAATTCCCTGAAGGTCCAGCTACAGGCTCATCATCAGTAGGCGTATCCTCTCTATCGCCTTCCTCAACTATTACAATCCTGGGCGCTCTAAGTTTGGCCCGTTTTGCCGGAGCAGTTCTGATCGATCCTTCTAGTCTAATGCTTTGATTTTGATCGATTAGCCCAACAATCCTCAAGTTCTCATCTGTGAGTACCGAATCGATTTCTCTTATTTCACTCGGCACCTCTTGAAGAATTCGAATTATCTCTTTAAAGTGGGTGCCCTTTGGCCGCGGAATCGAGAAGTGTTAGAATGGATATCAGGTAAGACCACTTGTGCAAACAGTGTAAAGATGAAGCGCTTACGCCAAACTATCCATTGCCTGCAAAAGACGGGCATCAGACATAGAACCGTTCAGTTTTGAAATAACTCAATCTGGTCCAAGAGCCGGTCACAATTTGGAACTTCCTAACCTCCTCTAAGAAAGTGAAAGAGGGCCTGTCTCCCCGAATTTTGACATTAAATATAAATCTAATTTCTTCTGGAGTTGGGGGCCACTAGAGATGCTCCACGAAGACAATGAATGTGTTTTCTAACAAAGCATACCCGTTTGGATGCGATTGCGATGAAGCAATCCCTAAGAAAGCCAACACTTCTCGAATGTACTGGTCAAATGGTGGAAGTGTCCCGGTTGTACAAGAATGTCGCTTAAAGGCAGTATACCCCTCCGGGGGAGCATGCGGCCTGTCTTTTGGCCCCGGAAGCAGAACGTCGTTTAGCTACAGCCCATAACGTAGGCAAATTTTTCCTAGCATAAAGTCCGAAAAGTTCGATGGAATCGAATCTTGCGGGTTTAGAATTACAATTACTCCAAGAAGCTCATCCGGAGCTGGGCTTATAACTTCAGCCACAATAGCTGGTATTCCTATTACCAAAGGAAGTGAATTTTGTGCCTCCTTCTGCGGTGAACTTGTGGATTCCATAACTAATCAACTTATCAAAATCCATCATTAGATGATAATAAGCCTGCGTGTTCCTCAATGTGAAGTGCGTAAACGTGTTATGCGGTGCAATGCTAGGTATTACTTAAGAAATTCTGCAAAAGTTTAAAAATGTTCAAACGATGAGACTTTAGAATTCAACCGGAATGACCGTCATCGCTGATCGTCACAACCATGCTATTCAGACTTTGGTGACCGATCCAGGCTGAGGTTCATTAAATTTTGTCCAGTTATTATTCCATCGATGAGCTTCGAAAGGCAATCAAACATGCAATGAAACAATTACATCTAGTTGTGCAAGGCTGAAGCTCTCCGGAGTCAAATGTTTGAATATGCAAAGATTCCTCATCAGTCACGGTTTAAACGTGAATCACTAAGGATAAATTAGTTTCGGCCATGGCAGACATTAGTTCGTATCAACCATGGAACAACATTTCGTATCGGTCACCAAAAATTGATTCCATATCGATGCAAAGTCCTTTTGTTCATATCGATTGCCAGGCCCGAAAATTTGCATTGATCGCTACGGATCGGTACGAATGCCAACCATCGACAGATCGATACGAACATACACTCGGCCATCGATACGAGACAACTCATACAATCGATATGAAACTCCAATGTATTCAAGATCGATACGAATTTCTCCCTCATCCATAATCGATATGAATAATTTCGTTCGTATCCCTCACTCCATCCCCCTTCTTCTTCCTCAAGCTTGGTTTAAGGATTGAGAGCTTGGTGTGGTTTGAAAGCAAAGACATTCTATTTCTTTTACAAGCTTAGAGTGATACGAAGGCAAAAGAAAGACAGGAGCAAGTGGAAAGTTTTCTAAGTATCAAAGGCTTTTATATGGTTCGTCTCTAGGGAAGTGACGATTTATCTCCCAACTAGTATGACCGGACAAAAATAGTCTGAAAGGTGACCGACAAGGGCCTGCCTGAATTGTTTGTACCCAAGCATCCATCGATATGAAAAGCAAAGTTCATATCCACCAACCTCAAGCCTACAAGGACTCAAAAACATTGATATGGAATGTTTAAGAACTAACCAATTCATGTCGATCGGCATCAATACGAAGACAATTCTTTAACCTCTCACATCGATCCAGGAGAGGATCGGTACAAAGAGATATAGTAAAACAACCATCACATGTTGTTGCAACTCGAACTTCACATTGATTTAGGAGAGGATTGATACGGAATTCGATAAGGAAACTGACAACGAATTGTGAACATATGAACATTAACGAGTGTCAGGTTAACATCCATTTATGTGTGTGATAAATTAACATTTGATTTTCAAAATTCACAGGAATTGAATGCTCACCTGATGACAATTACAACAACAAACCACAGTTAGATATCATTCAACACTCAGTTACAATAGTGCACAGTACAACAATTCGTTATTTACATCTCTGAAATAAATCGAAGGTTACATCTTTTGATGAAAAGATAACAACTACTCAGGGAATCGGATAGAACATTATCAGAGGAATATTGCAGCTTTTCAAAGAACGTCATGTTCATACTAGACGTACTTTGGGGAGCAAATTTTATCTCGCCTTTTGGCAAGGCTGTGACACCAAAAACTTGACTAGAAACCAAAGATAATTTGTCCTGAAGATCGCTAATACACAGGTCTGCTATGGATACTGGAAAAAAATTTCCGGGTCCGGATCAAGCTGCAATTAATATGACACGACAAAAAAGCTATAAAAGCTAACGTTTCAAATTTCAAGTTAATCGAAGTTCGTACGCTCAAGATATGATCGATGCAAACCAAGGAAATCAACTCATTCGCATCCATCATTTCTCATCGATCGGTTTCGTATCCATCAAGCATCCATCGGTTAGTATCCATAGCATACGCTCTACTTCATATCCACTTGGCCTAGTTCTACTTTGTATCCATCACATTTGCCCAGCTTCGCATCCATTAATTGGAGCCAATTCGTATCGATCCCAATTGCATAGTTCGTATCGATCGATCAACGATCGATATGAATGAACCATCGAACGAAAGATATAAAGTGATATCTTCTATCGATATGAATTGACCTCCGGCTATCGATATGAAGCGGTCCCCAGACATTGATACGAAGCGACCTCTGAGCATCAACACGAACAGAGCCACAAATGATCGATAGAAAGCGAATACGTAAAGATGGTTGACTCGATCGTACGACATGGAAAGTGGGTCGATCCTAAAAGTAAGCGCCGCATCACCAAATACCACGTGCTTAGGAGCGATATGAATAGAGCGATGCAAACAAAAAGCATTGCGAACTCGGCAGCCATCAAAAATTACAAACTTGCATCGATCATAACAAGCAATCTACAAGTCCAAATACTACGAAATTTTCACAGGAGCTTAAGTATGCCCTCAAGAATGTTCATGATCAATCTTGACTCGATTGGACGAAACATTGATCGATACGAAAGTCATTTGTATCGATCAGGGACTGAGTGCAAATGACATGAGATCGATCACGTGGGCCCACCCTGTGCGAGAAGAGGTCTCGCGAGATCTGGGCAAGATATTTGCTGCCTACGCCTATAAATAGTATCCCAGCACCTATAGAAAAAGGACTTTTGGCTCTCCTACGTCCAAACTCTGCCGAAACCATTGTTGTAATCGAAAATCACTGTTGTACTCGAAATTCACTGTTGTAATTCGTTGTAATTCGTTGTATTCAACAGGAAAAAGTTAATAAAAGTCAACCATTTCATAGTGGACGTAGGCAACACGCCGAACCACTCTCTGTGTTTATCTGCTGTTTTTCTGATTATTGTCTCGAGTGTTTGTTAGATAATCCTCTTTTTATAATTATTCTCCACATTTTATCTCCTCAAATACTTTCGAAGAGTGTTGTGCGCAATTTTGGTACAAACATGTAATTTGCTTGCCATATGTGTTGATAATGCATTTGCTTTGTCATTTTAGCTCTAACTAGAATTTCTGAGATTTACTTTTCTTGGCTTAACTGAATCATGGTGCTAGACATTCTTTTAACTTCAATTCCTATAAATTAATTTAAGCACCCTAGATCCTTAATTGGAAACTCTGTATCTAGATGTTTAGCAAGCTTGATGATTTCTACATCACTACTATCTGTAATAATAAAGTTATCAACATATATTAGTACATAAGTTACTTCAAGCTTATTGAATTTTGTAAATAAAGAGATGTCAGATTTAGTTGATGAGTAGCCAAGACTGGTAAAGGTTGACTTTAGTTTGTCAAACCAAACTCTGAGTGCTTATTTGAGTCCATAAATTGTTTTTTTAACTTGCACACATGTTTTTCATTGCTCCTTTGTTAGAATCCTTGTGGCTGCTCCATATAAACTTCTTCTTGTAAAACTCCAGTTAAAAAATGTATTATTCACATCGAGTTGTTTGATGATCCAATCTCTACTCAAGGCAATAGTAAGAACTATTCTAATAGTAGAAGGTTTCACAACAGGTGAAAATGTTTCATTAAAACCAAATTCATTTTGTTGTGAACAACCTTTTGCTATAAGCCTGGCCTTGTACTTAGAGTTTGAACCATCAGAATTTTTTTATTTTGTATGTCCAACTACATCTAACAATGTTTTTATTGCTTGGCGAAGAAACCAAAGTCCATGTCTTATTTCTTATTAATGCACCATACTCTTCTTTCATTGCTGTTTTCCATTTTTCATTTTGTACAGCTTCAAAATAAGTGCCTAGTTCTTTGGTTTCTAAGTCAATATTAGGAGCTTTTGACTTGAAAATGTAACCTTTTGCCCTCGTTATCATGTGATGTCTAGTAGTTGCAGATTGTTGATCACTGCTTCTTACTGTGGCTTCATCATTATTAGATGATTGAGAATCATCTAATGATTGATGACTACCTGATTATATATCTGCATCATGATGTGAATCTTGAATTTAAATTTTAGACTTTGACTACTCATGACCTGGTTCATTTCTAATCATTGTGTGTTGTGAGCCATAACCTTCTTCACTTGAAGTAGTATATTGAATATTTTTCTTCACCTCTGTATGGAATTGCATAATTGTCTCAGATTGTTTTGGTATCTCAGATATTGAGAATCTTGGATTATATTTTTGTTATAGTGTTTTTATATTTGCCTTGATAAAAGGAAACACATTTTCATTAAATAGAACATGTCTTGATATGAAATTTTTTGCCTTATTATCCTAACACTTGTACCTCTTTTTATTTGTAGCATAACATAGAAATGTGCATGCTGATGATCTCAAATTTAGTTTATGTTTGTTATAGAGTCCTATGTAAGGAAAACACAGACAACCAAACACTTTCAGACTTTGATAATCCGGTTTAATTCCCTATAACACTTTTATAGGACTTTTAAAATCTAAAACTTTTGTCGGTAACCTATTAATTAAGTACAAGGTCGTAGAAAAAGCATCGGGCCAAAATTTGAGTGGTAATGATACTTGAGCAAGTAAAGTAAGACCAGTTTCAACTATTTGTCTGTGTTTCTTTTCAACAAGGTCATTCTGTTCAGATGTGTAAGGGCAAGTTGTTCTATGGATTATTCCCTTTTTTAGGAAAAATTCTTTAAGTGGTTGAAACTCTGAACCACCATCAGTTTGTATGATTTTCATATGACAACTTATCTGATTTTCAACTTGAACTATAAATTGCAATACTACTTAATAAGTTTCAGACTTTGATTTCAGAAATTAGATCCATACATATCTAGAATAAGCATCCACAAATGAGACATAATATTTGTATCCATAATCAGTACTAATTGGTACTGGTCCCCATAAGTCTATGGAAATTAATTCTAGGGTTTTATTGTATTCAGTTTGTGGGTCTGGAAATGCAATTTTATGACATTTTCCAATTTGACAGCATATACAAACATATGGCAAAGAAATTTTCCCGAAAGAATCGCATTATTATTCATCACATGCTTAAAAGTATTTGCATTTGGACGACCTAGTTTATAATGTCATACATCAAAAATCTAATAGTCATTTTCATGTTTGATTTCAGAAATATTACACCATTTTCCCTTAAATCCAAAACTTCTTGACTTAGCAACATTGAATTTGTACAACCCTCCAAATTCTTTACCCTGCAACAAAATTTCTTTGGTTAGAATATCTTTGAATAAACAATATTTTGGATAAAATTCAAAATACACATTGCTGCCTTTTGTAAATTGAGATACACTTAGCAAATTTTTTCTTATTAATGGAACTATCAAGAGATTATTACGATAGAGTTGTTTCCTGCCAATAAAACTTGCATTTCCAGTATGTGTAATTCTAATATATTTTCCATTACCCATATGCATAGAATGCATTCCTTTATATTCCTTGCTTCCCAAGTTTAGATTATTCAGATCATTTGTCACATGATTAGTAGCACCTGAATCTAGATACTAGCTTTCATCGTGAATATCTTCAAGTTTGCCTACCTCATAGTTTGTGTTTTCTGAATGATTTCTGTTGTCTTGTTAAGTGTTAACCATGTTAACATTTGGTTGGTAGTTTCATGCATTATTTTTTTGCTGCGGCACATAGTTAGCATCAAACCTGAAATAGCATTTACTTGAAATATGGCCATACTTCTCACATATTTGACACATGATTCTGTTGTTGTCATTATGTCTTCTACCCCTTCCTCTGGCTCCATTTGTCTGGCTGCCTCTTTGACTGTTAAATTGATTTTTACCATTGCAGTTCTTTCCTTGATTCTTGTATCTGTTATTACTAATAAAAATTGGCCGAAAATTCTAAAACAGTAAGTTTCTTTTTCTCTATTCTACCTTCATATGCAAGAAGTGTAGAATGGACATACTGAATATTGGGTGTTGTTTCTTTTGATGAAATTACTGCTATAATAGCCTCATATTCCTCGTCTAGACCATTTAAAATTAACAAAATTTATTCATAATGAAAAAAAATTATGACCTGCTAAAGCAAGTTGATTACACAACATTTTAACCTTGGAAAAGTAGTCTCTCCTTAATAAGATCTCCTTTAAATTTTGCATTTGTCTTTTGTAGTACATAACTTTTGCTGCTGACTGAGTATTGAACACTTGATCAATATTAGACCAAATTTTATTTGCAGTCATGCATCCAATTAATTGTGGCAAAAGATTAGAACTTATTGTAGGAAGCAACCAAGAACTTACTAAACTGTCCTGCCTTTGATGTGATATGAATTCTTGATTACTTACAAGGTTTCCAACTTTATCAGTAATGTATCTTGGTAGTGTGATTAATGTTCCAAGAACAAAGTCCTCCAATCCAAAGCCTTTGATTGCTGTTTCAATTTGAAATTTCCAAAGAAGAAAGTTTGGTTCATCTTTGGGTTGTTGAATCTATGTTTCTTGTTGTGGACGAGGGTGATGACTCTTCTTCGGCCATTGATGCAGACTGAAGGATGATGAAATTGCGAGACCTTGATTCTCAACTACCGAGATCTTGAAAAACTGAGAATTGTAGAAACAACCGATGAGAACAAAGTGCAGCCAGAGGCGAACTAGATAATGAAACTACTTTGACAGTTACTTCTTGGTGAGGCACTGATAGAATCTTTATATGAAACTGATAAGAGCCTTGATACAGACTCAGGTATGACCGAACTATTACAAACGATGAGAATCTTGATACTCTGATGATATTGGATGCGCATCCTAATCTCTGTGATGAAATTAAATCTAAGAGATTATCGAAAATATGTTTTTCCTATGATGCTGTTAAGCAAATGGTTTCTTCTCTGATACCAAGAAGAATTTAGACAGAAAAAGAATTTTACTGATGTTGATCTGATATTGTTACTCAACAATTTTATTGCATTGATCAGATACAAGAGATTACAAAACAAACTGATATTGCATTACATATTTATAAGATACGAAAGCATTATTGATAATAGGCTTGTATAGGCCTATAGTTGAGCATCCGCATCCATTTATATTTGTATTCTCTTCAGTAAAAGGCAAGCCTGTATTCATTTTACAATACACTTTTATTTAAAACTAAAGAATATGAAGATAGGGAGCAGGGTAGAACTCAAGGGTTCTAAGCAGCAATGGAGCAACAATATCGAGAAGTACATTACTGGTTAAACTAAAGGCGTGCTAATGTTGTGACATAGGTTGGAACCAATGTATGAAAGAAATCATGTTGAAGTGTGAGTTTAGATTTACATAATCTGATTATGATTATTTGTTAGCATAGCAGAGGTTGGCTATGGACTTGTGCTCAATGCAGGGTGAGATGCATCAGCAATGTACATAAGCATGCAAACAATGTTTGCCCCCATTCTTCTAACCTTTGTTGTCTGGCCAAAGCAAAATGCACCAAGTAGTATAAAGCGATGCAGAATCTGTTGTGCAACGGCGGTCGAACCAAGCTCCCCATTTCCAGCACGTGGCATACACATATGGGTTGGCACACACTTTGTTGTAAAAAAAGGAATCCCCAAAGTTACGTGCATACCAACCCATATTTATACACCACTTCTTCAAGTTATTTAGCGATGTGGGACTTTTCCAGTTCCAGACCGTCGTTCCACATTATAACATGCGAGACAATCCTGGTAGTCTCCCCCTTGACTCGCATCCCCTTGGAGTAACTTTTAATAGCACCATTTGTCTACATGGCCCAATTCGTAACCTTCCCCTTCGATACCATGTTGTGCAATGGCGGTCGGACCAAGCTTTCCATCTCTAACATGTGGCATACGCATATGGATCGGCACACACTTTGTTGTAGCAAAATGAATCCCTAATGTTACGTGCATACCAACTCATATTTATACACCACTTCTCCAAGTTATTTAGATATATGGGCCTTTTCCAATTCCAAACGTCGTTCCTCCTTATAACATGCGAGACAATCCTAACAAAATAAACATTTCAACTAGTGTTTTTAAGATACATTGATTTCTTTTGGTCCATAATCAATAGTGATAATTATAAAATATCGATAAGATGTCTTTATATGTGATGATGGTTAAATCCAAAAGTTGCCCAACAGTCAAATGGTGAATGGAAAGTTTTGGTCTGCCAAATAGCAATTAAGGTACTCATTGTACATGTATTTTGTTATTTTCGAAAATGAATCATAAAAGTCACTCATATTGGTTGGTAATGCTATTTGAAATTTAGTAATACAACTGTAGTTAGTTTATCATGAATCTTGAACCACATACCTATTTGGCTAAAGAGGGTGCATATGTTTTCCAGAGATGTGTGCAATATTTCATCTTAACTCCCCAAAGGCTAAATGTTTGCACCAAAAAATGGACAAATGCCCAATCATTTTTAAGTAAAGAATAAGTAAAGAAATTAAAGGAAAACGGAAGTAAATACACATAAAAAATTTACAATGGTTCGGCAAAACTCTTTCCTACGACCACTTAAACTTTGTTAATGATTTTTGAGAGATTTTACAGACTTGCTCTTACAACTCGATGCTCACAACTTGATAAGGATCTAACAGAGTATTAAGGTAAAATCCAGTAATTCAGAATGTAAAAGAAAAAGTTTCTAAAATGCTGTTTTTCTCCCTCTATTTATAGATGAAGATCAGCAAAATTAGTTCTGACACTTTCTTCCCACGTTTCTCATGTTCAGCATGAGATTTCATGAAGAGATCATGGTCATATCTGCATGTTTCACTGTAACAACCCAGTGTTGAGCAGCCATTAATTAATAATAATAATGGTAATTTAATTCATTAAAATAGATTTTTAAATATTTGGTAAATATTGTAATTTGGATAATAATTTTTTTTGGTGGAATCTAAATTGCCTCGGGAAGAATTATTAAAAAGTTTTTGGAGTGAAGTATTTTGGAAAGTTAAATACTTTGAAGAGTTTGAATTATTAAAAAAAGAGGAGTTCAAATGTTTAGTTGATGATAATTATTCTTTAGAATTTAAATAGTTTTAAATATGATAAAAGTAATTAAATAATTATATAAAACCTAATATTATTAGTAATTGGGATTGTAAATGTATTTTAAAGGAAAAGAAGTTTGATTATTTAAATGAGTATTTTTGAAATTTATTTAGTAAAAGCATTTTAAATGTAATTAGGAAATGACTTAAAGTAAATAAATTAAAATATGAGATTATATTTTATAAAATTATATAATGGATAAGAAATGAAATTTTGTGATAGTAATAATTTTTAAGTGGTGATTTGATTTAGTTTTAGTTAATAAGAAGAATTTTATTAAGTACACTTAAGATAAAAGATTTGATATAATTAATTTAAATTAAGGAATTTATGGAAAATAAATTCTTTAAGAATTCACAATTTTGAGAAAACATTTTGATGATATGAACAAGATTTTTAATTGAAGTTTTATGGAGTTTTGAATTGAATAGAAAATAGTTTATGATAGAAATAGAAAAAAAGAGAAATAGAGTGGGCTGGTTGGTGTGTATGGCCCAAACTCAGATATACAATTAAGGATATTTGTGTCTAGAGAATTATTTTTCTAGAGTTATCTTCATTTTTATTTTTGAAGCAAGTTATTTTCATTTCATAAAAAGCAATTCACATGCAAAATTATTTACACACTTTCTCTCTTTCTCCATGAAATAAAATATATGAAAACCCTCTTCTTTATTCTAAAATCAAGAATAAAATATAAATAAATTCTTAAAAATTTCCTGATTAAAATATATCATACTCAATACCATACTGCATCATATACCCGGACGGAGTCTACATTTTGTCCTAGCTTTGGAGTATGCAGATTTTCAAAGAAATGGCAATGAATGGGTATGAAGCAATTTATATTGGCTAGAGTGTTTCTTCACTCACAATTATTTTTTTACACTTGAATTTCATCTTTTAAATATTGTTGGGTTTGGATTTCATGTATGTTCACCTCCTATGAAATATTCATTGATTTGTGCGGATTGGTTTTGAATTAAACTAATAAATATCAAAGTGCAAATTTATATTTTGTTGTGCTGCTAATTCAATCGGCTTGTAAGTATATTTAGTTGATTGAATCCTTGTAAAATCGATTCCTAAGAGTAAATATAAATTTGGTCGATTGTTTTAGTCAACTGATGAGGATATTCAATCGATTGAACTTGTATGTTTTCTGATTTTCTAAAATGCTTGTAATATTTTATTATATTTTTAATTCTATTCCTATTTGGCTTTAGAAGCATGATTATTTAAGTTATTTGATATTGTATATTATATTAAGGTTCTTTGAAGAGTATTTACAATGGTTGGAAATTTGTCATATATAAAATGTTATTGTAGTTTAATATATTTTCATTTTAGGAATCTATTTTTCTTAATATAAATTTATTTGAAATTAGTTTATGATCATGGAAAATTATGAAGTTTAGTATTTTAATAAAATTTAAATATATAAAGGTTGTTATGATTTAACATATATGTGTATCTTCTTTCTAAAAATCTATTGGGCTTAATAAAAATTTATTTGAAAGTAGTTTATAATTATATAAGATTATTAATGATTACTGAATGTTACTAAGTGATTTTAACAAAATAAATAATGTTCTTGAATAATTTAAAAAAAAGATTTAAATTGTATACTAGTGCCGAAATATAAAGGAATTACTTTAAAAGTGATTTAACTCATTTTAAAGTGGTATTTGATTATAGATAATTTGGAAATGGCTTCTGTAATTATATGTAACTTATAAATTGATTTGGAAGTTTGATTACATATAAGACATTTATTTACACATTTGTTCATGTACTATTTGACTTCATATTTATGATCTCTTATTTCTTCAACCACATAGATTTGTGATCATAAATGATAAACGTTTAGATATTGATTTGATTAATTGCCTTTGATGTAATTTCATAGGGTGGTAACATCCTTCCGTATTATTTTGTGATATTCTATTCTGTTTGACAAGGAATCTGAAGAAATAGATTGGTAAAACCGTTGGGGATGGGGGATTCGGTAATATATTTTGGTTATTCTTTGGATTCATTATATAAAAAATTGAGCGAGCGATTATGACGTGTGAGTATTGAATAAACTGACTAGTAAAACATGATGATATAAGATGCTATTGTGATATTTATTCGATTATTCTTTGCTTGTGGATGACACTCATATGGAGGTATGTTTTGTGTGACTTGCTGCATTTAGCATATGTGTAGGTTACGTGTTAATTATAGACTATATTTATGCTATATGTCTTTCTACCTTTATTCAACTCCTTTTATTTCTCGAGAGTGAACCAGATTCGCCAGTATCTACCCTGGGTGCCTGATTTCTAAGGTCGCACCCTAAATCTGTGACATCCTTTTATTATTAACAGTTGATGTGTAGTTGCCTCTATGTCACATTGGCTGCAATCAATTAGCATATAGGCACATGTCAGGTTATGACCGAAGAGGCTACGCGTAGTCGAGCCATTTGTGGATTATTAACACGATATTGAAGGGAGTAGTAATGATAAACAATGATTGTAGAAGTCCTGTCAAACAAACACACATATGGCTCCTAGAGCAGGTAAACATGCTATCAGTCTCCCATCTGGTTCTAGTGTGCGTTCGGTAGATAAGCACGAACTATGATGAGATTTGATTGTACCTGCAATAGTGTCCAGAGTATGGTCAATCTCATATCCTTCTCAAGTGTGTGTTGAGTTTTTCTTGTATGGATGATTATCCATTTTACTACATTGATTATGGCAGATCCCGGAATGTTCATTATATATATACATATATTTGTCTATGGGCATTGCTGTGTGATTATCCTATTTTACTTGATGACTTCATTGTCTATGATGATGATTTATTTGTATGGATGATTCATCCATTAGGTATGATGTTCTTGTTGTCCACTGATTTGATTTGTTTGGGTGATGATGCTTTTAGTATGGGTTTGTTGTGGATGTTATTTTAAGATATTTTGAGACAGTTATGCCAACCTTATTATATTTTTCATATTACTTTTTTTTTGCTATTTTGACATCTATCATTGTAGACATAGTCTAACCAGTGTGTTATTTATAATATTCAGGTCAGTCCAAGACATTTCAGTTATAATGACAGTGAGACCAGCTTTTGTATTAGGCATGGAGGAGGTTACTCATTTAACATAGTAATTTATCATTTTGTTTTGTATTATCACTTGTATATATTCGTGTGATGTATGTTGGATATACGTTGTATATTTAGTACTATATATTATCGCTTTGATTTTGACTCTGCATTCTCTGATATTTACCGTATATTGTGCATTGCTCTATCCTGGAGGCACATTTTTATTGCTTTGTGCCGATATGATGTACATATAAACAGTTATTTACTTGATGTTTAAATATGTGCTAGTGTTATCCCAAGGGAATGCATGTGTACCTAATACAGCCTCATTCTTCGCATTTCTGATAGTATTACTTAATAATACTCTTGGATAGTATGTGTATAGAGGTAGAGTGTCACATTCACCTTAACTCGGTATTGGGTTAAGGTTCTCGGATCGGTGATGATCTGTGCTTTTGGATCGCGGAGCTTTTGGGGCATAATCCTTAAAGTTGCTCTATCCTGGAGGCACATTTTTATTGCTTTGTGCCGATATGATGTACATATAAACAGTTATGTGCTTGATGTTTAAATATGTGCTAGTGTTATCCCAAGGGAATGCATGTGTACCCCATATAGCCTCATTCTTCGCATTTCTGATAGTATTACCTAATAATACTCTTGGATAGTATGTGTATAGAGGTAGAGTGTCACATTCACCTTAACTCGGTTTTGGGTTAATGTTCTCGGATCGGTGATGATCTGTGCTTTTGGATCGCGGAGCTTTTGGGGCGTAATCCTTAAAGTTGCTCTCTTGGATCTGTGATGACCCATGAGTTTTAGATTGTCTTCCTTTGTTTGGCCTTTGGACTTTACATTGTTTGAAGTTTGTTCTTTTTAGGTTTTCTTATTGGATGGTACTGATTTGAGGCCCTCAACTCGGTACCCAAATCTAAGGATTTCAATTATCCTTTTATAATCTAACTCCTACTACTGTGTTTTTTGAAGAGTAAATGGTTCCCTTTAGTGGTTAACAAGCTTTGGCTTCATCTTTGAATGTGCGTTGGATTTTAACTTCTGAAGACACAATTTCGATTCCTAGTTTGCTTTTCGACCATTCAATGGTTCTAACTCATCCATATATGGATTGATTCAAAAGCTAGATAACATTTACCCACTAAAGAAAATCTTGTGTTAACAGGTGTGAATTGGATCGAGATAGGCTATCAAATTTAAACTCTATGTTGAGTAAATGTTTCCATTCTCTAAACTGTTTTCACAAAGCAACGCGTCTTCTTTGGATCATCATGTCACTTTCAGATTCATATCTCCTGATTGGTATAAGAGCCGAAGTATGTTATTCGAGTTTGTCAGTTAGATTCTGGAAGTCTTTGAAAGTCATTTTATTTGAATTAGTCATGCTGAAAATCTTCATCTAGAAATTGCTTTACATTACACAACTATGTTTTTACTTTACATTTCAGTTTCCTTTGTACAATTTGATACCGATCTGAGATCTTTAGATCGGTACCTATTTCTTTGCTTAATTTTAAGGACCTAATTCATTACTTAAGCAATTTCAGCCTCTTTGCCTCTTCAAATATCCATTTCTATTTGCTGAAGTATTTACAAACTCATCGTCTACCAGCTGCCTTAGTTGTCCTGTCGCAGACCTCACTTGACGTCGCTTGTCATCAACAATGCCACCATTATCAATTCGAACACCCTCATCTTCTTTTAGATTCACTTGACTTTGCTAAATTGAAATGGGTTCCAATT
Source organism: Allium cepa (assembly GCA_030765085.1). Lineage (NCBI taxonomy): Eukaryota > Viridiplantae > Streptophyta > Magnoliopsida > Asparagales > Amaryllidaceae > Allium > Allium cepa. The sequence continues at coordinate 861,477,338 of CM060929.1, forward strand.
CAAATCATTATTTCAGATCACTATTGTCTACTTCTCCAAGCTTAGGTAGGTGGCACCGCCTTGAAGTTTGCCGGCATTAGTCGTTGATCAACGATCTCACTTGACCGTGGCTTGAAATTCGACTTTCCCTCTCTCTGGATTGGTTATTGAGTGGAAGTTAGAAATATTTTGTAAATGACTTGAAAACAAGCTTGGTTTAGGAAAAATAGGGTCATCCCGAAGTTATTGCATGATTTTCCCCGGCATGACTCACATCCCCACTTGTACAATCCACCCCCGGTTAACTCGGAGTTATACTCGAGTTGATCTCGAGATTTTGAACGACCAAGGATTTTCAAAGGATTTAGAAACAAAAAATTTCTAAATTCAATAAGGAGAGGGAAAGTGAAGTTATTAAGTGGCTTTGGTCAAGTTGAGGTCAATGGTTGTGCTCATTGGGACGGTTTCAGATAACAGTCACACTGAACATGCTTTGGCTTTCGAATGGACTTTTATATCATTGTTTTAATTCGACACTTCACTCCATTGTCCTTATAAAAGGAAATTCCATGTCGCTCTAGACGACGTCTTTGTTGTCATAGATCGTAAGATAACTGGCAAAATCCGACGTATAGTTCCGTTATGCGATGATACTTTTTTTGCCAACGCAGGTGAGCTATCTATAAAGAATGCTCACATTTACCATGCTCTGGGCACTAGACACATACATTGGATAGACTGAATTGCATATCATTTCCCATGTCAATGTATAAGATCCGACGGATCAATACACATTGACAGTCATTGGGTCTTATACATCAGCTACATAGGGTTTTATTTTAGTATGAAGATTAGAGTTTAATCTATCTAACCTCACTCATATATAAAGTTTAATAGTTATGGATCTCAAACGCTCCTCATGTACCTCTACGATTGAAGCATATCCATCTTATTGAAGTTATTTTGACCTACGACAGAGTCAGTTTCATCATCAATGTCTACTACATCATCTGCTTCGGTATCTTTCCTTATAAGTTAGGGGGTATTCCCTAGGGGTAATTAGTTAACTTTTTACATATATCAAACTCGATGACCAGTCTTATTTGAAATAAAAGATCTTTCCTTTCTCTTATATACTTGATATAATGTGCTACAAAATTATTTATTTATTTAAAATTATATTTAATATTGAAAATCCACAAATGATATAATTGGTGACAGTAGTTACAATGTGTTGTAATCATATATGATTTATCATAATAAAATAAACATATAATTTTTAAATATTCCTAGTCAAGTTGTATCGAGGCTGGATATTGATACATCCGTTGAGACTAGTACATAATGTTCTTTAAACTTTAGGTAATGTATTACCTATGGCTGTTTGGAGCACCAAGGGTTAACGTACTGATAGTTATTGGATAACTATGGAAATAATCATTCGATAGTTTTCTTTTGGTTAATATAACTATGTCAAACAAAGAATATCGATGTGATAATATTACATAATTCCCTTTAATACATGGGGCTAAAAGTATAAATTAAAGACATCAACCGATATCGTATGAGTCATTTTAAATACATGCAAAGTAAATGAAATACCTCAAAGAAAAGCGGAGGTCGTATGTGATGGAGTCCCTACAAAACTTTCCTCCATGATGGGAGATAAGATAGGAAGCTCTAGAAATGACTCTAATTCCACATAGGAGGGCTCCTTAGGGTTGTTGTAATGTACGTCAACTAATGACGTTAAAGCAACTGAAATACCCGGAGCCACAATGGTAGTAGAAGTTGTAGTAGTACCTAAAGAAAGGGTAACTTGCTCAGCGGTGAGTGGCCCTAATGCGGAAATGTTGGTGACACAAGATGTACCCGTCAGTTGCATCGAAGTTTTTACTATAGGTACCTTAGAAACGAAAGTGAAATTCTCACCCAAACCTTTAGATCTGGGCCCGATCTGTATTCCAACAGGCACACCGGTTGGAGTGACAACCTAAGATGTTAATAGAACTCTTCCAATCTCGAGCGCCTCCAAATCTTCATCTTCCAAAAGGTTGAGCTCCTTATCAATCCTAGCACCATCAGAGTGCTCTCATTTGTGCCTACGTATTTCCTTTTAGGCCATAGTTAAATCCCTGGAATATCTTTTGTTGAGCCACATTAAGTTCCCAGACTTGACAACATTTGAGTAGAATCAAACTAGAGTAGACTCTATCTCAGACTTAACTAGACCTCGGTTGTCTTCACTTAGGTCTTAGCTTTATTTTGTGTTAGCCGGACGTCCAACGGTTCATTGCAATATTCCTGGACTTGGGTAAGGGCTTCATCCTGTTCTTTTCTCTTAGCTTATAATGCGGCATTTAATTTCTGTATCTATAAGGCCTACTCATCGACACTCTTTCAAAGCTTTTCATTTTCCAAGTTAAGAGTGTGGCTCTTATGATTTGCAGCCTCAAGCTGATTCTACTGCCTTTTTGATTGTTCTTCAAAAGACTTCATGCTTTCTTCTAACTTATTCTCCATGGCTACCAAAGATGTCTTGAGCTCCTCGATCTCTTTATCTAAAGTCTCAATAATGCGATGTTGTCCTTTTCTATCAACTTCTTTCGTTGAGAAACCTTTGTTTTTTCCTCACAGATTCAAAGAGAGCATCTATTCCATGTGTAGCATTGATCATATACGACACTCAGATAAGACAAGACTTTTGGCTCGTGGTGAGAAATCTCTTTCAAGTTGAGAGTGAATTTTACCCCATCAAAGCGTATCTTTGAAAAGTCATCTTTCATGGCAGCAAGATGTGGGTTTGGGATAGTTTTGGTCACCACAATTGAAGCGAAAACAAGAAGTTGCACTACACCATAACAAACATTTTGTAACACTTATTTTTTTTCAATTGCCCACACTTATTGTGTTGTAGATAAATAGCAAAAATAACAGCTGGCAAGCTAAAAATGTGTGACTGCAATTACACATTTATATTTTTTAATGCTAATACATGCATGCGTTGGACAATCAGGATAAATTGAAAGTAACTGAAATGTGCTATGGACACAAAAGTAAATGAGTATTCTTTTCATCCCAGCCCTAGTACAGTAGACCCAACTTCTCTATGCTTACCCTTTTCCCTACGGGTACTATAAGAAAAAAATTAGATATCGCGGTGATTTTTTCCCCTCTGCGCCTCCACCCACGACTCCACCTCAAGCATCTCAAACCAGCCGACTCTACTTGCGACCATGCGACTCCACTCTCGCAACTACCTTGACCCCCTTAGATCCAAAGCAACCGTGAATCCATCCGCAACCGCGACGAATTCCGATGCAATTGCTTCAGACGCAACCGCGAACCCATCCTCTTAGAAGGTCTATACCAAAATCATTAAGCTTTCAAATATATGTGTAATTGCATACAAAGTTGCTGATTTAGGTTGTTATTTGATTAGCTAACCATGAATAATTGTTTAAGAATAAGTAAATAAGGCAATTGAGTGGAAATATTTTGTTTGTGATAATTATTGATTGGTTTACATGCTTGAGCAACTAAAATCAGAATTACATTTGGAAAACAAAGCTCCTTATGCCAGCAAGCATTGATAATCAATGCTTACTATTCAACATGTCGTTATACTGTCCATTTTTTTTCTTTACCATGTCACATATAACACAAAATTTCTATTTAGGCGGAGACCCTACATGCTAATTTACAGAGGATTAATGGTATATCTCAAAAAGTAAAGAATTTCCCGAAATAGCAAATAACGCAAACAATACTTGCTTTAGGAAATGGTTTCAATTAGGGAATAATAGGAGATTTGCTATGGATTTTTGAAACTATCAAATTTTCTTTGGGTATACTGTTATATTAAACCCCAGTAAGAGTATTAATTTACTTTCTTAAAGCGGTTAAGAATTAACCAAACACAAAATCCTTCAATCTCATTAGCATATTTATTCTTTTTTCTATGGATTTCATTTAATTACCGACTAATTGAAGTTTTTATTCTTCGAATAAAAAAATATAATTCATGGTTTTGATTTTTGAATAAGTGCAGGTCTTATGATTTGTAAATAAAATTAGTTTAAGATGATACTTCTGTTTTGGTTATAAGATCTGAAGATAAACAAACTATCGGCCCATGAATATTTTCCTCTTGTTCTACGGATTTCCTAAACCCAACGATGCTACCTTTCCAGTGTTTTCTTTTATGCTCTTATGTTTGTAGACTAGGAGGCACTGTTATACCCATGAATACTTTCTAGCTTACATACAAACATCAGGAGTAAGTTGAAATCAATGAGTTAATTTAACTTATATCCTTAACCTTGGATGCAAAAATATTTCCATAAATTGTATTGATACTATTTGTATCTCCACTACTAGTACGAAGTCAGTTGAGGAGATGAAGTTCCTTCAAGTATTACTATCTGAATTAGTTATTAGTTGAGGGATTCAAAATTTCCAAGTTTTGCTTTACTGTAGTCTTATATATTTTTTTCCCTTAGTGATGACAAGCTTCGAGCTAGCTTCCTGAAAACGGGCCTATCTCACTATGTTTTATGTTTTCCATTACTTACTTCCATGACTTAACTTTTGGATTGCTACAGGGTATGTTATTTGTATGCCTGGATATGATAAAACTTAAACATCCAAAGTACAATTCCATAACGATCATTGATATTCTATTGCCAACCGTTGCACTTTCTTTCCTGCTAACTTACATTGCAACCTACCCACACCCATGTTACCTATGATTACTTACAACCATTTTAATTTTTGTAGTATAAGGTTCCCGAGGCTTACGATCAACATGGAGGCATAAATCAAGTGAAGAGAGATTTTACTGCTACATAATGATACAGGTACACCTTTTTAGTAGCGAGCTTGCAATATTTTGTTGAACCAGATGAAATTTTCTTCAAATAGCACGATATTCTAATTATACTAATTGTGCTATATTGATTTCAATTCATCCAGTGACTCTACTGCCGAAGAAGGTGAACCCATCTGTAGACCAAGAAGCATGGGAAGAATATCAAATCGGTATTACGTTGCTACTTTTAGGATTATGTGTTTTTCTATGTCTGCTTCAATCTATAAGCTTTACAATTGTGTAAAAGTATACCTATATTTCATGTAACAATATCAGCAACATGCACTAAATAACTCAATAATACAAGTTAGACTTTAATTTTATCGCATTCAATTATATTGTTGGAATCTTTGATTATGACTTGCAATTTATAATTAATAATCTTTGTAAAACTATATTAGACCCTACTCATAACAAATTGAGCATACAATGACATAGATTATCTTTAACACCAAACATACCGAAGTTATTTTAATTTTCACGTGAACAACTTCTTAAAAGAATCATGATTGCCCTGCGTAAAGAAAATATATATAATGTATCACATAATTACCATTGTTATCATTATTCATCATCAAATCCAATGAATGAATACAAATATTTTGGAGATCACCAATATAAGAGCATCTTGAATAAATATTTTATCACCCATCAACCTTCCGGATTTAACATTTAATTGAAGTCTTAGTTTTTGAAACTATGTTCTAAAGACTTTGGATATCTGATTATCTAATTATATCTATAACATTATAGTGGTAAATCACAAAGTCACCTTTTCATATACATGAGAAAGAATATCTGCCATTGTGTCCGTTGCAATTGAATCAATATCTGCCATTAATAATACAGTTTTTTAAACATTAACGACTTTCTTATAATGTGAAGGAAAAATCGAAAAGAAAAAATGATAAAGATTCAGTACGCAGAATCTTGGCTACAACATTTAAGGCTTTTCGTTGGTCTTTGTCGTCATGAAGATCAACTTTCACTACAACTTTCTGAACAGAATAATAAATTTTAGTTATTTCATGGTTTCTTTTGTATAATATCAGAAGATGAACAAAAAAACCTAAAGTTCGATACAAAAATGGAGTATGGTATGTACTCACCTTCGCAGACATGATCCAAGCAAATTGAGAAAGAGAAGGGGACCTGATCTTGTAATAAGGTTAGTTTTTTGTTAAAGAAGCTTTGAGAATGAGAACAAACTTATATAAAATGAATGAATGGTTGAGATGAAATCAAGGATCTTTTAAATAAATTTTGAAAACTAGAACATGCAATCAATTCATGATTCAGTACCCCACAATCAAGAATCAGAATTTAGCATTTAAAACAAAAGAAGTCTAATGCTTATCTCAATGCAAAAACAAGGTTAATTCCTGTCCTAGCTTCTCTTCTAAAAAAATAATACAAAAATATCCGAGCACTGGCTCGAAAGATAATCAATTTTCATACAACTAACCAAATCTACAATTAGTCGAATCAGACCAAGAGAATTATGTTTCTACAATTTCGTCCTACTCTTTCTTTCAAATAAAAATTTTTAAACATAAAAAAAAATGACCCTTAAGTGACTATCGGGGAACAATAATTCAAATTACAATATAAAATTCAAATAAAAGATTAAACCAGCTAATTGAGTAATAAAATGAGAAGTGTCACTTGCGTCGACAATGTGGCGAAGAGCGGCAATGTCGGCCAGAGACTTTGGGCGGTTATTTTCGACCCAAGGAGCTGAAATTCCATCGGGTGTTATATTCAAATTAATTCGGTTAAAAACCAAGTTAAACTCAATTAACCAGGTTTTAAACCAAGTTAAACTTAGGTTTTAAGCCGAGTTAAGCTTAGGTTTTAACTGTTAGAAGCTATTTTTTTAAACTCAACTAAAAACTGAATTTTCATACTCAGCTGTCAAACCAATTAAGTTAAAAACTGAGTTAAAATCTCAGTTTCTAACTGAGTTAAAAACTTAGTTTCTAACTGAATATGTCATAAGTAGTAGACGACGTTGGATGTAATGAGTAATGTGTAATGAAGCTTTCATTATAATGAAGCAATAATTTTTAGTAATAGTTTGATTACTGATCTATGCTTTTTATTTAATTGTAGTTTACAAATTTACAATCTATAATCATACAATTAGTACCATTATTGATAGTAATTACTAAATATATACAAGATTGTCCCTTTGACAATATTGCTTCATGTGTTCAAGTTTAACATTTATCATTTTAAATGATTTTCCTTCACATAGTTTGTTTTGTCTTTAATTGGTTAATAACCATAATTAGTTTCCTATATTTAATTGGTTAAAAAAAATTTGCTTAGCATTTTTGTTAAGCTACACAATATAATATATAATAACAACGACTATAATATTTGTAATACGTAATATGATATTACTTGAACAATCGCACTTTGCCTTGTGCATTGACAACTTGTTATGTGGTAATCTGTTTTTTTATAGTGATACTACAATTACTTGTTTGAAGTCATCGGTTATCCAAGATTAGTACCAAGTGATTGTAAAAATATAGGTTGTGGAACTAGCTTCACTTCGTTGAAGATATCAGAATTGTCCTTAAGATGACTTATATTTCATTTGAAAAGAAGCTATGCTATAGGATCGAGTAATATGGATAAACTACTTGTGCGGAATAAGTAAATAAACAGTAAATGCAGTAAAGTAAATGACACCAGAGGTTTTTATACTGGTTCGGAGCACCGTCCTACGTCTAGTCCCAGACTCCTTCTGGAATTTTACTAACACAACTCTCACTTAACCCGGAGGAATAGGTTTACACCGCCTGAGCAACCGAACATGACTTTACCCGCCTAAGAAATCGAATAGGACTTCAACTGCCTGAGCAACCGAATAGGACTTTTTTTTACAAATAACAAATGTATCTGACTGTTGTGTTCTCTTAAATAACACTGATAAGTCAATTAAGTACAATCTTTCTATAATCTTCTCCTTTATGATATATAGTGTGATGTGCTTTGAGAATTGTGGAAGATAAAGTGATTAGTGTTCAAAGTATGTAAGCAATTTGAGTGCAATTTGAAAGCTTGAGAATAGATGAGAATTCAAGAATGCTAATAGTAAATTCGGTAAATTGTTTGTTGAATTCTATAATCTATTTATAATGTACAAAGAGTTGCAACTGTAGATGAAAAGTTATATTGAAAAGAACAGGTGCAACTATTGATCTTGAAAATGTTTCTCTTCGATGAAGAGAAGTAAAACGCAAATAGCAAGCTTTTAGGCAAATTTTGACTAAATTCAGACGTTTGAAAATTTTCATTCAGACGTCTGAATATTGTGAAACTATATTTAGGTGTCAGCATTCAGATGTCTGAATGAATGAGTTCATACGTCTGAATTCAGACCTTTGTGCATGTGTGCGCATGTGTGTGCATATATTTATATATATCGTTTCAGGAGAGATTTTAACAAATTTCTAAATAAAGTGCAGACTCTAGACACACCATACTTCAGGTTTAAAACGTCTGAAAAGACATCTGCAACAAATCTCCTGCAAAGATGATTAGCATACACAGAATATTTCACATAATATGTCATAATCAAAATCGAGATTCCAACATTCTCCCCCTTTTTGATGATGACAACTATATAATCAATAATAAATATTTATAATATTGTTACTTCCTTATCAATATGCGCAATTTTTAGATTTCTTCCCCTTTGTCATCGACAAAAAGAAAGAGCATAGATAACAATAGATAGATCATCTCATTAAAGCAAGTAGAGTGTTTAATACATGAAGAAATAATAGGAATAATATATAAGAAATTTCTCATACAACTTGACAAGCAAAGTTAAAACATAATCAAATCAAACATAAGTTAAAAATAGACATAGATAATAAAAATTGACTTGAAATAGACGGATCATTATGATTAGAACTCGAGCTTGAGGAAGACCACTGAAATGAGGATGGATTGTAAGCTTGAGTGGATGAAGAACCGGAACAAGAAATTTGATCCCATATTTTATTGAGAAAGCCTTTTGATAGAGTTGAATTTTCTTTCCGTCTTCTTCTCAAGTGCCTTAATGTCCCAATGAATCTTTGATTGATTTAGGGAGAGAGTGATGATAGCTTGTTTTGAAGAAGTTTCTGGGCCAATTTCTTGAATGGTATCAACATCCTCCTCTTCTTCTTCATGTTGAGTATGAGAAGAAGAAAAATACTAGTGTCTTGAGGTTGAGGAACACCTTGTTGAATGTTTTGAGACCATTGATGGAAGCAAATAATTGGTTGAGAAGGAGGCTGCGGTGGAAGACCCATCAATCCAAAAGTTTTAGCACCTAACTCATTAATAGTTGTAAAATCGGAGTCGAGCATTAGTACACCGACATTAAGGAGGATGCGCATAATATAAGCACCATAATAAATGGTCCTATATTTTCTCCAGATTGTGATGTCTTGAAATTTATACATAATATTTTTCCCCAATTCACTTGTTGATTGGGGTAGATAGAATAAAGAGCTTGAAAGTTTTCTTTATAAACTTTTTCATAACTTCCCGTCCTTGGTTGTAAAGAACGAATAAGTGCACGTTGAATGAGTCTAGCTTGTGGCCTTAATAAGGTAGACTATAAATTGCCCAAATTTATAAGTTTATCGGACAAGAACTGATGTGAAACTTCATCTCGATGATCCATATCAACTTCAATCTCATTAATATCAATTCCTTGATAAGGACAATTTAAAATATGATATAGTCTTTGTAAAGGTAAGAAGATTCTTACGCCATAAACTATTGACCAAACACAATCTTGACGATTTTGGAGATTATGATGATCCAAATTCAAATTTGCAAGAAAAAGTTTAATCATAAGATGATTAATCTTAACATTGTTAGGAGTATACCCAATTAAGCTATTGAAGTGGAATTGTTCCGCCGACTCTCTAACAAAATAAGTTGCAAAATCCGAGAATTTAATGAATGCTCTGAAAATGTTGGAATTCTTCATAGAATTATACCGGGAAACAGCAACATCGTTCCATAGCCATTGCCGAATTTGATCTTTGGATGGTCCGGAGGTCGATTCACTAGTACGTTTCGATCTTGGTGCCATTAGAGAGTTAGAAGAAAGGTTAAAATCTTTGAAAGAGTTAAAAATGGGGGCTAGGGTTTTGAAATAATTGGGAATGAAGTGAAAAAGGCAATATATAGTAGGTTAAAAGGCAGGGGTATAAGTGGAAAGAAAATAAAAGAGGCAAGGTGAAAAATTAGCTCAAAAAAATTCAGCCGTCTGAATTGGACTAAGTTGCAACCCGCAAAAAAACAGTTCAAAATCGATTTGATTCAGACGTCTATTTTGTTTGATTTAGACGTCTGAATCTGGGGTAAAAATTTTCTACCTCAAATATTCAAATGTCTGTTTTGAATAAAACACCCTTCTGAATTTTGCTCAGAAGCACATATTAGCTTTATTGAATATAGAAAGCAATATATATTATCAGATAATTTTAAATAATACAAGTTTAGAACAAACAAAATGAAATAAAAAATGAACAACAGCATATATTCAAAAAAATTAAAGAGATTTTGAAGAAGAACTTGGAGTATGATATGACTCTTCTTTAATTTAGTGTCCTCTACAAATGGTCGAAGTAGAGACCAACTGTTGGCACGTTTCCAAGAATTTGGTGATGTCGGTGGACGTTGTGGTGATGGTTCCCAAGGATTGTGAAAATTTGGAGAGTGAACGGTAGACGGTTGATGAACTGTGTTTTTTGATGAAGACCCACAGAACTTTAACGCGGCTTGTTTCAAAAAGCAAAGCCGTTTGGCATAACCTTTTTTTCACAGTATAACTCACACTATAATTCTAACGTTTCTCTTTGATAGTGATGAATATCATCCATTTTCTCTTTTATGGATGGTGATCCAAAGAAGAGAGGTCGTCTTGTTCTTTTAGTTGGTGGAGTATATCCAGTATGAGTTGACAGTGGAACAATCGAAACCGGTTCATAAATTGGTGCAGGAGTTGGTAGATTTATCGATCCTGAGGAAGGAGAAGTATAAGAAAGCTCAGATGATTCAGAGTTGTATTGAGATGGCATTTTAAAATTGTATTTTTAAATTTAAAAATTCTTGAATGAATTCTGGGGCAAGGAATTTCAGAGAATATATAGGTAGAGGCTTAAAAAATATAGAAAAAGTTTGTATGGTTAGGAGAATAATAACCATAAGAAAAAGAGGATGAAAATAAAGGTAAATAAAAATCCAAAAAACAAACTAGAGTTTTAGAAAAAGATAAAGAGTGAAGTGGTAAAGCAGAAGACTACCGAGTATGTGATCCAGAGTTCGAGTGCTGGAAAACTTTATTTTAATTTATTTATTGATATGATTCCTAGTAAGATATGAATTATATAAAATATAAAAACCATATATTAAAAATATGTAAACTTATAAATCTTTAAAAGAGAGGATTTCAAGTTCTTGTCTTAAATTGATGAAAGTATTTTCATTTAACGGTTTTGTAACGATATCTGCCAATTGTTTGTCAGAGGACACAAATTCTAGATTTATTACATCTTTTTCAATATTATCACGAAGAAAATGATGACGAATGTTAATATGTTTTGTTCGTGAGTGATTAATCAGATTTTTAGATAAATTTATAGCACTAGAATTATCACAATAAATAGTTGATTTAATTGAATTTAAACCAAAATGTTGTAGTGTTTGTTGCATATAGATAACTTGAGCACATGCCAAAGCTGCAGAAATATAATTTGCTTCACATGTCGATAATGAAACACAGTTTTGTTTCTTACTAAACCAAGATACAAGAGACCGTCCAATGAAGTGACAAGTCCCACTTGTACTTTTTCTATCTGTCCGGCTTCCTCCAAAATCAGCATCACTATAGGAAACTAATTCAAAAGGACATTCCTTTGGATAGAACAGTCCAAAGTCCTTGGTTTTATTAATATACCGTAGTATGCGTTTCACTGCTCGCAAATGTGATTCTTTGGGATCTGCTTGAAATCGTGCACACAAGCAAACACTCATCATTATGCCATGTCTACTAGTTGTTAAATATAGTAACGATCCAATCATTCTTCGATATAATTTTTGGTCAATACTTTTGCTACTTTCATCTTTATCAAGATGTATAGTTGTACTCATAGGAGATGATTTGGTAGAAGTATTTTCCATACCAAAGCGTTTAATTAGATTGTTACAATATTTTCTTGATTTTAAAAAAACCATTTTCTAATTGTTTTATTTGTAAACCAAGAAAATAATTTAATTCACCCATATGTGACATTTCAAATTCTTTAGTCGTTATTTTAGAAAATTCCTGGCATAATTTTTCATTTGTAGATCCAAAAATAATATCATCAACATAAATTTGAACAATTAAAATATCTTGCTTGTTTCTTTTAATAAAAAGAGTTTGATCAACCTTTCCATTTTCGAAACCAGAATCTATTAAATATCTTTTAAGATGATCGTACCTAGCATGAGGTGCTTGTTTCAAACCGTATAAGGCCTTTTTAAGTTTATAGACATGGTCAGGAAATTGTTCGTATATGAATAAAGAAGTTTGTTCAACATAAACTTTTTCTTTTATAAAACCATTTAAAAAGGCACTTTTACCATCCATTAGATACAAGTCAAAATTATGAAAACATGCATAGCCTAGTAAGATTCATATTGCTTCTAGTCTAGTGACTGGAGCAAACGTTTCTTCATAGTCAATCCCTTCTTCTTGATTATATCCCTGTGCGACTAATCTAGCTTTATTCCTTGTAATATTTCCTTTTTTATCTGCTCTATTGTTGAAGACCCATTTTGTACCCACAACTGATTGATCACTAAGCCTTGGAACTAAATCCCAAGCGTCATTTCTTTCGAATTGGTTTAGCTCTTCTTGCATAGCGATTAACCAATTTTCATCGGTGGATGCTTCTTTAATATTTTTAGGTTCAATATGAGAAAGGAAATCTACATGACCCATTTGATTTAATTGACTTCTTATTCCAACAGATGAATTGAGTTCTCCAATGACATTAACAGAAGGATGATCCCTTAATAATCTAGGTGGAGATCTTAATTCATTGTTATTTTTAACCATGTTTTCATTATTTTCAAAATTTGAAATTTCTGTATTTGTGATGTTATCAGGGAATTCTTCATCATCTCTTATACTTGGCATTTGATTAAAATTTTCATCGAAAGATACATGAAGTGTTTCTTCGATGGTATTGGTTCTTTTATTATAAATTCGATAAGCTTTGCTTCGATCTGAATATCCTACAAAGATTCCTTCATCGGATTTTGGATCGAATTCGCCAAGCTGATCTTTTGTGTTTAAAATGAAATATTTTGAACCGAAAACTTTAAAATAAGAAATATTTGGTTTTCGACCATTAAGAAGTTCATAAGAAGTATTCTTAGTTAGTGTTCGAATAGAAACATGATTCAAAACATAACAAGCTGTTGCAACTTGTTCAGCCCAGAAATGTTTTGGTAACGTACTTTCATTTAACAAAGTCTTTGCACATTCTTGTAAGGTTCTCTTTTTACGTTCTACAACTCCATTTTGTTGTGCAGTTCTAGGAAACGAAAAATTATGGAATATTCCCTTCTTACAAAAATGTTGAAAAGTTTCGTTTTCGAATTTACCACCATGATCACTACTTTTTTTTTTCAATTTTTGAATTCTTTTGACAAAAGTTTTGAAACTATCAAAAGTATCACTTTCATTTTTCATAAATAGTCCAAGAATATCTAGAAAAACCATCAACAATTACAAACACATATCTATTGTGATTAATGGATTGTACCTGTGTTGGTCCAAATAAATCCTTATGTAGTAATTCAAGTGGTGGTAAAGTTGAAATAATCTTTTTAGATTTAAAAAGATGACTTAGTTAATTTTCCTAACTGACATGCATCATAAATATGATCAATTTTAAAATTAATTTTTGGTAGACCTTTTACTGAATCATTTTAGAAATCTTATTATAGCTTTGAAGTTAATGTGACAGAATCGTTTGTATCATAACCAAGGATCATTTTCTTTGGCTATTAAACAAATATCTGAATTATGGTGTATTTTCATATTCAGAACATAGGTGTTTCTGTCTCTATTCCCTTCAAAGATAAGATTTTGATTTTGATCAAAAATACTACATTTATTTTCAGAAAATGAGATTTTGAATCCTTTATCACATAATTGGCTGATACTAAGTAAATTATGTTTTAAATTTTTGACTAGTAAAACATTTAAAATAAGAAGTAAATTTGAAATACCGTTGTTGCTCACATCGCCTTTGCCGATGATGTAGCCTTTGGAGTTGTCTCCATATGTGAAGGAGCCTCCATCTGAGTAAGTAATGTTTGATAGCATATACTTGTCTCCTGTCATATGTTTTGAGCAACCACTGTCGAGTATCCATTTTCCACTTTTCTTGAGTGAAACCTCATTTTCAGTAGCGATGAAGCAAACATTAGCTTGCTCGTTTTCACTGTCACAGCTGTTATCTGATAAAGAGGTATCTGAATCATCCCATGTAATAGAGAATGCTTTCTTTTTCTTATTTTTTCTGACCTTGTTGAAGTATTTTTTCTTTAGTTCTGGGCATTCTTTCTGGATATGACATTTCTTATGACAATTAAAACATTCTAGTACTGAAGATGATGGTTTGCTTGGAAAGTTCCTTTTTCCATTGTTTTTTGGGAATTTCAAGAACTTTTTGAAATTTTTTGCAATAAATGCTAGATCTTCTTCATCTGAATCTTCGTCCTTTTCTTCTTCAGCATGGAAAGCTATGTTCGTTTTGTCCTGTGCTTGTCCTTGTTTTGCCTGCAGATTCACTTCATAGGACGTTAGATTTCCTATTAACTCTTCTGGTTTTACGGTAGAGAGGTCATTAGCTTCTTCAATAGCTAAGACTTTTCTTTCTCATTCATCCGTTAAAGCATTTAGGATTTTCGATACAATATCGAAATCAGTGAACTTTTCTCCTAATCCTAATAGTGAATGATAGATATCTTGAAATATGGAGTACATATCATTGATGGATTCACCTTACTTCATTCTAAAATTTTGAAACTGATTTTTGAGCATGGAGATTTTACTTTGTTTGACTTTGTTATTTCCTTCATGAGTGATTTTAAGCGTTCTCCATATTTCATAAGTAGTTTGACATATGCTAAAACGATTAAATTCATTTCTATCTAGTGCACAAAATAACATGTTCATAGCTTTAGCATTGGCAGAAGCATCTAAGTTTTGTGTGTTTGTCCATGTAGAGTATTCTCCTGTAGGAAGAATATATTCATTTTGTGTGATATTCCATGATTCAAAACTATTTGATTGCATATAGATTCTCATACGAGTAGCCCAATAATTATAGTTCAAACCATTGAAAAATGGAGGTCGTGCAGTGGATTGACCTTCTATAAAACTGGTGTTAGTGCTTATAGTACTAGTGCTAGTGCTAATGCTAGTGTTACTATCCGTATTAGCAAAGAATCAAATAACTATGTTACGGTTAGATGAAACCTTGCTCTGATACCAACTGAAAGGAAGCTATGCTATAGGATCGAGTAATATGGATAAACAACTTGTGCGGAATAAGTAAATAAACAGTAAATGCAGTAAAGTAAATGAGACCAGAGGTTTTTATACTGGTTCGGAGCACCGTCCTACGCCTAGTTCCAGACTCCTTCTAGAATTTCACTAACACAACCCTCACTTAACCCGGAGGAATATGTTTACACCGTCTGAGCAACCGAACAGGACTTCACTCGCCTAAGCAACCGAATAGGACTTCAACTGCCTGAGCAACCGAACATGACTTCTTTACAAATAACAAATGTATCTGACTGTTGTGTGTTCATAAATAACACTGATAAATCAATTAAGTACAATCTTCCTATAATCTTCTCCTTTATGATATATAGTGTGATGTGCTTTGAGAATTGTGGAAGATAAAGTGATTAATGATCAAAGTATGTAAGCAATTTGAGTGCAATTTGAAAGCTTGAGAATAGATGAGAATTCAAGAATGCTAATAGTAAATTTCGTAAATTATTTGTTGAATTCTATAATCTACCTATAGTGTATAAAGAGTTGCAACTATAGATGAAAAGTTATATTGAAAAGAACAGGTGCCACTATTGATTTTGAAAACGTTTCTCTTCGGTGAAGAGAAGTGATCTTTCAAGTAAATAGCAACTGGAAATATTCAGACGTCTGAATTAAAAAATTCAGACTTCTGAATTAGATTGAAACGCAAACATCAAGCTTTTTGGCAAATTTTGACTAAATTAAGACGTCTAAAATTTTTCATTCAAACGTCTAAATATTGTGAAACAATATTCAGGTTTCAGCATTCAGACGTCTGAATTCAGACCTTTGTGCATGTGTGTGCATGTATGTGCATATATTTATATATATCGTTTCAGGAGAGATTTTAACAAATTTCTAAATAAAATACAGACTCTAGACACACCATACTTCAGTTTTAAAACGTCTGAAAAGGCATCTGCAATAAATCTCCTGCAAAGATGATTAGCATGCATAGAATATTTTATATAGCTAGTCGTAATCAAAATAGAGATTCCAACATTATTTGCTATGCAAATTCGGTGTCTAAAATACGCTCCATAAAGGAAAATCTGAAGAAAAAAATTTATAGGCCTTTGATCTTTACTCTATCTTGTCGGCCTTAATAAACCCAGAAAAAAAAAATATTTCGCGGCCGTTGGTTTGGAAATTGAGGCATAAAAGAAAACCTGCAGAAGTACTACCATGTTCTGTGGAAAATTATGTAAGTATTTCTGTTACTTTAAATATAAAGAGAGTAATTCTGGTATAGTTGTCTTGAAGTTTGATTGGGTCGTCTCATAATTAATAGTATCAATTATGTGCAATTAGTGAATAAGTTGCTTCCTTTTAACGAAGAAAGATTATTTTAAGTAAAATAGATAAAGATTATGTAGCTTAGATTGTTTCTTTCTAAACTTTCAATGCATGTAAATATCCAGTGATGATCAATTATGTTATTGTTGAATTGTTTCCAAAATTATCGCCTCCAAAATTGTGTATATGTCACTAATTTCTTTGAATGGTTTATTACTTCTTGTTTTTGTTTAACATGCAAGATATTGGATATGTTCAACTGTCTTTTCGTTTTTGTTTGTAACGCTTTTGTTTATTGCATATAATAACCATTTTAATTGGTTTTATTATAATATTTTTCTTCTTCAAATATTCATGTAGACATATTTTACTGATTAATACATAGAAGTCGGTTTTTCTTAATTGAATTAATTTAAATAAATATATGATATAAACCTGAATATATATTTCCTAGACTATGGGTTGTGCACTGTTGCTTAGTTTCCAGTTAAGCTTCGTTCATGCATGCTTTTATAAATCCTTTGTGGTATTTGAACTTTAAAGTACCTTGTTTGAGATGTTGATATGCATTTTCATGTACTTGTACATAGTAGCAAGGATGTTAAAGTATATTGAAAGGTGGGAAATATAAATCATTCGGTAAGAGTACCAACTATTGTGAAATATTTTGAAAATGCGGGTTTTGACCATTAACTAATTGAAGATAAGTTTATGCACAAAAAAACAAACTTTTTTGAAATACCGAACAAACAACGGTATTCTTACCGAGGCAGCCATGTGCGCCTCAAAACCGAGGCAGGCCATACACGCCTCAGTTTCAAACTGAGGTCAGGCACGCCTCAGCTTGAAACTAAGGCCTAGGGTACCTTAGTTTCAAACCGAGGCATGGGTGCCTCAGTTTGAACTGAGGCATGCCCGCCTCAGTTTCAAACTGAGGCCTAGTTCGCTTCAGTTTTAAACTGTGGCGTGGTTGTTGAGCCTGGGTTTATAATCGAGGCTCGGTTGCCTCAGCTTTAAACTAAGGCCAGTATGCATATATGAAGTACTTAATTTCAAATTAGCGTACATGCATATTTGTTTGTTTTATTTAATGTCCTTTATTGTTAAATCATGTGTTATCCCCTTGATTACTATTTGTCATTCTTTTTAGTATAAATTTCAATTTATTATGATATCGAGTGCATGTAGGCATTAATAAAAGAAGCAGAAGTGATGGTAGTTCTAGTGGTAATGGTGAAGTAGAAGATTAAAAAAATGAAACTGATCTAGTATTTATAGACTTTAACTATGAGCTATGCCTTATCTTGTGTTATTACAATTTAATATTAGTATGGAATTGACAAACTATGTATTGGTAACTTAATTATGTATTGAACTTTTCTTTTCTTAGTTGATACTCTATTTTATTACCATGATTGTGAATATTGTTTATTGATATTGATTGGGTTATAATTTGCTAAATTAAGATAATATTTCATATTAAATATAGTCTACATTATATCTTTCAACGTTCACTTTACCGATAAGTGTTTATTTGTTTGTATTTATTCGTAACGCTTATGCGTTGGGAGATGCTTTTCTCCAACGCTTATAAGCATTGGGGAAAAACATCTCCCAATGCTTATAAGGGTTACAAATAAGTGTCCACGCCCCTATAGCGACACATATAAGGGTTACTGAAATTCTTGGCAATGCTTATACTCGTTGGGAATCCTCTGTTTTGGTGTAGTGTTGTTTTTTTCTAGACCTTCATCTAGAAGGATCGGAGGATGCAGACTCGAATGGCCGAATAGACTGTTTGGGTTTGTTAGAGGATATTATCAGTTGCAAAGTGTCACCAAAGCAAGTGCAGTAGAGAGTTGAATTGAGGGGACGGGATCATGCCTTGTTGAGCATCTATCTAGACTTTTTGGCAATGGAGAATAAGCCCTATGCTGAGAAGCCCTACCAGATCCTCCATAGTGATCATCACAAACACTTATATTCTCTATCCTCCTTCCTTATTCTCTCCTAGAATGCTTGCTTGATTCAAACCCATGAGACAACTTGCGATGACGATGCGACGTACTTATAGTCCACAAATGTTTGAAAAGATAATAAAATTTTCAAAGTGTTTGAAAATTTAAATTATAAAATTTAAACATTATTTTTGAAAACTAATTTATTAATGAGATAAATAAAATAAATTAGTTAAATAAGTTAATTATATATATATATATATATATATATGCACGTATTATACATATTGATATATGTTAGATTATCTTAAAATGTTTACGATAGTACAAATATACAAGTATGTACGCATAAAACAACTTTTGAAATAAATTTAATTTAAGTGTTTACTTAAAAGTTAATTAACTAAATTGAGGACATATATGTATATGATATATGTGCATTACTATAAAGGTAATAGTATAAACTATATAAGTTATAGTATACATGTCTAATATAAAAGTTATATGGGAATAATAATATATAATTAATTAAATAATATTTAATTAATATAACGTTATACATAAAATTATTATATAAGTTGATGAAATATGAAAGTTATATAATAATTAAAATTCTATAATATGAATGTATAAATCAAAGGTGGAACGTTGAAGAAACCCAATTTCACTTAAGGAATACAATATACATAAATGTACGTACATCGTGATTTCTAACGTGTTTGACACTTATGTCACAAAGGTATTTCATAAGAAATATATTATTCCATAAGTCAATATCACTCAGTAAAATGTATTAAAGATTATGAATCTTTAATATTATGTTGTCCTCTACCATTTATATTCTAATAGAATACTTGCATACTCATTGGTTGCAGAGCTTACCTCAAGCCAAAGATGTTATATGTAGTACTATTAATATATGGTATAGACTAGGTAAGATAACTATACATTTGTTAAGCATTTCTTAAGGTATGTGTGTTATACTTAGGCCATTGTAAAATGGTAGGCCCAAGTGAATAATCCATCTTTACTTGTTGATCTTTTCTTAAAGTAAAGGCGGGAATAAGATTAGGTATCACGGTTAGGAGTTGTACACGATACAATTAATAAGGAGTTATCCATTATACGTGGGAGTATGATTAGTTGAGCTTTTCCCAAAATCAGAATCCCAAGATGTACTGGTCCTAACACCTACCACTAAAGTCGTAAGACTTTTATGTTTCAACTTAGAATTTAGCAAAACATAAAAGGCTAGTGGGAGCCTTTTAAAAAATGAAATGATGATATTTAACTTTTCCAATATTTTAAGAACATACGCTATATAATGTTATAATTATTTACATTGACAAATTTGTGTAATCGAACTTTCTTAGGACAAAGGACAATCAAATGATGAGTGAAGTTGATTTAAATTCTTTCTATAAGGCGTGTACTTAAAAGTAGTACAAGATATGGGTTGAGTTGGTGGGTTATGTAAGTCGAATGACTGCACGTAATATTTGTATGCAAGAAAACTTGTATAAATCTCCCCAATGGAGTTTGAGAACAATAGTCATTAGATGACTGATTTATGTTGAACGCAAATATTGTGAATTAAAACCAAATCAGTTTTATTTACGAAAATTCATAAAATGTTTCTGAATGTTCGTACCATTGTAATATAAAGTATTGTTGTTTTAATACCAGAAAAATCGTTTAAGAAATTATTGGTAGAAAAATGGATTTGGACACAATCCAATGACAAAATTAATTATAAGGGATGAATGAAATTAACCAAACACAATGAATGCATAACATTAGAGTCCTAATGATTATTTTTGCATATCGAAAAAGAAACTACGAGTTTCTTATCAATGACAAGAATAAATAATCTACGATTATTTAGTTAAACCATCAAGAGTACCAACTCTATGATATGGTATGATGCACAAATCCGAAATAGATTACAAGTAGGCAAGTACATTATTAAAATATGATTTTGATAGTAAGACCTGAAGGGACGAGATTCATCTGCTGTAAATTTGTCTTTAAGAGAAAGGAAAAGATAGTCGGAACATGTTGAGCTACATTGATAAGAATAAAGTCATGAATTTCAATTGTTGAAATTAGTGTAACAAATTTCAATTCAATGTGCTCAAGTTAATGCGAATTTTACCTGCAAAATAATTGCCTTCTATGACTTTGTGTTTTCGTACATATATTTTGAAACGAAAAATTCTAAATAAAAATTTAGAACCGACTGTTTGCAATCAAAGTATCTCGAAGTTAGTGAGAGCAATATTGAATTTTTGGGTTTTGGATATGATCTAAGAACCAATACGAAAGTATCATTCGACCAGCATCAAAATTGAACAAGTACGTTGATAGAAATAGAAAATAGGTTGATTTCAGTCAAAATGCAAAGAAAATATGTGTCTAAGAAAGAATGTTGAAGGCACACTGATACTTCTAGACATAAGAAAACAACATGTTGTTGATTGTTAACAATGTACTAAAGTTAAAATCAGCATTTACTTCTTTTAATACTTGGATTTGGTTCACCAAATGATGTCTTTTATAGTGAGTATAAAGGATATTGCAAATGTTCCAAAACACCTTATTAAATTGTTTAATAAGAAACATGCAAGATGGATTCCTTGTGCATTGACAATAGTAATTATCATACATGTTATGTTACGATATCGTGATTTTCTGATACATGAAGCAAACACCAAATCTAAATTAAGGTTACTAAATGGTAGTGTAGAGTGTTTTCACGTATTTATGAAATATGGGAGAATTGATTATATAAATAATGAACTCCTCATGAAGGAGTATTCAGACTCAGACTTCACATGTGATATTAAGTGTGGTATGTCAGAATAAAATTCATTTCAAAGCTTGGTCAATAAGCTTTAAGTTGGAAATGTTTCAAATGAGGGATCCTGGATGATTCATTTAAAGGCTAAGTACATCACCTTGAGTAGTGCCATATACATGATAAATGCAAAAATTTATAACCGAGTTAAAGGTGATTCCAAATGTTGAGAATCCCGTAACATTATTATATGATAACAATGTCGTGATATAGTTTGTAACAGAACTTAAAGGTCATTGGAGGTAGAAAGACATACTCTGAACTGTTCCACATGATAAAGGCAGTTTATCGGCATCAGAGAGAGTTGATTGACACAGAAAAATAATAAAATACCATTCACTAAGGGACGAACCCAATTATTTTGAAGAAACCAATTGGAGAAGTTGGAATAAGATTCCATAATTGAGCTCAATTTCAAGTGGGAGTTTGATAGAGTTAAGGGTATGTCCTATGGATAATTATTAATTTGTTACATAAATCAAACTCAATGAAAAATCTTGCTTGAAATAAAAGGTGTTTCCTTTTCATTATATACTTGTTATAAACTTTTATAAATAATTAAATAACTAATTAATTAATTTAAGTGTAGATGTCAAAAAGTCCATAAATAATGTATTTTTGATAGCAGTCACAAATAGTTGTAACCATGAGTATTACATCACAATATGATAAGGACGTCATTTTAACTATTCCCCATGAAGATGCGTAGAGACAGGACATCAATAGATCCCTTCAGACTAGAGTACATAACATTCTCCGAATGTTGGGCAATATATAACTCATGTTTACTAGAGGCAAAAAGGGGTAACATACTTATAGTTATTTGATAACTATGAGATTTCTCACTCGATAGTTTTATATTGGTTAATATAACGAAGGTCATATAGAAAATATCAAAGTGACTAACTTACACAACTCTTATGACTTGAGAATACCATCAATCTTCAATATGAAAGCTCCACTTTGATTATAGTTAAATCATTGCATCGAGTGGAAATATTGGAAGTGAAACACTATCCAAGAGAGGATTCGTATAATGGCCCATATTTCATGCATTGGAGGACTGTAAAATATTATTATTTTATTCATATGAGGTCGTATGACTCTAAAATTTTAGAAAATGACTGTTAGGGACATTTTTCAAATCTACGATTTATGTTGAATTTCTACATGACAATTTTAACCCTGAAAATATTATATAGACTATGACTTTTGGTAAAAGCTGAATTAGGGTCCAACCACTTCTATTTCCTCAAGATAATGATTTCCTATTCCATATAACGGTCAAAATAGAAAAATGGACTTACATTTCAAAGTTATGCCTGTTTTAAGTTTTTGCTGTTGTTGGCTTCCATTAGTGAGTAATTAACTAAGCCCATACTTTGGCATATTAATCCATCTCAAAAGGCTGTTGAGACTGATCTGAGTTATTTTCATCTTTCCAAAATAGTTCTAAGCTTCCATTAACGCTAATCTCTTCAAATATCATCTATTTTCCTTCCTAATCTTAGTCAAATCATCATTAAAGGGGTAACTAACACATGGGGTTTAGAGACGATCATTTTTGGCTGATTTACATTCATCCTCCTTATCGTCCACTTTGGATCTAAGGGGAGAAATCAGTATTTTGGGTATCTGGTGAGTGGCTCTTGACCTCTCACTATACTATGCATGATTATATATAGTTAAAAATGATGTTTTTAACATGATTTTGATTCTAAAACATTTTCTAACTTTAATCACATTTTCATATATGTTTATGGCCGAAATTAAAAGTTTTTAACATGGTTTTTAAATGATTTTAACCCATTTGGTCCATATTGAAAGATATGTGTGTGTGTGTGTATAGTATTTCAATGTTATGCTTCGATATGGTTTACTAGTGCTTTTAAGTAGTTAGGAAAGAGGTTGTCGAATTAGGCAAATTGAAGGCGAAGTTGGTCGAAATTGGATGAAACTTAGAGGAGAGGCTCAAAAGTATGGGAGAAGCCCAGGGTTCAAGTCATACCAAGTTTGAAGCAAAAGGGTGGATTCGGTATCGAGAGGTTTTGGTCGGTACGAAAACCATTCGGTGGGATATGGTGCTTCGGTTTGAGGCTAAGAGTGATGAGCAAAAGCCAACTGCCAAAATTTGGCTAAGTATTGGGCTCGGTACTAAGAGCTTTTTCGAAGAGTGGCTGGGGTCTAAACACCTTAAAGATGGAGTACTGGAAGAGAAGGACACCAAGAAAGAAGCAAGGAAGAAACTTAGCCAAAATTGGCTAAGTATACCACTTGGTACCGATGATCTAATTGGTGCCGAGAGGTGGCTATTGATGGAATTGGGGTGAAACTCCCAAAGGGGAAGCATAAGCTATGCATGTCGTGCAGAAGGTGTTAATTGTTCAGTTAGAGTTTGATGGTGACATAGCAGCACGATGATAGCTTCAGGACTTCGGTGATGGCGACTTGACGGTGAATGGAGTTGGGTTCCAATGATGGCGGCTCGATGTTGAAAGGAGTCATGAGGATGGTTGACTATAAATGGGCGGGTTCTAGGAAGGGCGACCCATGGATAAGATGTTGAATGGTTCTATCATAGAATGAAGGAACATGGAATGGTTCCTTGAGGACAATGGAAGCTAGGTGGAGCAATAAAGGGCTTGGATATGCGTGCGAAGGATCGTTGATACTCGACGTGTTTTTTGATGTACTCAAAAGTAGAGGTATTGCGAGGACACTCATGGGTATTATATTTGGCTAACCTAGATAGGTTGTTTCAGTTTGTGTTACTTGGACCGATGGAATATGTCTAGTATCAACCTCGGGCTACAGGCAAATACACTGAAAATTAGGACTTCCATCAATCCCTAGCAAAAGAAAGGCGGCATGGATTATCATATATTTAGAGCACATTGAGTGATATTGAGGATCATTTAATGTGTTATATTGTTGATTTGATTATCTTCTTCTATAGTCTATCCTCTAGGGATGTCACTCGAGATAGGTATTGGGGATCGAGACACTTGGACACACATCATTGTACTTAGTTCGCTTTATACCTTTATGATTGTAAGATCCCATCTCTATACCCGGAGTAATATCGTTGGATAATACGAAGAATGAGGCTATGTGATGTACACACGTGAATGTTCTTTTGGACTAATACTAGTGCTTATTGAAATATCAAATGAATAACTCACCTATACATACGTTGTATCGGTATAAAATAATAATCACGCATGCCTTCAAGATAGAACAATAAAAAATATATAGTGAATAACAGAGAACATAGGGTCAATCGCAGCGATGACATATATAATATAATAATAAACAGCATAGATTGATATATATATATATATATATCAGTGCCAAAATGTAAAATGAATCAATGTCATACAAGTATACAATAAAACTCCTAACATATATCTCCTCTAAACCCATTAAAATGAATGTTGGTCACGTCATCCATGTACGTGAAATGTCTCGGACTGACCCGAATATTATATAAATGATAATATATAAATGATAAACGGATCAGACCATATTTAATTCAATGATTGTGCATATATATATAGATAGAGAATATTTATAGTATAACAGTGATGACATACACACTATAATACAATAAGATAGCAACAACCATAACACTCAATATAAATATGTCATCACCCATATAAATTACATTGAATATTAACTCATCAAAACAATAAAAATAGGCGAATCATCTATATCTAAAATCACCATCAAATCCAGAAATCATCAGTGGTGAGATATCCTCAAGTAACGCTAGGCAATGGCTAAGCAACGCCTACTATATCTCTTAACCTCATACTATAAAATCACATTGTCAAATCATAAAAGTAATAAGAAAGATTTGATCCAGTTCATAACAATAAGAAAGATATGCAAACTGTATCTCGATCCACTGCCCATGGGGAAGCCAAACTATCGACCGGAAGTTCCTAAGAGATAGAAACAACAAACCTAATATAAGTAGGCTGTCTTCCCAAGAAGGATACGGGGTTGACCATATCTGGACATAGTCTCTGGTATAATCTCATCCATACATAGTATATGTCTATCTACTATCCACATGCATTGTAATGATCCCGTTTTTAAGCCAAATTGAATTTAGTAATTAAATTAAATTTTAGGATTAAATTGTGAATTAATTTGAATTTTTTACAAAATAAATAAGATAATTGTTTATTTATATACGTACAAATAGATTGTAAATAGAATTTGAATTTGAAAATTCTAAAATGAAATATCATAAAAATAAATTGGATTTAAAAACTAATGAATATATGTTTTCTAATATATATATATATATATATATATATATATATTGTAATTTGGAAGTTATATTTTGAATTTAATTTTCAAAAGCTATTTAAAGATTAATTCTAATATATGTATATATATGTGTGTGTGTGTTTATTATTAATTTATGATTAGATTCTAAAATCATTTCCTTTAAAAGTTATATAAGTATAAATAATAGAAAATGAATTAATAAAAAATCTATTGATAAATATTTATTAATATTAGATATAATAGTTTTAGTTGAAAAGGATTTAATAAAAGGTTTAATATTCTTTCTTTTAAATTTTTACATAAATAAACATTTAAAACATATGTTAGTATAAGTTTGAAAATATAAAACATATATATAATATGTAAAGATAAATTGAAAATATAATATAAAATTATACAAAAACATTTAATAACATGCAAAAGACAAGTGTAAACAATTTTAACATGTAAATTAACAGGTGTAATCATCTTTGCATGCAAATTACAAATGTCATGTTTTAATTATCTTTTCATTTTTTTAAATAAGAAATCAAGGCTATAAATATACTACTTCTCATATCTTTCATTTGCTTTCATTTAAAATTTTACTCAAAAATCCAAAACCTGAGCAAAATCAAACCTAAGAAAAGAAACTACAAACTAAAATTAGAAAACAAATCAAAAGTAAACAACCTCTGTTCAAAACCAAACCTGAAACAAACCTGAGATTAAAAGAATCAGCTAACAAATCTTCTACAAATTCAAACCTGAAGCAATCAGAATCGAAACAACAAGCAAGATCAGATCAATTCAACATAAAGTGGGTTCAAATCAAATCAAGTTTCAGATCATTTCCCAGTTTTTCAAATTCAAAACAAAGATCCAGGTTTCCCTGTTCTTCATAAACATGTGAGTAAACTTCACCTCTAAAAACTTTTTTAGTCCTCTTTATTTACTTATGCCTGGGATGATTGACGAGGATAATGCTTTGAAAATGTTTTTTGGATGTAAATTATGCTTGCATGTGTATAAACATGCAAATATTTTAGTGTGCATGTCTGTATGTAAATAAATATCCCTGTTTTTGTATTTACAGGTTTTAAAACAAATTCCAATAAAATCAAAAGCTCTTCACTTATTCACTTATATGCTTTGATATTTAAACTAAAAGTATTTGAATTAACAAGATCTTGATTTAAAAAATAATTGTAAGTATAATTAGTTGAGTATTTTCTAGAAATTAGAAAAATACAGTAAAAGCTTAAAAACATGTCAAATTCGAGTATCATGTTTTCTTGTTTCACTTGCATGACCTAATTCGTATTTAAAAATCATGAACTTTAATGATGAAAACAAGATTTTTAAGTTTAGAAGTCTTGAGAATTCTCGGGTTGAACCGAAAATGGAATTGTGGCAATTTCTGACGATTGGAGGTTGTAGAGGTCGGGATCGCTGCTGGAGGAAGCTCGGAGGTCGTGGGTCTTGTTAAAAATGGTGATAGAATTTATCGATCACCGTGGTTAACGAATGGCGTCGTAATAGGGTTTAAGGACCTGATTTGGTCATGGTTGGAAATCGAATTGCTGCATCATCGGAGTTGCATCGGAGTCGGCCAATGTAAGGCGATTAGGAAGAGGATGGTTTGACGAGTCTTTTGGCGGAGCGGCGAGGTCTCTTGCGATCGAATTGGTCGGCACGAGGTGTTTTCAGATGATCAGTTTTGGGTTCTAGTTTGTACTGACTTACTCGATTTCGATTCTGGTAATCGTCGAGGGTTCTGGGTGTTTGCCTGAGTCGAGATGGTCATCGGTGACTTGGGTGAGGTAACGACGATGGTCGGAGCAATTCCGATCATATGTGCACGTGCCCATGTGCACGTTTGAATCTGGGAGTTATTGTGGTGATCGAGGAAGAAGAGTGAACCTCGGGTTTGGTCTCGGGGATTTGGTCCATTGGCTCGAGTTTGCCCTCGTTGTTTGCGAATGATTACAACAGTTTTTTTCTTAAAAACAATGCAAAGTTTGAAAAGAAAAGAAAGGAAGTGACTCGGGGGTTTTGGGATTTGACTCGGGGTAAGGCTCGGGGGTTTTCGAGTTTGTCTCGGGTACATCTTATAACAATTTTAAATTTTTAGGTAAACAAGTTTAAAAGTTAAAAAAATTCTTAATTAATTCTATTATATGATAATTATCTTATTTAAGTTGGGATTAGTTAAAAGTTTGAAATAAATTATTTTAAATTAATTAAGTTTAAGGTATTTTATTATATACTATTATTTTAAATAAATTCTTAAGTTATTTGAATAAGTTTAAACAATGTAATGAAATAATTAAAGAAGGTGAAATGATTTTAATTATTAATTAACTTAATGGTCTTAAGTTAACTCATGTGTTGATGATAAATTAATTTCAAAAGCTATTTCCAAACAAGTTTTCAAGATTAAAATTTTAAAGATTAAATGTTGTTAAAAGTTAATTGTTTTGGTTTTGAAATAATTATATATTATGATAATAATAAATTAATCCCTAAGTATTTTCAAATGGAATTCAATAATGTTTGAATTAAACAAGTGTTTAAGATAAGTATATTAAAAACTTTAAATTAAAGGTAATTTTGAATAAAATAATTTCAAACTTTAAATTCAAATAAGTTTTAATGATGTAACTAAGTGATTAATTAAGGTATATGGTTTATCTTAATTATTTAAGATCTTAGTAATTGGAATATAATTTCTTAATGTAATTAAAGGATCATTGATTAGTGTGATTAAATAATAATGATTACTTAAGGTAAGTAATTAAAGAATCATTAATAAATGTAAATAATTAAAGGTTAATTAATGTAATTGATTAAAGGTTAAATAATTAATAATTAATGGTTTATTAATTACGTAATTAAAGGATGATTGATTAATGATTAAAGAGTAATTAATCAAGTGATTAAGGATAATTACTTAATATGATTAATTAAAGATAATCACTTATTGTAATTGATTAAGGATAATCAATTAATGTATTAAATTAAAGGCTAATCATTACTTAATGGTTAATAACTTAATATAAATTAATTAAGGATAACTAATTAATTAAATGATAATTAATTAAGGGTTAATTTGTTAATGTAATTAATTGAGGGTTAATTAATTAATGTATTTAATTTAAAGTTAATTAATTTATGTGATTAATTAAGGGATATTAATTACTTAAGGATAATTAATTAAGATGGGTAATTAAGGTTGATTAAATAATTTCATTAATTAAAATAATAATAATTAATTAATGTTAATTAATCAGGATTAGGTAATTAATTCATAAGTAATTAATTTATTTTTATGAGATTAATTAATCTTGCTTTTGGATGATTGGATTATATTGAATGCCTTGAATTGTTGATATCTCTAACATGTGATATTTTGTGATATGAATTGCTTTGGATTGATGATGGTAGTGATATGCAAAACCCCTAGACAAAACACACACAACACAAATATGGATTTCGCAGGAAATTGGTTAAGTCATGGGTATTTTAAATTTAAATTTTATTCAATTTTTTGAAAGAAATTTAAAAGTTGAATTTTGAATCCAAAATAGTTTGGAAGTGAAATTGGGTTAAATATGAAAAACTTTTGAAAAGGATGTTTTGAAATTAAAATTATTTTGAATAAATAATTCTGAAAATTTGAAATTTTGGAAACTATGGTTTAAAAGGGTTATACAGGTTATATAATGGATTTTAAACCATTTTAAAAGTATTTTAAATGAATTATTTTGGGAATTTAAATTTAACTCAAAATAGAGCTTGCCGAGAGTACGGCAGTTCGCTGATTTTCCGATCTATACTTTAAAAGGCTATAACTTGAGCCAATTTGATCGGATTTTCCCAAAAACGAAAAACCTTTGTTTTCAAATGATAATAGCTTGCACATAAAGAAAGAATTTCCAGTTTTTGTTGAAAGGATTTCGAGTTATGGGTAAATCAAATTTGAAATGGAAATAGTTTTGAAAAGCTATGAATGAATCTTTATTAAAGATTTGGTCAACCTTTCAAATTGAAGAGGATCTTACAGATGGATCTTTTGTTTAAAAGATTTAAAAATGGAAATTTGTTTAAACCATTCAAAAGGAAAGGTTTTGGGAAATAAGGGCTAAAAGTTGTGACTTAACTAAGATCCGACCGTATCCATATGTTTTTAAACTAAGCGCTCATTATTAGGTTAAGATGGAGGAGGACACTAAGTCATAAAACCCATTCCGAATAATGATACGACGAAATGGGATAGCATTTGAGGATGGTGGTTGAAGACCGGGTATTTTCGAAAACGAAAGGACTACATGTAGATTGTCTCTACATCGAGTGGCCTCGGTATAGAGATTACCCTATGTGATGGGGAGTCCAGTCGGGATTAGGGACATTGCAAGGACTTTTTTGAAGTGCCTTCGGTTCCATTCAGACCCAGGATGGACTTGTATGGATGTATGTATGATGTTACACTTTGAGATATAAAGCTGGTTTCTATCAAATACATTTATGTTTAGTGGCCGAGAATTTATTCTTTTAGCTTAACACCCTTCTCTGAGATGTATGAGCTTCGAGGTTATGTAGTTGGTGGTTGTCGGTGATATATTCCAAACTTGATAATGTGGCATGCTAAGTGATGATCATTGGTTGATCAAAGCATGGCTTTTGTTAAAAGAGTAGCTTTGTGGGACGAGACTTCGTCGAACCTCACACCCCGGAAATGGTCGAAACAGGAAGGATGCAGCAAGGTTATGGGGGTCGCGCCCCTCAGGGTATGTGCATTTCCTTCTGGATAAAAAGTGGTATTCTGGTATGGAGCCCAGATATTTTACTTATGTGGTTATTGGATTTGTTGAAATCCTGGGATAAAGGTCGGTTACGACCGGGGGATGTCATACTTGTGACAGTTAGTTACCTAGTAATAACGGTAACCCGGCCTTGTGTTGGCGGAGATCCGGTTAAGTTCTCGGGACGTCCCTTTAGAGGCGTACCCTTTTGGATAAAGGAAGTTCCTTAGCCTTAGCCATTTGTTGGAAATCCAATCACTCAATACGAGCCCTTTACGATTTCAGCGATAGAACCTACCACCTCAGGTGGTAGCTATAATAGGCGTGATATAATGATACTTATGCTG
This sequence comes from Allium cepa, assembly GCA_030765085.1. Taxonomy (NCBI): domain Eukaryota; kingdom Viridiplantae; phylum Streptophyta; class Magnoliopsida; order Asparagales; family Amaryllidaceae; genus Allium; species Allium cepa. Next base: position 861,508,352 of record CM060929.1, read on the forward strand.
GCTAAGATTAAATATTATACTTTCGAAATGTTTTCTACACTATGCACTAATAATAATATAAAAAGGATTTTCATATATCAAGCATGTTTGACTACTATAAGGAGAAATCTCTCCCAAGTGTATGCGATTGCATTGTGTGTGCGCCGGGAGGCCTTATGGTAGTTTCATTTTTAGAAAATCATCGAGAAATTTTTTTTATTATTTTTTTGTGATTTCTTTTTTTCAAATAACTTTTTTTTTGCTCACATCTGTCCCATGACTGACCTGAAGTTTGTTGTTTCCTTTCTAAACTATGGGTGCCCATAATTTTCCACACGGGCGGCCTAGAGTCAGGTTATCAGTAGGTTCTGGAGCTAGTTCAGATAATAGATGTAGTCTTTTGAAGCTGTTGGTTTGGAAGCCTTAGTCTTTGGAGCCTTTTGTTTTGAGTTTTGGTTCCCACGTTTGAATCTCCGGCATTTGAATACGGGTGATGTATTGGATGCCAATTTTCAGACGCTGAGACTCGGGTCGTTACAAGTGGTATCAGGGCTAAAGGTTGAGTAAGAACTTTAGCTTTGGAGTATAACTCATTAGGTGACTCATTAGAGATAGGGTAAAAATGCCCTAGAATGAGTATATTCCCTAAAATATCTTGTCCGTACGCCTCAGTCAATTCTCTTACTATTCACTGATAGTGAGAATGAGTGCAAGAAGAGGACGAGGTAGGGGACAATGGAGTACCACTATAAATGGTCGATACCCTACAACAACACTAATGGTTAGGAACAAATTTTTCCATCAATCTCTTTTTATCATCATCCAATTTCAATTCTTTGATGGCTTCTTGGAAGAAGCTTCGGTGCGGTGGGTGACCATTACTTTGGCCGCTGTCGATGGTTGCAAAGCCTAGACCCTCACATTTGTTAATTAATTAAAGGAGTTTTTTGAAGATAATCTTCTTATTTATAATAAAATTCTTAGAGTTCTATTCGACTCTGGAGTTACGCATAGTTTATTTCCTAATAAATTGTAGAAGAATTAAATCTTGAACCCGAATTCGTAAACGAACATATTTGTGTGAAGAATCCAATAGGTGGCCCTGCGAATCTTTGTTTACGTTGTAGAAAAATATTCCTATTTCGTATTCTCATCATCAGTTTCCTATCAGTTTTTTCGTTCTCGACTTGAATGAATTTGAAATTTTACTCGGAACGAATTGGTTAACAAAATATGAAGCTGAATTTTATTTTATCAATAGAATGATTTCGTTTAAAACCAAACATTGAGAATTTTATTATGATTTCTTGTGAGGATCCAAGTCCGAAGTGGAACAAGTAATGTATACTTCAGGATATTCCGACCTGAAGTTTGGAATCCATATTTATTGTGATTTTAATAAGTTAACACTTTAGAATAAATTTCTTTTACCTCGAATCGATGACCTATTCGATCAATTGCATGATGCTCGATTCTTTTCCAAGATGGATCTAACCCAAGGATTCCATCAGTTGAGAATCGTAAAAGATTGTATCCATTTGTCTGTTATTGGGGTCCATATACATTCTACGAATGGTTAGTTATACCCTTCGGACTAACCAATACCCCTACATATTTCGTAGACCTGATGACCCGAGTATTTCGTGAAGCATTGAATAAGTTTGTTCTCATATTTATTGAAGATATTCTGATCTATTCCAAATGTAAAATAGATATTTCATTTGACCTGATAAACCATTTCTCTATCTTTTTATGTTTTTGTTTGTCTCCCTGTCTAGCAAATTTCTAGGACGAAATTTTCTTAAGGGGGAATTTGTAACGATCCCATTTTTAAGCTAAATTTAATTTGGTAATTAATTTGAATTTTATGATTAAATTGTGAATTAATTTGAATTTTTTTCAAAATAAATAAGATAAGTGTTTATTTATATATGTACAAATAGATTGTAAATAGAATTTGAATTTGAAAATTCTAAAATAAAATAACATGAAAATAAATTGGATTTAAAAACTAATAAAAATATGTTTTCTAACGTGTGTGTGTGTGTGTGTGTGTACATATATATATATATATTTTGATTTGGAAGTTATATTTTGAATTTAATTTTCAAAAGCTATTTAAAGATTAATTCTAATATATATATATATATATACACACGTATGTATGTATGTATATGTTTATTATTAACATATGATTAGATTTTAAAATCATTTTCTTTAAAAGTTACATAAGTACAAATAATAGAAAATGAATTAATAAAAACTCCCTAGATAAATATTTATTAATATTAGATATAATAGTTTTAGTTGAAAAAAATTTAATAAAAGGTTTGATATTCTTTCTTTTAAAATTTTACATAAATAAACATTTAAAACATATGTTAATATAAATTTGAAACTATAAATTGAAAATATTGTATACAATTACATAAAAACATTTAATGACATGCAAAAGACAAGTGTAAACCATCTTAACATGTAAATTAACAAGTGTAATCATCTTTGCATGCAAATTACAAATGTCATGTTTTTAATTTTCTTTTCGTTTTTTTAAAAAATAAGAAATCAAGGCTATAAATATACTACTTCTCCTATCTTTCATTTGCTTTCATTTAAAATTTTATTCAAAAATCCAAAACGTGAGCAAAATCAAACGTAAGAAAAGAAACTACAAACTAAAATCAGAAAACAAATCAAAAGTAAACAACCACCTTTCAAACCAAACCTGAAACAAACCTGAGGCTAAAGAATCAGCAAACAAATCTTCTACAAATTCAAACCTGAAGCAACCAGAATCAAAACAATTAGCAAGATCAGATCAATTCAACATAAAGTGGGTTCAAATCAAATCAAGTTTCAGATCATTTCCCAGTTTTTCAAATTCAAAACAAAGATCCAAGTTTCTCTGTTCTTTATAAACATGTGAGTAAACTTCACCTCTAAAAAAAATTAATCCTCTTTATTTACTTATGCCTGGGATGATTGATGAGGATAATGCTTTGAAAATGTTTTTATGGTGTAAATTATGCTTGCATGTGTATAAACATACAAATGGTTGAGTGTGCATGTCTGTGTATATATATAGATATCCCTGTTTTTGTATTTACAGGTTTTAAAACAAATTCAATAAAAATCAAAAGCCCTTCACTTATTCACTTATGGGCTTTGATATTTAAACTAAAAGTATTTGAATTAACAAGATCTTGATTTTAAAAATAATTGTAAGCATAATTAGTTTAGTATTTTCTGGAAATTAGAAAATTACAGTAAAAACTTAAATATATGTCAAATTCGAGTACCATGTTTTCTTGTTTCACTTGCATGACCTAATTCGTATTTAAAAATCATGAATTTTAATGATGAAAGCAAGATTTTTAAGTTTGGAAATCTTGAGAATTCTCGGGTTGAACTGAAAATGGAATTGTGGCAATTTCTGACGAGTGGAGGTTGAAGGGAGGTCGGGATCGCTGCTAGAGGAAGCTCAGATGTCATGGGTCAAAAAATGGTGATATAATTTATCGATTACCATGGTTAACGAACGGCGTCGTAATAGGGTTTAAGGACCTGATTTGGTCAAGGTTGGAAATTGAATTGCTGCATCGTCGGGGTTAAATCGGAGTCGACCGGTGTATGGGGATTAGGAAGAGGATGGTCCGACGAGTCTCTTGGCGGAGCGGCGAGGTCTCTGGCAATCGGATTGGTCAGCACGAGGCATTTTCAGATGTTTAGTTTTGGGTTCCAGTTTGTATTGACTTATTCGATTTCGATTCTGGTAATCATCGAGGGTTCTTGGTGTTTGCCTGAGTCGAGATGGTCAACGGTGACTTGGGTGAGGTAGCGGCGATGGTCGGAGCAATTCCGATCATCTGTCCACGTGCATGTGTGCATGTTTGAGTCTGGGAGTTGTTGTGGTGATCGAGGAAGAAGAGTGAACCTCAGGTTTGGTCTCGGGGATTTGGTCTGTTGGCTCGAGTTTGCCCTCGTATTGTTCGCGAATGATTACAACAGTTTTAAATTTAAAAGATACAAAGTAAAGTTTAAAAGAAAAGAAAGGAAGTGACTCGGGGGTTTTGGGATTTGACTCGGCGTAAGGCTTTGGGGTTTCCGAGTTTGTCTCGGGTACATCCTATAACAGTTTTAAATTTTTAGTTAAACAAGTTTAAAATTTAAACAAATTCTAAATTAATTCTAATATATGATAATTATCTTATTTATGTTGGGATTAGTTATAAGTTTGAAATAAATTATTTTAAATTAATTAAGTTTAAGGTATTTTATTATATACCTATTATTTTAAATAAATTCTTAAGTTATTTAAATAATTTTAAACAGTGTAATGAAATAATTAATTAAAGAAGGTGAAATGATTTTAATTATTAATTAACTTAATGGTCTTAAGTTAATTCTTGTATTGATGACAAATTAATTTCAAAAGTTATTTTGAAACAAATTTTCAAGATTAAAATTTTAAAGATTAAATGTTGTTAAAAGTTAATTGTTTTGGTTTTGAAATAATTGAATATTATGATAATAATAAATTAATCCCTAAGTATTTTCAAATGGAATTTAATAATGTTTGAATTAAACAAGTGTTTAAGATAAGTATATTAAAAACTTTAAATGAAAGGTGATTTTGAATAAAATAATTTCAAACTTTAAATTCAAATAAATTTTAATGATGTAACTAAGTGATTAATTAAGGTATATGGTTTACCTTAATTATTTAAGGTATTAGTAATTGAAATATAATTTCTTAATGTAATTATAGGATCATTGATTAGTGTGGTTAATTAATGATGATTACTTAAGTTAAGTAATTAAAGAATCATTAATTAGTGTAAATAATTAAAGGTAAATTAATGTAATTGATTAAAGGTTAATTAATTAATAATTAAAGGTTAATTAATTAAGTAATTAAAGGATGAATGATTAATAATTAAAGAGTAATTAATCAAGTGATTAAGGATAATACCTTAATATAATTAATTAAAGATAATCACTTATTGTAATTGATTAAGGATAACCAATTAATGTATTTAATTAAAGGTTAATTAATTACTCAAAGGTTAATGACTTAATACAAATTAATTAAGGATAATTAATTAATTAAATGATAATAAATTAAGGGTTAATTTGTTAACGTAATTAATTGAGGGTTAACTAATTGATGTAATTAATTTAAAGTTAATTAATCTATGTTATTAATTAAGGGATAATTAATTAAATAAGGATAATTAATTAAGATGGGTAACTAAGGTTGATTAATTAATTTCATTAATTAAAATAATAACAAATGGTTTGTAATTAATTAATGTTAATTAATCGGGATTAGGTAATTAATTCATAAGTAGTTAATTTAATTTTATGAGATTAGTTAATCTTTCTTATGGATGATTGGATTATATTGAATGCCTTGAATTGTTGACATCTCTAATATGTGATATTTTATGATATGAGTTGCTTTGTATTGAGTTGTGATAAATGTAAGTTATTTATCTGTGATGAATTGACATGCTTATATGTGAATGGAAAATAAGCATTATAGGATTATACCGCTTATTGATATTATTGTGCTTGGATTGATGATGGTTGTGATATGCAAAACTCCTAGACAAAACACACACACACAAATATGGATTTCGCGGGAAATTGGTTAAGTCATGGGAATTTTGAATTTAAATTTTATTCAATTTAATGAAAGAAATTTAAAAGTTGAATTTTGAATCCAAAGATTTCGAAGTGAAATTGGGTTAAATATGAAAAACTTTTGAAAAGGAAGTTTTGAAATTAAAATTATTTTGAATAAATAGTTTTGAAAATTTGACATTTTGGAAATTACGGTTTAAAAGGGTTATACATGTTATATAATGAATTTTAAACCATTTTTAAAAGTATTTTAAATGAATTATTTTGGGAATTTAAATTTAACTCAAAATAGGGTTGCCAAGAGTTCGGCAGCTCGCAGATTTTCCGATTTATACTTTGAGAGGCTATAACTTGAGCCAATTTGATCAGATTTTCCAAAAAACGAAAAACCTTGTTTTCAAATGATAATAGCTTTCACATAAAGAAAGAATTTTCAGTTTTTGTCGAAAGGATTTCGAGTTATGGGTGAATCAAATTTGAAATGGAAATAGTTTTGAAAAGCTATGAATGAATCTTTATTAAAGATTTGGTCAACCTTGTTTTAAATTGAAGAAGATCTTAGAAATGGATCTTTTGTTTTAAAGATTTAAAAATGGAAATTTTTTTAAACCATTCAAAAGGAAAGGTTTTGGGTAATAAGGGCTAAAAGTTGTGATTTAAATAAGATCCGACTGTATCCATATGTTTTTAAAATAAGCGCTCATTATTCGGTTAAGCCAAGGGAGGACGTTAAATCATAAAACCCATTTCGAATAATGATATGATGAAATGAGATAGCATTTGAAGATGGTGATTGAAGATCGGGTATTTTCGAAAATTAAATGACTACCTGTTGATTGTCTCTGCACCGAGTAGCCCCGGTATAGAGATTACCCTAAGTGATGGGGAGTCCGGTCGGGATTGGGGATATCCGGATTTGTAAGGACTTCTTCTAAAGTGCCTTCGGTTCCATTCAAACCCAGGATGGACTTGTATGGATGTATGTTTGACGTCACACTTTGAGATATAAAGCTGGTTTCTATCAAATACATTTCTGTCTGGTGGCGGAGAATTTATTCTCTTAGCTTAACACCCTTCTCTGAGACGTATGAGATCAGAGGTTGTGTTGTTGATGGTTACTAGTGATATGTTACCAACTTGGTAATGTGGCATGCTAAGTGCTGATCATTAGTTGATCAAAGTATGGATTTTATGAAAAGCGTAGCTTTGTGGGACGAGACATCATCGAACCTCACACCCCGGAAATGGTCGAAACAGGAAGGATGCAGCAAGGCTATGGGGTCGCACCCCTTGGGGTATGTGCATTTCCTTCTGGATAAAAAGTGGTATTCTGGTGTGGAGCCCAAATATTTTACTTATGTGGTTGTTGGAATTTATTGGAATCCCGGGATAAAGGTCGGTTACAACCGAAGGATGGCATACTCGTGACAGTTAGTTACAAAGTTACAGAGATAACCCTGCCTTGTGTTAGCGGAGATCCGGTTAGGTTCTCATGGTGTCCCTCCAGAGGCATACCTTTTCGGATGAAGGAAGTTCCTTAGCCTTGGCCATTTGTTGGAAATCCAATCACTCAATACGAACCCTTTACGATTTTGGTTGTCGAACCTACCACCTCAGGTGGAAGCTATAGTAGGTGTAATATAATGGTACCTATACTGCTAAGATTAATATTATACTTTCAAAATGTTTTCCACACTATGCACTAATAATAATACCAAACGGATTTTCACGTATCAAGCATGTTTGGCTATGTAAGGAGAAATCTCCCCCAAGTGTGTGCGATTTCATTGTGTGTGTGCCGGGAGGCTTTATGGTAGTTTCATTTTCCAGAAAGCATGGCGGATTTCTTTTTATTTCTGTTTATGATTTCTTTTGTTCAAATAACTGTTTTTGTTTGCTCACACCAGTCCCATAACTGACCTGGAGTTTATTGTTCCCTTTCTAAACTCTGGATGTCCATAATTTTCCACACGGGCAGCCTAAGTCAGGTTATCAGTAGGTTCTGGAGCTAGTTCAGATAATAGATGTAGTCTTTGGAAGCCTTGGTTTGGAAGCCTTAGTCTTTGGAGCCTTTGGTTTTGAGTTTTGGTTTGGGGCTTTGGAGCTTTGGAATGAAGATGCAATATGTTGGATTCTCGCTCTCTCTCTTTAGGAAGATAATGCTATGTTATTCCACTGTTATATCTACTTTGGCTCTGATATTGTTATCAGATATTGTATTCATGTTGTATCCATTTTGTGTATCAATAAAATTCTTCTTTGTTTCCGTTGTGTTGTTTTCACCTAATGTGTTATAAGCTCCGACGAATCGGACTCCAACGTTTGAATCTCCGGCATTCGAATATGAGTGACGTATTGGATGCCGATTTTAGGACGCTGAGGCTCAGTTCATTACATACATATACATACATCACATATATCGGAACCAAACGGGAGACTGGCAGCACGTCTTCTTTCTTCCGAAGCCACATGTGATCCATATGATGTGACTCCTACAGTCATCGGTTATCTCTCCCTTCCTGATATCGTTATAATCCACTATTGGCCCGATAATGCGTAGCTTCTTCTACTACGAATATCAAACATGTACTCCTATCTCAACTAACTTTTGGCCTATACTCTGCATTGTAAATCCTCTATGCTCAACTTATCGTTGCATTTCTACAGCATGCACATGTGTAACTACAAGTGTACAATCAATAGCCCCAAATAATTTTTAAAATATGAATAATATCAGTTTGATGTCCTAATTTGTTCTAATAATTTATTAAACTCCAAGACTACCCATTTAGTAATATCTTCAAACAGTAATAAAACAAATTTCAAAATCTTCATGAAAATAAACACAAACGACAATATTTGGTCATTGAAATATTTTAACGATTGCTCGCTTAGGAAGAGATAAAGCAATTGTATACAGAAAGATGACTACCACTTCTATAATGAAAATGTCACAAATTTTCTTCAAACCGTAACCTTCCAATAATTCGCACAATGTGAGAAAACAAGGCCTCAATTGCAAGTTTTATTGACAACGTTTTGCATGACCGCACGGTACATTATTAACCAAGTGAATTCACTTGTATTCAGAAGTGTGAATTCGAGAGATTGGATTTTTCTGTAGTGATCTGATTCTCATAATAGCTCGTATATGAGCCAGATCTTCGGCATTGAAATATGTTGGATAACCTTCATCTACCATTTCAAACATTAAGATGAAGTAGAAGATGTTAATAAGAAGATGAAGAAATGATGAGAAGATGTGGTGAAGTGGTAATGAGATTTTAGGGGAATTTATATGTGGAAGAATGTAAACTGTTGGATTACCGTTGGCATCAGACTCGTCCGACGCCTCAGACGCTAATCAATTCTTTTATAAAGGTTTTGTTGGTGAACTTTTTCATTCTCCAACTCCTCAATTGAGTACAAAGTAATTAATCTGCTAATTACTCCTTTGATTTTAGTTAGCAAAACTAAGTAGTCTTAATTTTGCGGTGAAGTAGTGACTATGCTGCTAAATGCTTACACAATCAAATAGTTGCACTTTAACTATCCATTAAAATGCTAAATCCAATCAATGTTTAATTGGACCATGATGAAAGTAGTACTGAAAACTACCAGGAATATAACAAAAGCAAAGATATAACAAAGGATACGGGGAATTTATGTGGTTAAGATTTTAAGGAATCCCACATCCATAGAGAAAGTTTCTCTTTCTTCCTTTATCATTGATATTTTACAGTATTTCATGGCAGAAGGTACAATTAAACCTTAAAAGTTTAGAAAAGAAAAAATATCAGAAGCCCTTAAAAGGAAAAAAGAAGGCCCCTTTCATGTTAAAGTGCCTTTTCTATTTATAGTATTAATACATACGCAGATTACAAGAATAATTTTCTCACCAGCATCTGTCAGCCCTTGGATTCTACCAGATGTCATCTATCTGTGCTGTCAATTTGATGTTCATGGATTGATGTGGTGCCTTTGGCGGGAAGTTTGAATGAAGGCGGGAATTCCCAAAAATAGAGCGGGGATGCTTGAAATTGTGGCGAAAGGATCCAATTTGAATTGACCTTGCATATGGGCCTTTGGAGGAACATTATGCATCACTCATTGGCCTCGAAGTACTACCATCATGCCCGTGCCGACCGGTGTATGATTTTTTCATGATGTTGTGGTACTGATTTTTGATTTTTGCTTGCTCATTAGACATCATACTAAGTTGAAGCCTTACTACCCTACCCCGTTTCATTATTACAGTTGACATGACATGCACTTTCTGTGTATTCGGGGCTAGTCATAATCTATACTGGTGGCAATTTGAGTTGCCTTTGTCGCCTATATGCTCGGGATGCTAGTGAGGAAGAAGGGGCTTCCATATATCTGTCCCTACTTAAGAGGATATAATTGAAGCATTTCCCGAGTGGCCCTGTATACAGTCCATTGGAGTACTTTTGATCCCTTAAGGTACTGTTTAGGCTTCCCCCGGTATATGCTGGTACAAACCTATTCTTGTAGGTGTTGATGAAGTATGAGTTTCGAAGATGCGGTCAGCTCATTTCAGGGTGTACAATCCCCTAGAATTAGTTGTAATATACTCTTTCCTAATGCATGCAGTATTTGCCTTCTACCGTGATTCTCTTTACTACAGGCTTCGAGTCAGGTTAGGTAGCATGGCCTCAAGATGGCTTCATGTATAGTATGAGTTTGATTGATTCACTTCCTTCTTCCTCTCCGTCAACTTTTCGAAGGTGGCTTTCTAAGCCTTGTATGTTGCCCTATTTTCTTTAAAACCAGTTCGCGGTAAGAATGGGTGTGTCATTTTCCCCAAGTCTGCTGCGACTACGGGTCATGGTAGACTTGTCATCTTAACCGCCCAACTGCACATCTTGTCATTTAAGCCCAAATTCTCTTTCTTTCCAGGTATTTAGGATGTGGGATGTTGTGATCTGTCCTATATTTAGATTTTGCGTATTGCATTCGATTTGGCACCATCATTCTTATTTCTGAAACTGTCATTTCCACTTATATAATGTGTTGTTAGTACCACTATTGAGTTAAGGTGGGGGGTTGTATGTTTGGTACGACCCACCCGCTTTATTTAAAGGTGCAATGTCCTTGGCTGCAAGCTTGAAATGACCTAGCCCTTATTTTGGGGGTATAATGTCATACATATGCTTAACCGAATCTTTGTCTAGCATCGTCATTCACATTTCTAAACTTGTTGTTATCGCTCGTAGATTGCATTGCAACTGTAGAACGACGACGGTGAGCTATGAGAAATTTGTTTGTGCACTTGGCACGGTCCTCTTAGCTATTTGGGAGGGGACTAAGAGAAGATTCGACTAAGAATCAGGTCATGCATATACAACACTTTTTGCATGTGCATGATTTTTTTTTGCTGGTTCTGGCTGTCAAATATCCATACATCCAGTTTGCTATGCTGAATTACATAACATAGAGGTTTTTTATACTGGTTTGGGCCGTCGAATATCCCCACGACCAGTTTGACTATGTTATGATTGCGTTCATAGAAATATTTAAATGCAGCAGGGCAGTTTAATATCCCTATGTCTAGTGCCCTAATTTAGCTACAAAGTCGGATTACATTGATGCAAGTCCAAATATGTAGGTCCAGTTTCACCACTCTCAGTGTTGAGAGTGTCGTCTTCGTCTACTAACCTCGTGTACTGCTAAATCCTCGACCATTGGCTGTGAACTATGAACCGAGCATTTAAATTTTGCTAAAGATAATACAAAGATTTTTATACTGGTTCGGGCTGTATAATTTCCCTACGTCCAGATTATATTATTGTTACTTCTTCATAATACTATAATGTACACCACATAAGAAATGTAAATTAGACAAGTAAGGTCTGAGATGATCCGAGTTCCAAGTTCTTGGAGCTAGGTTGCCATCAGATCTAGATAATCAGTACACCCCGTCTGTTAAAACCTCTGCTATGACTAGAGGACCTTCCCAGTTTGGTCCTAATGCTTCATCCACTGGATCCTTTGTATTGGCCATTACTCTCCGCAAAACCAAATCCCCTTTATAAAAGTTTTTTCTCTGAGTCTTATATTATAATTATTTGTCATATTTTGTTAATACATGGCCGCTACTACTACAGCTTCATCCCTTCTCTCCTGGATGAGATCCAAGGTAGCTTCTTTCAATTTCTTAATCTTTTCCGTGGTATATGATATTCTTCCATATGACAGGATTTCTACTTCGATAGGTAACATGGTCCTATATCCATAGGTCAATGAAAAAGGAGCGTGACCCGTAGTAGATTTGGTTGAAGTTCAGTAGGCCCATAATGCTAGAATGAGTTTTCTACCCATTTTCCTTTAGCGTTCTGTAGCCTTTCTTGAGCAGTTTTTGATGGTTTTGTTTGCAACTTCAACGTGTCTGTTTTCCTATGTGTGAGCGACTGAGGGAAAACTATTTATTATGTTGTTCTTCTTGCAAAGCTCCATGGATTCTTTGCTTTCAAGTTGGGTGCCATTGTCAGAATCAATTTTATAAGCTATCTCATATTTGGTAATTATGTTCCTTGGGACAAAAGTGACCATCTTCTTTGTAGTAATCATGACTAAGGGTTCTGGCTTTAACTATTTAGCTCCTCTTTTTGACATTGGAAGTGGTCCTATCAAATCAATTCCCAATATGTTGAATAACCATGGACTAGCCAGTAGGATGAGTTCAGGGGATGGTTGTTTGGGGATACTAGCAAATTGTTGACATTTGTTGCACTTCTTCACAAGTTTCTTTGCATCTTTGAGCACGGTAGGCCAATAATAGTCATGTCTTAGCACCCTTTTTGCCAACTTGTTTCCCTTTGAGTAATCACCACATTGACCCACATGTACTTCCCTCATGACCTGTACCCCCTCTTCTTTAAAAACGCACCTAAAATAAGGGGTGTAATACCCTCTCTTGTATAATGTTCCATCAAAGGAGTAGTATACGACCTTTTATCTTACACTTCGAGCCATATTTCTATTCGGGGGTAAGATTCCATTTAGAAGGAATTTCTTAACATGGGTCATCCAGTTGTTTTCCTCAATTTTTCGAAGCATGAACTCAGCGGTAGGACGCCCTTGGCTCTCTGTTGACTCTTGATATTGTATGCCTTGAATAGAGGCCAGCTGGGCTTGGGTTAGAACCAGTATTTGATTGACTCGGTTGTACTTAACTTTGCTTGATGCCTAATTGGTACCACATTTCATTAGCCACTTTGGTACTGGAAAGTTTTGCTAAATAGTCGATGGATGAGTTGCTCTCACGAGGGATTTGTTCTATCTCAGATTGTTCAAACTGCTCTAGTAATTTCCTAGATAGTTCTGCATCTTTGGCTAAGGTTAGTTCCTTTGCTTGTTAATTTTCCTACAATTGATTTACAATTAAATGAGAATCATTGTGAACTTTAATATGCATTACCTTCATTACCTAGGCCATTCGTATTTCTATGAGGAGAGTCTCATATTCTGCCACATTGTGGGTTACTTTGAAACTGAGTTGCACTACTCCATGCAGCTTTTGCCTGTATGGGGTGATCGATACATATCCAATTCCTAATCCCAGTTCATTCGGTGCTCCATATACGAACAAATGCCACAACCATAAGGCGTTTATTTCTTCCTTTGAGTGAGGATCAGCTAGTAAGTTGCATTCTGCAATAAAAACTGCAAGTGTTTGACTTTTGATTGCCTTCCTGGGATAGAAGGTAATGTCATATTAGCTAAGCTCCATTGCACACTTTAATCAGTTGCCCGATGTTTCTGGTTTCTCAGTTTTGCCTAAGAGGTTTGTTTGTGCGGATTTTAGTGGGATGCGCTTGGAAGTAGGGCTGTAGTTTTCTTGATGTAAGAGGCAAGTTGTATGTATGCTTTTCAACAACTAAGTAGTTTAGCTCTGCACCTGAAAGACGCTTTCTTGTGATATAGATGGCCCTTTGTGTCCCTTTATCCTCTCGTACCACTGTAGCACCGCTATCATTATTAGTTACAGCAAGGTAAATATATAAGTTCTCACCTGTTACCGGTTTTGGTAATATAGGAGTATTGACCAAATGGTCTTTTAGATTCTAGAATGCAGCGTCGCACTCCTCAGTCCATTTAAAATTTCGCCTCTTCTTCACTTCGTCGAAGAACCGGATGCACTTACCTGTAGTCTTGGATATGAATCTTCTTAAGGCAACTGCTCTACCATTTAGAATCATCAGATACTTTAGATTTTTTAGAATTCCTCTTACTCTTATGGAATTTATATTTTCAGGGTTTGCTTCAATACCATGTGCACTTACAATATATGCCTTATGAACTTGCCTGATTGGATAGCAAAGTTGCATTTCAAAAGATTTAGCTTCATATGGTATTTCCTTAGGACTGTGAAGGTCTTCTCTACATCTTTGACATGGTCTTGTGGTTCTCTTTATTTAGCTAGCATGTTGTCCACATATACCTTCACATTCTTTCTAATCTATTCAACAAACATCACGTTGACTGACCTTTGGTAAGTTGCCCTAATGTTCTTAAGTCTAAACGACATGACCTTATAGTAATATAACCCTTTGTTTGTTATGAAACTACTATATTCCTGATTCGATTCAAACATAGCTATCTGATTATACCTCGAACATGCATTCATGAATTAGAGTAATTCGTGCCCATTAGTTGCATCTACCAACTGGTCAATCCTTTGTAAAGGAAAGCTATCTTTCGGCATGCCTTATTGAGATCAGCAAAGTCCATGCATGTTCTCCCTTTCCCATTAGGCTTTCTTACCAGTATTGGAATGGTAATCCACTTTGGATAATATACTGTCCAAATGAACATGTTCTCCTTTAACCTCTTACCCTCAGAGCATTGTATCTTTCTAGGTCCAGAATTCTATGCTTTTGTCTGACTGGATGTGCATCTAGGTCGATGTTTAGTGTGTCGCAGTTGACGGTCAGGTCTATTTTTGTTGAAGTTGGGTACTTAGATGGCAGTAAATATTAGCACTACAAGTCTTAGGTAGTATACAACATACTATATGTGAATATATGTTCGAATCACATGACGTAAGTTTCGAACCTGTAATCTCTAGCACCAAAATTGAAGCGCCTAACCATTTGGACTATGGAGCTAGTCACGATAGGGTCTATTCCCACCATATCTGAATGAGCCCAGGTAAATACATCTACCTACCTTTTTAGGAAGTCTATTAGTTCACCCCATGCTCATGCACTAAGATTCTTCCCTATCTTGAGAACCTTTGTGGGGTCCTGGGATCTATTTGTATGCCTTCGATATCATCTACTGGCTTTAATTCTTTCTTTGTCGCCCTTAACCATGGATCCATCTCACTTTTTGGCTCCTCTTTTAGTTGGGAGTTCGAAGAAGACGCTTGTTTCTGGGCTTTCTCATAGAAATACTATGCATAAACTGAATTATATTCATCGGTGCAAATAATGTACATGTACGTTCTCTTCTCTTTTCTCTTTAAGTTTCGAGGGCGCTGGATTACTCGCCACTGTAACAGCTTGAGTACCTGATATTGTTGCAGTTTTATATTTCGATTTAACTTCATTCTTATCAATAGGAATAGTAGAAAAGATAATAGAACAGTTCGAAACAATTTACTACTGGCATTAAGAGTTACATTATTCAGTTCCCTAGCTAGAAGTTATTCCTCTCTTACTAATCCTATGCCAGATGGAGTGCTGAACTTCTTGAGCAGGTCCTTTTGAGAGAAAATTAGCTCTAGGTCAACTAGAGCGGGTCTTCCCAAGAAAGCATTATAAAGGAGAGGTTTGATCGATGACTAAAAAACTTGCATAAAATGACTTCTGTAGTGTAGCACTTCTAACTGTAACGAACAGATACATTGACCATACTGGAATGGTAGCAGTGTTATTGAAACCAAAGATCGGTTTAGCGCTGGGTTTCAGGACATCTGAAGGTATTCACTTGACCAAAATCAGACTTGAAAATGACATTGACTGAGCTTTCTGAATCGACAAATACTTTCTTCATAGTATAATTGACACTTGCACTGTAATGATAGGTGGGTCTTGATTTAGGAATACAACTCCTGCCGCATCAACTGCCATGAAGGTTATTTATGGTGTAGGTTTATGTTTGACGTGGAAGATCACCCTCTCGCTTTTAGCCTCCTACATTTATCTCTCCCATGCCTTCTTACTTACACTAGCGAGGCATAGTCCTCCATGAATTTAAGCTATCATGTTTGAAGGATTCCATCTTGACGTTCATTAGGATCTGGAGTTAGATTGCCACTCTAGTTTTGCCCAATTTCCCTGTTGAAGTGACCCAAATAACCCTTCTCGATCAACCTCTCTATCTCCTTCTTTAGATGTCGAAAGTTATCAATATGATGACTGTTCACTTTGTAGAAGCGGAAGTATCCTCCACTTTATTCTCTTTGGTCTCTTTCCTTTGTTCGACAAGTTGTAAGCTAGCTCATCTTTGACGATCTCGTATATTTGCCCAATGGGATGAGTGAGGTGGTCTTCATAGTGGGGTTTAGCTCCATTTGACGCTTTGTGTGTGGGTGATATCGGTCTGCCCCCCTTTCCTGTCATAATTGGGGGCGAATATCCCATGAGATTGCGATACGGATCGGGCTACCTCCAATTTGATGTAACCAGCCTCCCTTTCATAAAACCTTTTCATACTATGGTAGGATTTCTAGCTATTTTTGTCCCACAAAGCAGTTCCTCTCCTAATCTTGGCATGAGCTACCATTATAACGCTTCTTCGCTAGTCGTCCCAATCCAAAGAGGTTCTACCTTTAAGCGTTTAATGAAACCACATAGGCTTTCATTTTTCCCTACTTCACACATAACATGGTATGGACCTCTGGGGAGGCTTCTCTTCTTGAATTGAATTGTCTTAGGAAATCAGCATACAATTCCCTCCAAGACTAAACTTCTCCTGCCCTACTTCTTTTGAACCACCGTGAAGCTGCAGAGGATAAGCATACTGGGAACAATTTGTACCGATCAATCCTTCCCACCTTCAAGATGTCCATAAAGTATTTGAAGACACTGAGATGATCAGTAGGGTTGATGGTTTCATCAAACTTGTCAATTGTAGAGGCATTGAAGTTGTCGGGAAAATTGGCTTCAACAACTATCTCATCGAAATGGGAGCAAATTACTCCCTCTCTTTTTCCTTCAGTATTCTGCTAGCAGATCTTTGCTAGTTGTTCTACCTAAGTTCTGAGCTGGTGGATCTCGTATTCTCATGGGTCAACCTTGATGAGTTACCATCAGATGTAGTGTCCTCATGATTTTTAATAGATTGGGTTGGTTTTTCCAATAGTATGGGGGTTTATATTGGCCGGTTTGGTTTAGATTCTGGGTTAGCCTGGATTTGGCTCTTCAACTTGATGTCGGATTTTAACCCATCATCACTATTTCTATTAATAGGAGTGTCGTTATCATTCCCCACTGAATGTTCAACGTAGTAGTGCAAACGATGGAGGTGAGCTATGGAGTGAGGAGGTGAAGATGGCCTGTGAGCGATATGTTGGATCATTGTTTTCTCTGATCCCTTCATATGCTGTTTTATTTGGTATGAGAAGGATTGGAACGCAGTCAGATAGGATTTGTGGAGGCCTCAACTAGAGTTCTCCGATCAACTGAAAGTATAAGTGATTTGGGGGCAGTCTTTGTTGACAAATGTGAAGGTTTTTGGATTGGAACGATGGGTGAATCGATAGGATTCAAGTTTCGTGGTGTACAGTTTTACTAGGTATGGGAAATAAATGGCGGTTCAACCCTTCTTTAGCGCCAAAAGATGTTGGTGAACTTTTTTGTCCTCCAACTCCTTACTTAAGTACAAAGTAATTAATCAGCTAATTACTCTGTTGATTTGAATTAGCAAAACTAAGTAGTCTTAATTTTGTGGTGAAGTGGTGATTATGCCGCTGAATGCTTACGCTATTAAGTAGTTGTACTTTAACTATTCGTTAAAGTGTCAAATCCAATCGATCTTCTATTGGAGTACAAACAAGATGAAATATGATACCGAAACTGTCACGAATCTAGCAAAAGCAAAGTGTAGTAAAGGACGTGAGGAACTTATATGGTTTAGATTTAAGGAATCCTACGTCCACGGGAAAAGTTTCCCTAATTGATTTTTTATAGAATTTAATGGCAGAAGGTACAGTTAAACCTCAAAGGTTTAGAAAAGAGAAAAATGTCAGAAGCCCACCAAAATATAAAAAGGTCCCTCTCATGCTACAGTGCCTTTTCTATTTATATCAATAAGACGTACGCGGATTGCTAATTTTCTGTCCATCATCAATCAGCCCTTAGATTCTGCTAGACGTAATCTATCTATGTGATCTATTTGATGTGTACGGATTACTGAGGTGCCATTGGCTGAAAGTTTGAATGAAGGTGGGAATTCCCGAAAATTAGAGTGGGAATGTTTGAAATTGTGGCAGGAGGATCCAAATTTGAATTGACCTTGCATATGAGCGTTAGAGGAACACTAGGTGTCACTCGTTGGCCTCGAAGTACTATGATCGTGCATGTGCAGATCGATGTACGATTCCTGCATGATGCTATTATAACGACCCCATCGCTATACCCATATTATTAAAGAACATTACAAGTAATGTTGTCTGATGATACAGATAATACAGCTGGTTAAGGGCGATTGAATGTGAATATATCTTTATACTAACATTAAAACATCTTTATTACCTTTTGAGGATCTAAGCCTGATTTTTTTGACGTGTACAGTATTAATATAACGTAATAAACACAACGCTTAAAAACATACAAAATAATATATGATATAAATAAATTAGAATTATAGATCACAGCGGAATAATATACATCATATAAATAAGAGAATGCAAGTCTACAAAATATCGATACTAGGCCCATATAATATATACATGACATCCAAAAGTACAATACCAGGTACATAATGACTACTAGATAATATACATGACACAAACTCCTAAATATCAATATACACAAGAATGAAGTAAACTAAAATGGTCAAAATAGTCTACTCCAATACTAGCCAAAAATCTAGAGGTCAACGAGTTCCTGTACCTGTAGTGTCTCGGCCTGACCTGAGTAATTTTTAAAATAAACGAGTCATACTATAATTAATAAAGAGATGAGATAGTGATATCGCAATTATATGACTTAACAATAATTACAAGTAATAAATACAAATATTCCTGAAACTAGATCAGATGAACAAGGAATATAGTAGATCCAAATCAATATTTCATAAATCCATACCAAGTCTCAAAAAGATTATCATAAAAAATATAATGATAACAATTCAAAATTCATCGAAGTCAAAAGATACCGAAAGATATAATCATAAAATCTCTAAAGAAATAATCATCACTAATAAAATAATAATGGTAGTCCACATCAGCTTAATACACTGACATGAGATCGACCGAAATTTACCCACTATGTAGAAAGGAAGCCTACCAAAAGAGACTGCAAATTAGGAACGCCGCTCAAATAAAGAGCAGTCATATACCTAATATGTCCTTTGTAAATTTTCCTTTCGAAAGAGGTAAACGTCATCTAACTATACAAAACAAAAATAAAATAATGGGTTATTGTCATCCGGTCATAGGTTACGATTCATGTAAGTACCTGCCTTTCGAAAGAGATAGCTTATATTTACACCATAAAAATATCTACCGAATGAGATCTGCCTACCAAATCTAAGAATGGTATCGACTCTTGGTTCGATGAAAAATAAGTCGTCTTTTCTTGGGGATCTATGGGGCTGAAATCCGTACATACTAAGATAATACAACTCTAAAGTGTAAGTTACTTTTGCTTTAGTAATTACTAAGACTTAACTAACTATCACATACCAGAAAGTAAAATTCCACTATTTACTAAAAGCTAGTAAGTGCCACTGAGACTCTATTTAACAAATTACAATAATAAGCGAAAGAATTGTACAAAATGTCCCAAACCAATTTGATAATTCAATCATTTATTAAAATTCTATATTTTATAGAAAAACATGAAATCCCATTAAAATCTCAAATCCATCATAAATAAAATAAAAGAGTTTTAAATTAGTTTTATATACAAAGATATAGTTTTTTAAAATCACTTTTAAATCCATAAACTCATTTTAAAGAAAAGTTACTTATTTCCAAAAGCTTTTAAACTCTTTCAAAATCATTTAAACCTCTTTCACAACTAAACTCACTTAAACTAAAATTATTACATTCATAACAGCTTTTATAAAATAATACTCTATTTTATCTTTATCCTCTAAAACATTTCCATAATTTCAATGTACTTATAATAGTAAATTTTGAAAGGTTTTATGAATAAATGTTACTCATCTTAAAAAGCTTTGAATAGAAATTTTGAACTAAGAAATAAGCTAAGAATATAACATAACTTTACTATATTTTTGTGAACTAAATTCTAATAAAGTATCAAAATAGATAAAAACTCATTTTTGAAATTCTTTTAGAAACATTTAAACAATTCAAACAATAAACCCATCGAAAATTCAACATCGAGAGTCCACGTTGCTCTATAAAATATTCCATAATATGGAATTATTTAGCGACCGGAGTTGCTTTCCAACAACTTCGGTCTTACAAATAATGTATTACTTCTATACAAGTTAGAAGAATTTAATTTGCAACGAAGGTAACTCCATTTGCATATTAGCCTCTATCAATCTACCTACAATCCACGTAACACCAAACAAATAGATCTAATCTATACCATTCGACGAATTGGATAAATCACAACATGCAACCAATTGAATCTACAGCATGCAAATTTTAATTATTTCATTCAGTCCCTACCAAATATGTATGAAACTCGTAACCCAATCAGGGCATGCAAAGAGGATAAAATTATATAGATATAGCTATGTGGTTAGTATCAAATAATATCATTGATATATCACCGGTATATCTCATAACGCTCTTAAGTCGATGCATTTTCAAATTTTCACTTAAAATATCGTTATTGATATATGGCCTGATATTTGTCGATATACCGCTCCGACATTCGGCGTAAATTACATGATATGTTTTAAGAATATCGTTCATTATATATGTGTTGGAGAAGATGTATTTATAAATAAACATCTTCACATTTTCAATATTTGTTGTATATAGTGTCTTGACAATATTTAGACCATATTAGAAATCCATATGCACTAATTTTTTGTTTTACCCATACAGTTTTAGTCTTCTTTATTAGTCTTTCAATAAAGAAAACTATACTTATTCAATTATTTTATATATTTTATTTTCCATGAAGACTTACCAGTATAAAAAAGATCGTGAAAGTGCTACTTCTCTTTTTAGACGTATTTTTACCATTTCTAATTAGTAAGTTAACTTATTAGAATTCATTTTATTAATTATTATCATACATTAAAAACTAAAAGTTAAAGTGCGGTAAAGTTAAATATTTGATATATCGATAAGGAACGAGCTAATGTAGTAATTTGTATCAAATCAACATTGCTTATTCGATAACTAAATGAAAACAAAAACGATGGAACTATAAAAATGAAAATTTGAAAAATTAATATAGATGATTAGATGACTGAAGGAATAATGAATATTGTATAAAAATGAAGGAAATAATAAGGATGTACTGGATAAGAATTTCCCGGTTTTTATAAATATATATCATGATTTTTTTAATAGAGTATCTCAGTAAATTGATTGTAATCTATAAACCATATGCAATCAGTCTTTTTATCGTATTTGGAATTATTTGTCCAATTATTTGAAAACTTAACATCAATATAATAGTATAACATATTATGATATCATTGGTAATATGTTCTACACATGTCAGATATATTACCGATATTATCACGATATTTTAAAATATCCCATATCGATACTTGACTGATACATACTCGATACTAATATTAACTACTTAGAGATATAGATATGTGAGTTAGGATAACTCATCTCGATCCAAAAGCTAGCAGAGCATTCAATCTTTGTTTCAGCCTGAATTTTGATCACTCTCCAATTCTACCATTGCCACGACATGCTAGCCTTCGACTAATGCGGTTGAACTGCCTCGCGTCCGAAATCAACGTCGCATGCCTCCACCAACATCGCAATCCTAGTCGCCGTAGTTATATGCATTGCATACGTCCCCTCTGCTCTGCCAGCAATCACACGGCCAACCTTTAGCCTATGCCATCCTCCATTAACGCGCCTCCAATGGCCACGCTCGCAGATCCCAGGTGGCGCCCTTGCTTCTAGTCGTCGCCGACAACGATGTCACAATTGCAGTAACAGCCTCGCATTGCCCGCTTAGATTGCTGCCTCTCCCTAGCTTGCTTCAACCTCTAATGCTAATTAATTTGTTTTTTTCCTTTAATTGATCGCATGATGAGCTAGGCCAAAATGCAGTGGAATGAGTTGATTTGGGGAAGATCATCTGGAATTTGAAGATTCTGGGATTGAATTAGGTAAGGAAAAATGAAGATTAATGGGCTTGGGTATATATTTTTTTTGCCTCATCTGGTTAAGGATTATTTTTAAATTTCCACTTTGCTATTTATTTAATTCTTTTACATTTAAACTTAAAGACAAATGCTTGTTATTTATTTATAAATATACCAATCATCGAGATTGATATACACTTCTTTCTACAAATTATATTTTGATAACTAAACAGCTCTTTTCAATTTAGACTTCTCTATTTCTATTTATTTAATTTATTTCCAACACGTATTTAATAAATTATGTCGGATATGCAAATCCAATAATTATTCATCTTCATTGATTTATTGATTATATTGAACATCAAATATGACTATGTTTTATTTTTCAAGTGTGTAAAATTATTTACACTTTAAAAAATTTTATATTTAATTATAACACTTTATTAAATTTGATATAATTTCTAAAAATTAATTTATTAATTAGTATGATTTGTTAAAAAAATCTTTTAGTTAATAGGTCGCTTAAATAAAAAAATTATTTCCGAAGTACTAATAAAAGGATCGAATTCGGATACTTCTATTGCAATTACATTTATCCAATATTAAGGTTTTGAAAAAGAGTTGCTATAGGCTTTCGTCCTAATGAAAATTGCATCCTCACAATTTCTTATAGAGTGATGTTACATAAACACTCAAACATAACTCACTTCATATTGTATAATCAAGATGAATCTCGTTCATTTCTCTAATTGGTTAATATTAAAATCAAACTTATCGTAAGTTATAAACTTCAATAGACTCATTTATTAACCTTTATTTCTTCATATACGAAATTTATTGAAAAATTTTCTAAGTGTTAGAATTTTTGTAAAAAATAGACAGTCTCCTTTGTACGGAGGGTCATTTGCAATGTTACAAATGTAATATATACAATACATCGACTACATGGTTGGAAACACAATATATATTAATATTCTAACACTTCTGTATTTTAATCCAAAAACCTACCTTTATTTCATCATTATAAAGTAGTTTACTAAATTTTATGCGAGAAAAAGAAAGTCTGCACTACATTCCAATCCACGTACCCTTCTTGTACCTATGCTTAACTCAATTCAAAGTATAAATATCATATAAATAAATTTTAATAATATGATGTTGGAAGTCGCTGAAATGAAATTTTGTACAGATCAAATTCGTGTTCTGCTACATTACCAGGCATCTACACATTAAAACTTATGATACTTGAAACCATGATATTTTGTTATTCCATATACAAAAAGGGTAAACCCCCGGTATAACATTAAATGCATACAAAAATTACATGAATTGGAAAATAAATCATAAAATGTTAGAAATGAATGGGCATTTCATTGGGAAATGTGAAGGCATTAAATGCCTTAGGAAATGAATCGTCCCACATCTTAGAATAGAATATATATTTTGTGTTTATATACTAAGATGTGGACACTATTATAGTTACTATGGGACAAAGCATAAGCATGGTGGGTGGTGCAACACACCACCTAGCATGCGTGCACTCGTGCCCGAACCCTACCTGAACCTGCACCCGCATCGGTGGCTCGAACGAATGGGTGTTTGAGGCGTATTAGAAGCACTTTGCAGTTGGCAGTTGACTTGACTTGGCTGTTTAGACCGAACAGTTTTTGTCCATTCGAATTCAAACGGTCGCATCTCCAGGTAAAGGATCGCATCCTTTCCAATAGTCTCAACCGTTCGAACAGTCACCTATTATCAAATAGGAACCTCCATGCGCCTATATATTGGTAGAACTAAAACAGGAAATAGATATAGTAAGTTTTTTCTACATTTTATTCCTCTCGCACAACACTCTGTTCTTACATAAACTCTCTTGGGTTCATCGTTGCTCTGTGATTATTGCACAACATCATAGAGGCAGGTCCATTTCATCTTGGAAAACAATTGTTCGATATCCTTACGTGCCGTAAAGGGAGAAACATAGTTCAAGGAAACATTTTTTCACTAGACTCGGACAATCTAATCGATGATATATCTACTGCATAATCTGTTTACTGCACAGTTCTATTCGTAACAGTTTTTGCAACATAGTTATGACAGTTTTGTTGTTGTTGCAATTTTGCAACATAATCGTAATAGTTTTGCAATATATTTGTAACGGTTCTTTACTCATAACAGTTTTGTGGTTGTTGAAATTTTGTAACTTAATCATAAAACTTTCGTAACATTTCTATAACGTATTGTTAACAATATTGATTTATTTTTGGCTGTTTTTGTAGAGGACAAAGTCTCATGAAAGAAATACTTCTGCACCAATACAAACTTGATTACAATTCAGTCTGCAAATATGGTTCCAACAACGGCGTTGTCTCATGGAGAAAGGCTGGAAAAGTTCACAGAAATGGACTTCGAACGCTGGCAGCAAAAGATGTTGTTCTATTTGACAACTTTGGGCCTTGCAAAGTTTCTTACAGTAGATGCTCCCATAGTCGAAGGGTTTGAACTGTGAGAAATGCGGATTACGGATCTTAAGGCTAGGATTAACACTAGAGGGAGGATGAATAGTGTTAATAAAGAATTACTAAATCTTTTTGATTTTAATATAATTTAGACACCGATTTATGCAATATACAGACACGGATATGATCACAGAAACAAACACAGATGCATAAATTAAAATAAAGCAGTAAAGGAAAGAACACATCGGATTTTATACTGGTTCGGATTTACCCTAGATCCAGTCCCGCAACACAAGTACGCATTTCCTTTCAAAAGCAATTGTACAATTACACCCTTGGTTTCAAGGCTACGGGGTACACCCTCCAGAATTTCTATCCTCTGGGTAGAGATACTTGATTTCCGGGCCACAAGTTCACCTAATTGATTTACCAAAGTTACAATCACATCTTTTCTCTTTTGATTGATTTCCAAGGCTACAATCACACCTTTTCTCGCTTAATAGATTACAGAGAAGTCTATAACTCTGAATAGCACTGAGAACCTTGTAGAGATAGTGATAGAGAATCAAACTAGAAGTAATTGAGTTTGATTCAATGTTGATTTCGGCAGAGTAATGGTAAGAATATGTATTAAGAAATATGGAAGAAGAAGAGGAGTGAAAAACCATAAAATCTGATATAAAATTCGTTGAAACTAACCCTTATTTATAGAAGAACAACAGCCATGTCCATTCATGAAGAGTTATGGCGAATAGACACTTCTTTTGAAATTTAAATTTTGAACTCAACTGACACCATGTCGACATGGGTTACTTGGGCATGTCGACATCCCAAAGGATTTTTAGGTGTTTTGATTTTCTTTGAAAATAACTTTATTTTATATTAAAATTATTTTAAACTTTATGACTGTACTTGACTATAGTTAAAATTCATAAGTAAATATAGAGAATAATATATATAGAATTTAACTATAATTTTATATTTAAATCTAGGTATAAATATTAAAAGTTAAATATATTATATTAAAAGATAGTTTAAAATCAGGAATAATTTGACTTTGAAATTAAAGATAATTTTGAGGCTAAAATTATTTAAAATTAGGGTAGAGGGTTTTGAATCTTTTAAAAGGAAAGTTTTGAAAAACATTTGAAAACAGGATATAATTTGGAAAACCATTTTGAATAAAAAGTTAGCTGATACAAAACAATGTTCCACTAGATTTTTCATAGGTTTCATCCTACTTAGGGTTCCATCCCTTTAACAGGCTCGAAGTGGATTCCATTCCACGAATAAATTGGATTTTAAGATGTCGGTGCTTTTCTACGAGTTTTAACAAAAATTTCTAATAAAAATACTTATGCTTGAAATCTTGAACTCTTGATAATCTTGATACTCATGAGTCTTCTATCTCGATATCTTGAATCTCTATACTGTACAGTCTTCATTCTCGGTACCTGCATGGTTAAGTCCTGCATATGCATATATATCTAAACTTATGATGTTAGTATTTATATTTTATAATCTATTCTAAGGTTGTTGTCATCAAAACTATCATCTCATGGACTAACAATCTCCCCCTTTTGGCTGATGACGGCCTTTGTTTATAAAATATTATTTCTATCCTTATAACTCCCCCTACAACTAATAACTCCCCCTTAATTAATGCCTAACTACCCTATTTCATATTTCTCCCCCTTCGTCATCAACAAAAAAAAACTCACTCCAAACTATATAACTCCCCCTAAAACTAACACTCTATGACATGTGATTATAATGATAGTGTTATCATAAGTAATCATCACTTAAATCTAATACTAAAACGTAGTCCTAAACTATTAACTATCCTAACTAAGAATTCACGATAGTACTTATAATTAAAACTCATATAAGAACACGAGTTATTTATTACGTATGAAGTTGTATATACATGAGAGTTTAGAAAATATAAAGAAACACAAACAACAATGGAGAAGAAAGAAAAGAAACTATTGTGTGTTTTTAAACATAGGAGATCTACGAATCGAACAGTTTGGATAGTGGAAACAGAAATTTCCACGTTGTTAGACAAAATTCCCATTCTTGTCAAAACACACTTCTCCAACACACACAACTTGGTCATCATTCTCCTCGTGCGCTTCTTCCATGGGTTCTTCTTCTTCTTCGCTAGCCTCTTGTTCTTGATTGAGTGAAGAGTCTTCATCAATCAAGATAGGGTTGGCCTGGTTATCCATTAGGAATTTTTGCGAATTCCTAAGAATCTTGCCTTGCCTCTCTTGTTCCTTTGCCATACGAAGTTGAGTCACTTGAATTTCAGTCATCATCTGAAGTGCATCCTTCAGAGAGTCCTCTATTTTAGTCACACGAGCGGGAGTAGTACGTTGAAATGGACCAGACATTGGAGAGGGGAATGAAAACGTTGATTTTATGTTTGATTTGGAAGAGGAGGCCATTGATTATTTGATTTCAGAGAGAAGAACAGAGAGATAACAGAAAAGATGAATAAAATTTCAAAAAATGTGAAGAATATATAACCAATTATTTTGAATTTTCGTTGGAAAAATTTCAAATTTTAAAAACGTTGCATGTCGACATGGGTGTATGGGGGATGTCGACATGGTCCTTTTTATTTTTACTATTTGATTTTAATATTAATTATTAACTATACTTGTTATTTATATTTTATATTTCAGTTATAGAACAAATACCTAATTCTCTTCTTAATTTAGTAAAAATTGATTCATTTAAGGGTTTTGTTAAAATATCAGCAATTTGATTTTCAGAACTAATATAATTGAGAGTAACTACTTCCTTACTTATGTTATCTCTGCGAAAATGATGTCTGATATCAATATGTTTAGTTCGAGCATGTTGAGTAGTATTTTTGGATAAATCTATCGCACTCGTATTGTCACAATAAATTGGTGATTTTGAAAATTTTAAACCAAAATGATTTAAGGTTTGTTGCATATATATTACTTGAGAACAAGCCAAAACAGCAGAAATATACTCTGCTTCAGTTGTTGATAAAGAAACTGTGTTTTGCTTTTTACTAAGCCAAAAATCCAGAGAATGCCCCAAAAAGTGACAAGTCCCACTTGTACTTTTTCGGTTTGATTTACAACCAGCATAGTCAGCATCACAGTAAGATATTAAGTCAAAAGAATCATTTTTAGAGTAGAATAAACCATAATCAGATGTGTGTTTAACATATCTTATGATTCGTTTTACGGCTTTTAAGTAGGTCTCTTTAGGTTGGGATTGATATCTGGCATAGAGACAAACACTATGCATGATATCAGTTCTACTGGCAGTAATATAGAGTAGTGATCCAATCATTCCTCTATATAGTTTTTGATCTACATCTTTCGAGAGATCTTCTTTACTGAGGTACTCAATGGTTGCCATAGGAGTGGGTTTTCCACTTGCAGTAGTCAAACCAAATTTACTAATTAGGTCTTTAGCATATTTTTCTTAACTAATAAAGATACCATTATCTAATTGCTTTATTTGTAATCCTAAAAAGAAATTTAATTCACCCATATGACTCATCTCAAACTCTTTTGTCATTATTTCAGAAAATTCTTCATTCGTTTCAGAATTAGTTGAACCAAAAATGATATCATCTATGTAAACTTGTACTAGTTGAATATCATTTTTATTTCTTTTAATAAAAAGAGTATTATCTACCTTATGAATTTCAAAATTAGATTGCAATAAATAAGATTTTAGTCTATCATACCAGGCTCTAGGAGCTTGTTTTAGACCATATAATGCTTTCTTAAGTTTGTAAACATGATTTGGTAATTTATCATTTTCAAAAAGTGGTGGTTGTTCAACAAATACTTCTTCTTTTAAAATCCATTTGAAAAAGCACTTTTAACATCCATTTGAAATAATTTGAAATTATTATCATTTGCGAAAGCAAGTAGAATTCTAATGGCTTCTAATCTTGCTACGGGAGTAAAGGTTTTATCAAAATCTATTCCTTCTTCTTGACAATAACCTTGAGCGACTAATCGAGCTTTATTTCTAACTACCTCTCCTTGTTCATTCATTTTATTTTTATAAACCCATTTAGTTCCAATTATAGTTTTATTTTCTGGTCTAGGAACAAGTTCCCACACATCATTTCTAGTAAATTGATTTAATTCTTCTTGCGTAGCCAAAATCCATGAATCATCAGTTGATGCTTCTTTTGGATTTTTGGGTTCAATAGTTGATATAAAAGCTACATTACTCATTTGACTTAGTTGATTTCTAGTTTTAACAATAGATTGCATATGTCACGGTATATTTTCTATAGGATGATCTTTTAAAAGTATTAGGATGATTAATTTCATTATTAGTTTCAATTGATTCTTGATTTTGAGTGATTAAATCCTCTTCATCATTTGTATCTTCAAAATTTTTGAAATTTTCATCAAATAAAACATGCATTGTTTCTTCAATGGAATTGGTTTTGAAATTAAACACTCTGTACGCTTTACTTCTATTAAAATATCCGATAAAGATACCTTTGTCGGATTTAGGATCAAATTTATCTAAATTATCTTTTGTATTTAAAATAAAGCATTTACTTCCAAAAATTCTGAAATAAGATGCCTTAGGTTTCTTTGAATAAAGAAGTTCATAAGATGTCTTATCAGTTAAAGGTCTAATTAATATTCTATTTAAAATATAACAAGCGGTAGCAATGCGTCTGCCCAAAAATTCTTTGGTAAATTACTATCTATAAGCACAATTCTCGCACACTCTTGAATCGTCCTATTTTCACGTTCTACTACTCCGTTTTGTTGTGGAGTTCTTGAAAATGAAAAATTGTGAGTTATTCCCTTTTTATTGCAGAATTCCTCAAACTTTTCATTTTCAAATTCACCACCGTGATCACTTCGAATAGTTATAATTTTTAGAGAAAATTGATTTCGAATTCTTTTTGAAAATGTCTTAAAACATTCAAAAGTATTACTTTTATGTTTCAAAAATATTGTCCATGTAAATCTAGAATAATCATCTACAATTAAAAAGACATATTTACTATGATTTATTGATAGAATTTGAGATGGACCAAATAAATCAAGACGAAGTAATTCAAGAGGTTTTGAAGTTGAAATCTTATCGTTTAACTTGAAGGAACTTTTTCTAAGTTTTCCTAATTGACAAGCATCACATGAACTATCTACTTTAAAATTCATTTTAGGGAGACCTCTTCCTAGATCATGTTTTGACAGTCTAGATAAGAGTTTGAAATTCAAATGCCCAAATCTATTATGCCAAATCCAATGGTCACTTGTATTTGCCAACAGACACAGGTTATCATTTGAAACTTTCATACTAAGAATATAAATATTCTTTTTCCTGACTCCCTCAAATATAATGGTTGAATTATTATCTTCAATGTGACATTTATCTTTTTCAAAATTAATTTTGTATCCTTTATCACACAGTTGACTTATACTTAGCAGATTATGTTTCAGATTCTTAACTAGCAAAACATTATTAGTAGTAGGAGTTTCAGAATTACCGACTTTGTCGATGCCAATCGCATATCCTTTTGAATTGTCCCCAAAGTTAACCAGTCCTCCGTCTTTGTATATTATGTCATTCAGTATATCTGGATTGCCAGTCATGTGTCTAGAACATCCACTATCAAGTATCCATTTGTTGTTTCTGATCTGCACAATTTGTCCGTTGTGGATTGATTGCTCAACACACATAAAGCATGATTCCTTCACATCAAACAATCTTGGTAGACAACTTGAATTTGAATATTGATTATATGCAAACTCAAGAAACAATGATGGTTTGATTACTTCTAAATTAGTATTAACAAATATAGCCATTTTAAAAACTTTTTCAAAAATCAGAGTATGAAACTTTGAAAACCTTGCTCTGATACCAATTGTGAGAAATGCGAATTACGGATCTTAAGGCTAGGACTAACACTAGAGTGGGGTGAATAGTGTTAATAAAGAATTACTAAATCTTTTTGAGTTTATGTTAATTTAGACACCGATGTATGCAATATACTGACCAGATATGATCACAGAAACAAACGCAGATGCAGAAATTAAATAAAAGCAGTAAAGGAAAGAACACAGTGGATTTTATACTGGTTCGGATTTACCCTACACCCTGTCCCGCAACACAAGTACGGATTTCCTTTCAAAAGCAATTGTACAATTACACCCTTGGTTTCAAGGCTACGAGGTACATCCTCCAGAATTTCTATCCTCTAGGTAAAGATACTTGATTTCCGAGCCACAAGTTCACCCAATTGATTTACCAAAGCCACAATCATATCTTTTCTCTTTTGATTGATTTCCAAGGCTACAATCACACCTTTTCTCGCTTAATAGATTACAGAGAAGTCTATAACTCTGAATAGCACTAAGAACCTTGTAGAGATAGTGATAGAGAATCAAACTGGAAGTAATCGAGTTTGATTCAATGTTGATTTCGGTAGAGTAATGGTAAGAATATGTATTAAGAAAAGTGGAAGAAGAAGAGGAGTGAAAAACCAAAAAATCTGATATAAAATTCATTGAAACTAACCCCTATTTATAGAAGAACAACAACTATGTACAGTCACGAAGAGTTATGGCGAATAGACACTTCTTTTGAAATTTAAATTTTGAACTCAACTGACACCATGTCGATATGGGGTACTTGGGCATGTCGACATCCCAAAGGATTTTTTGGTGTTTTGATTTTCTTTGAAAATAACTTTTATTTTATATTAAAATTATTTTAAACTTTATAAGTATACTTGACTATAGTTAAAATTCATAAGTAAGTATAGAGAATAATATATATAGAATTTAACTATAAATTTATATTTAAATCTAAGTATAAATATTAAAAGTTAAATATATTATATTAAAAGATAGTTTAAAATCAGGGGTAATTTGACTTTGAAATTAAAGATAATTTTGAGGCTAAAATTATTTAAAACTAGGATAGAGGGTTTTGAATATTTTAAAAGGAAAGTTTTGAAAAACATTTTGAAAACAGGATATAATTTTGAAAAATCATTTTGAATAAAAAGTTAGCGGATACAAAATAATGTTCCACTAGATTTTTCGTAGGTTCGATCCTACTTAGGATTCCTTCCCTTTAATATGCTCGAAGTGGATTCCATTCCACGAATAAATTGGATTTTAAGATGCTAGTGCTTTTCTACGAGTTTTAACAAAAATTCCTAATAAAAATACTTATGCTTGAAATCTTGAACTCTTGATAATCTTGATACTCATAAGTCTTCTATCTCGATATCTTGAATCTCTTTACTGTACAGTCTTCATTCTTGGTACTTGTATGGTTAAATCCTGCATATACATATATATCTAAACTTATAATATTAGTATTTATATTTTATAATCTATTTTAAGGTTGTTGTCATCAAAATTATCATCTCACGGACTAACAGGAACTCGGTGCAACAAAAATTGAAGTCTTGAATGTCTCGAAGAGTTCAGGTTTCATGTACAAGAACTGCATTTTAAATGGGCTCGACAACATCCTATACAATGTATATCGTACTGCTCGAAATTCCAAAGAACTATGGACTAAATTGGAGAAAAAGTACAAAACTGAAGATGCGGGCATAAAGAAATTCATATTAGGAAAATTTCTTGACTTCAAAATGATTGATTCGGAGATTGTTATCAACCAGATTCAAGAGTTACAAGTCATCATCCACCAACTGCACGATGAAGGAATGACTCTGAGCGAATCCTTTCAAGCTGCCGCTCTAATTGAAAAGCTTCCTCCATCATGGTAAGATTTCAAAAACTACGTTAAGCACAGGCGCAAGGAGATGACAAGGAGATGACAATGGAAGAACTTTTATTTTGACTGAGGATTGAGGAAGATAATAGGAAATTTGAAAATAATACTTCGCATACCTTGATTGCCACAACAAATATAGTCGAGTCAAAGAAACCCAATAAAAGGAAATGTGAGCGTGCTCCTAAGAAATCAAAGAAATTTTTGGATTCATGCCATAATTGTGGAAAGAAATGACATAAAGCCGCGGAATGTCGCGCACCTCAGAAAAAGGAATCAGAAATGAACAAGATTGACATTTCAGAATGCGTGTCTAATATGGACTTATGTGTAGTAGTGCCCGAATGAAACCTTGTTGGTAACTTGAAGGAATGGTTTGTAGACACAGGAGTCATGCGACACATATGTACAAATAAGTGGTATAAACTACAAAACTGCTGTTGAGGACAAACAACTTTTTATGGATAATTCGTCTACATTGAAAGTCGAAGGCAAAGGAAAGATTGTACTGGAAATGACTTTTGTAAAAGAACCATCTTTGGCAGATGTTCTTCATGTTCCAGAGATCCGTAAGAACCTGATTTCCAGATTGCTGCTTAGCAAGCATGGCTTCAAACTCACTTTTGTATCTGATAAGTTTGAGTTGTCAAAGAATAGACAGTATGTAGGAAGAGGATACATGTGTGATGGTTTATTTAAAGAAAATGTAACCATTATTGTACCAAACAGTGATACGAATAAAATAGAATCTTCTGCTTATATTGTTGACCCTTCTAACGTATAACATTCTAGATTAGGCCGTGTAAATTTTGATACCTTAAGAAAATTGATTAATCTAGACTTTATACCAAAATGCAAAATAGAAACCAACTATAAATGTTAACTTTGTGCAGAAGCAAAATTGACAAGAACCTCGTTTCACCATGTCGAATGAGAAACTGAACCTCTAGACCTAATACACACAGATGTATGTAACTTAAAAATATGTCAAACTAGAGGTAGAAAAAGGTATTTCATTACCTTCATTGATGTTTGTACAAGGTACGGTTATGTGTATCTCCTTATAAGTAAGGACGAGGCATTCGACATGTTTAAATAGTATAAATAAAAAGTTGAAAATCAACTCAACAAGAAAATAAAAGCTTTAAGAATTGATAGAGTAGGAGAATATGAGTTTCCATTTGAGTAATTCTGCACCGAGTATGGTATTATACACCAAACTACAACTCCATATTCACCTCAATGCAACGGTATAGCCGAATGGAAAATAGAACTCTAAAAGAAATGATGAATGCCTTACTAATCAGTTCTGGCTTTCTAGATAACTTCTGGGGAGATGCTACTCTTTCTGCAAATCATATTTTGAATAAGGTACCACGAAAGAAAAAATCTAAATCTCCCTACGAATTTTGATAAAATAGACCAACTTCCTACAAATACTTAAAAGTGTGGGGGTGTCTAATAAAAGTGGAGGTACCTAAACCAAAGAAAGTCAAAATTGGATAAAAGCACTTGATTGTGTATTCATTTGATATGCACAAAACAGTGTGTCTTATCCGTTTTTGGTACATAAATCTGATATTGATGATATTCACGTAAATACCATCATTTAGTCGAGAAATGCAAGATTTTTCTAACATGTATACCATTTAAAACAAGGTACTGAAAATTATACTCAAAAGAGACCAAGGGAAACTGAAATCTCCAATTCTCCTTAGGACACTGAACAAAATATTGATAATAATCACCACGATAGTGCTGATCAATTAGTGGAGGAACCAAGGAGAAGCAAAAGATCAAAGATCTCAAAAAAATTTAGACTTGACTTCTACATATTTATGTTAAAAGACAATCCATTAACATACAAACAAGCTATGTCCTCCGTTAATGCCCCTTACTGGAAGGAGGCCATTAATAATGAGATCGAATCCATTATGAAATAACATACATGGGAGTTAGTTGATTTACCTCAAGGATGCAAGACCTTAGGTAATAAATGGATATATAAAAAGAAATTGAAACCTAATGATTTAATTGACAAGTATAGAGCTTGACTTGTGGTTCAAGGTTTCAGACAAAAATAAGACCTAGACTATTTTGATACATACTCTCCAGTAACTAGAATAACATCAATAAGAACGCTGATAGCAACTGCATCCACACTTAATTTATAAATGCATCAAATAGATGTAAAAACAGCAATTTTAAATGGTGAACTAGAAGAAGAAATATGCATGAAATAACCTGAAGGTTTCCTAAAAACTGGAAATGAGAGTAAGGTTTGTAGATTAAGAGAATCGTTGTATGGGCATAAACAAGCGCCTAAACAACGACATGAAAAATTTGATGAAAATATGATACTAAATGGATTTCATATAAATGAATGTGACAAATTGTCAATTCTAAACATACAAATATGGGTTATGTCATTGTATGACTATATGTAGATGATTTACTAATATTTGGAGCAACAAGGAGGTAATAAAATCTACAAAAAGATATGCTCTCTGCCAGATTTGACATAAAAGATCTGAGAGTCGCTGATGTGATATTTGGTGTAAAAATACATAAAACCAACCAAGGATATGTATTGTCCCAATCACACTACATTGGAAAAATACTTGAAAAGTTTAAATAACACAATATAATATCAGCAAAATCACCCGTAGAATTGAACCAAAACTGGGTCAAAATCGTGGTGATAGCATTTGCCAACTTGAGCACTCTCGTATACTAGGTAGCATTATGTTTGTAATGGACTGCACTACGCCTGATACAGCATATGCTGTAAGTAAACTCAGCAGATGTACTAGCAACTAAGGAAGGAATCAATAAAAAGCTACAATTCGACTACTAGGATACCTAAGGTATACACAAAGTCATGGACTACATTATGAAAGGTACTCATCTGTAATAGAAGGGTATTGTGATGCAAACTGGATAGCAGGTTCATTAGATGCAAAATCCACTAGTGGATATGTGTTTACCTTAGCTAGTGGGGCAATAACTTGGAGATCCTCTATATAAAATTGTATAGCAAGATCAACCGTGGAATCAGAATTTATTACCTTAGATAAAGCCGTAGAAGAAGTGGATTGGCTTCAAGGGTTTTAGAAGGTATTTCGAATTTGGAAAAACTTGTACCTCCAATAATCATACATTGCGACAACCAATTATCTATTAGAAGGGCCTATAGTAAGCTTTACAATGGCAAGTCAAGACATATTCGTCGTAAACATAAAACTGTTGGACAACTTCTCTCTAATGGGGTTATCACAATTGACTATGTAAGATCAAATGATAACATTGCGGATCCACTAACAATAGGCTTAATTAGAGAGAAGGTTAATATCTTATCGATGTGAATGGGGTTAAGGCCCATAAATTAAAAAGTTTCGTTAAACGAAAACCCACCTAGCTGACTGAAGGTCACAAGATTTAGGTTCAAAGGGACAATTAAGTTTAGATAAACTTGATAGCATAGTAAATATTCAAACCGTTCTTAAGATAAGTCAGTGCACTACTCGTCAGAGAATAGAATAAGTTTTGATACTTTTAATGATGTCTATACTTGGTAAAATTAAGAACCAAGTGGAGTATTGTGAAATTCCCTTTATAGAATCACCTACATAAGTGCGAAGGCGTTGCTTCAAGGAGAATTGTGAGGCCGAATTCTCCAAGCACTCATGAAATCAAGCTGGTGTTCATGGCAAAAAAGAACAAAAACTAAGAACCAAGGAAGATAAAAAACACTTACTGTGGGTTGTCGATTTTCGATTTACACAAATGACTTGCAGTTCAAAGACAACCTTAGTCCACTGATTCGCTAATAAGTTAAAAGGATAAACATTAGGAAAGTTCAAGACCAATGTGCTATTTTAATCGATACAATAAATGTTTCATAAAAATTTAAGAACAAACTGAGCAATTACTCATTCATATGGGGAATTGTTAGAAACGTATGAGCATTTCATTGGCAAATATGAAGACATTAAATGGCTTAGGAAATTAATAGTCTCGCATCTTAGAATAAAATATATATTTTGTGTTTATATACCAAGATGTGACACTATTATAGTTACTACGAGACAAAGCATTGCCATGATGGGTGGTGCAACGCACAACCTTGCACGTGCGCGTCTGTGCCTATGCCTGGGCGAATGGACTTTGAGGCGTATTAGAAGTACTTAGCACTTTGCAGTTGGCAGTGCTTGGCTGTTCAGACTAAACGGTTTTTTTTGTCCATTCAAACTCAAATAGTCGTACCGTCTGGTAAACGGTCACAACCTTTCCAACAGTTGCAACTGTTTGAATAGGCACTTCTCTACGTCAATATATAGGTAGAAGGAAAACAGGAAATAAATATACTATGTTTTTTCTGCATTTTCTTCCTCTCCCACTACACTCTGTTCTTATATAAACCCTCTTGAGTTCGTCAATGCTCGATGATTGTTGCGCAGCATTACCGAGACAAGCCTATTTCATCTTGGTAAACAATTGCTCGATATCCTTAAACGCCATAGAGAGAGTAATATTGTTTTAAGGAAACAGTTTTTCGCTGGACTCGGATAATCTAGTTTGTATTATATCTACTGTCTAATCTGTTTACTGTGCAGTTCTATTCGTAACAGTTTTTGTGACATAGTTGTGACAGTTTGTTGTTGCAATTTTGCAACATAATCGTAAACAGTCTTGCAACATATTTGTAACGGTTCTGTACTCATAGCAATTCTGTAGTTATTGTAGTTTTGTAACATAATCGTAACATTTTCGTAACACTTCTGTATCGTATTGTTGACATAAAAACGACAAAGTGCCATGCTTCTTGATTTTATTATCTGGTTTTAAGCTTTTAGAGTGTCTTGTAATATTTGCTTAAGGTTAGGTTATATGTGGCCAACTTTGACAACCAAATTACCGTATCGTTGTCCAGTTTAATAAAATGATGTTATCTTATTTGTCAAGATTTGCTTAATTTCTTCCAACAACATTATGACATTCTTTTACAACCATATGCTAACTGTACATGTGCAGAGTACTAATAATTAATTATCAAAACAGTATATTTGAGGTACAGCTATCGCTATTCTAACATGATATTGTTTCAAAGTTTAATATGGTATATCAATTTATAAATACTAATTATCTTCACATGTTTTTTTTCAGACTTGTTAGATTCAGATGGCGGTCCAGACGTGCTGTGATATTCATGATTTCAAATGTCGTGAAAGTTGTGCCAAAAGCTTTCAGATGTGTGTTATTTTGAGACCAACCCAGAATAATACTACTAGAATACCCAGCAACGCTTATTAGACGGATAAGAAAATAGCTTTGCAAAAGCAATATTAGACAATGCGCATGGTATAAAATTTTATGGCACTATACCCAACATTTTTAACAAAGATTGGTTCTTTTGATTCAATATGTTTTTCTAGTCAGAGTAGTTATTACATTATATATAGGTTTAACGGATCACCCATATCACTGCATTACCATTTAATAGATTCTGGGCTCGATAAGTTAGTACTCTTAACAGGTAGCCTTACCAATATATGGACAGATTATAGTTTGATTATTTCATTTCCTCATTATCGCAACATGCAGGTTTGTACGTCAAACCATGACTCTCCATCTAGAATTTTTTTTCCCAACTTCTTTTATACACAAAATAATAAATCTCAATTTTATATATGTGTGTTTGTGTGTGTCTATATATATATATATATATATATATATATATATATATATATATATATATATATATATATATATATATATATATATATATATATATATATAATTTAAGAGTGAAGATTATCTATGTTAAGTTTGAAAGTAAATAAAAGTCGCATGCTTTGTGTACTGAGAAGACCAGGAAAAAAATAATATTTTAAGAGGTAGAAACATTTTGCGGTTTTGAGCTATTCATTAGTTGTGCAGTATTGAAGAGAAAAGTGTAATGATATTTTTTGTAAATATTTGGAAAACAACAAATCAAAGTCTTGTGCTTCATATACTATTTCGGTGTACGTCCTTTTGACGAAAGAGCACTAGTTATAGAGATTAGCGTTTTTCACTTATGGCAAAAACCTTTTAATCAAAAGTTCCACTAAGGCCATTTTATATGGTCATAAGACTCCATGCAGTAGCAACATAAGTTGAGAGAAGAAAACAAGGATTAAGAAGAAAAACAACAAAGTATTCTAATTTTGTTGCCCTTGCTTGGAACTATTTTTCTTAGCTTAATATCTTGTCATCCTTACTCTTTCTTTCACTTCAAACAATTTCAAATTAAAGATTAAGATTGTTATTTGTAAAAGATGTCATGACAAATGTGACGAAGAATTAAAGATAATGGACCAAAAATACTACATTATCACCTAACAACTTCAGTTCTATTAACATACATACATTATTCATTCATGTTAGTTAGTGTACAATAATATTTCCATCATTGTAACTAGCATAACTATTATTGTTTAATTCTAATCCCACAAAATATATTTAACATGCATCAATGCAAATGAATCAATAAATTTCACAAATATTCATAAACTAATAAAACACCTTTTCAAGCAATGATTTAGTTTTCTAAATAATGCAATTTTTAATTTTACTAATTTATTTAGTTTATCAAAGTGTCTTACCTTCTTCCTAAAATATAACTTATTTACTTCCATAAAATATTATATTATTTCAAAACACTTTTCCAAACTATGGTTTATCTTTTTAGTCGATACTTAACCTCATATCGAATCACTTTTATTTTATTTTTCAAAATTTCATATGATGCTTTCCGACAAATAAAACATATATACTTTATAACACACTTCTTAAAATATTATGTATCTTTAAGACGCATCTTTCAAAGTTATCACATGTGTGTGTATATGTGTGTGTACACACACACATTTTTCCAAAACATTTTTCCTTATATTTATAATTTTACCATAATTATTTATAATATTTTAAATATTATAACTCACAATACTATGTCTGATTGTCTTGTCCTGGTGTTTATGAATCTCTATCAATAACGTTGATCGGACGCGTCGACCAAAATCGTTAAAGCACTCGACGAGTAATTTAACACAAATTTTTTTATATAAGATATAAATATATCTTCTAATATCTTATTCCTATTCAAAACATTTTCTTACCTATAATAAACATATCATAATTTCAACCATATTTATCATTTATCAAAAGATTTTAATTTAAATAGATGCTTGCTTTTGGTAAAATTTCTTTCGGCCAATCTTAGTGTTATCATAAAAATAATAATCTACTAATAACAATTCCATAGCACACACATTCATCAATATACACCTCAAAGGAAACATCAAAATTTTAGTTCATTTTAACATCTAATCAATCACACATATGAATTAACATTTAATTTTATATATAAATTTAAATTTTCAATATTTCCTGTGGTAACTATACTACTAAAGACACATCAAGTTCTTATTGTTATTATTAAGCCGGTTTCAACTTTCAATAGTGATTCCTACTCAATATTAATTTTTCACAATCATTTAAAATTTTAAAACAACCAACCATCCATCAATTTATATCTTATTTTATTTATTAAGTATATTTTTTAATTTCAAATTTATTTAGATACATATTATTTATCATTCTATATTTTATAACTATTAATTGCTTAGATATTTTTATTATTCCCCTGCAACTCTATTTTGTAGAAACCACTGGCTTATAGTAATAACTAAGTTCGTCCAAATTCAAATGAGATTATAAGTTCTTTTAGTGAACTTCTTATTGAATTTCATATTTTAAATTACGCACAAAAAATATATTTAAATCAAACAAACAAACAATCGCCTTTATAGGAAAGTTATTTTCTAGCTTCCGCTTCGCACTTTGATCACTAATAGATTAAGACACAACAATATTCAATTTTAAACTATCTAAGGTCTCATTTATATTATTTATTAAATCCCAGTCTTTATAGAAGTGGGTTCCAACTTTAGAATCATTTTCATAACAATAATTGGTATAGAAATTCAAATTTTTTACAAATATGTCCCGATGATTATTATCAATAATCATTTATATTTATATCCTAAATAGGAATATAAATTATAATTCTACC
This sequence comes from Allium cepa, assembly GCA_030765085.1. Taxonomy (NCBI): domain Eukaryota; kingdom Viridiplantae; phylum Streptophyta; class Magnoliopsida; order Asparagales; family Amaryllidaceae; genus Allium; species Allium cepa. The sequence continues at coordinate 861,548,795 of CM060929.1, forward strand.
CCACACCTCCAAGGGACAGGACGTTAAGTCTATCTAGGTTTAGATCTTGACTCTATGTCAATTATATTCTATAATGTTGTGAACATAGCTCTGATACCAAGCTATAATGACCTCACCGCTATACCCATATTACTAAAGAACATTACAAGTAATATTGTCTAATAATACAGAGAATACAGTTGGTTAATAACGATCGAATGTGAATATATAATTATACTAACACTGACACATCTTTATTATCATTTGAGGATACGATCTAAAAAAATTTCACATGTACAGTATTAATACAAAGGAGCAAACACACCAATTAAAAATATTCAAAATAGAATATAATATAAATAAATTAGAATTAGAATCATAGATTACAAAATATCAGCACTAGTCCCACATAACATATACATCACATCCAAAAGACTGTATTGGGTACACAATGACTACTATATAATATACATAACACAAACTCTTAAATATCAATATACACAAGGATGAAGTAAACTAAAATGGTCAAAATAATCTACTTCAATGCTAGCTTAAAATTCAGATGTCAACGAGTCCCTATATGTGTAGAGTCTCTGCCTGACATGCGTATTTATAAAATAAACGGGCCAGACTATTGATGTGCATGTAAAAGTGAATATTTATACTCACATATTTAGTCTTGTTTTAATTAAATAATGATCATATTATGGTATTTACATGTTTTTACCAAAATCCAAATGTCATCAAAATCATCATTACTTCATCTTCATTTAGGGGCAAAATGGTAAATTTGTGCATATATTAATTTTGAGAATATTTATTTGAACATTTTAGTTTTATTTGTTGGAAAGTGGATGGAAAATGGAAGCCTTCATGGAAATATGCATGCACAAGAGAATAAGACAAATGAAGATGGAAATAAATGAATTCATGTAATCATGGAGGACCTCACCTACCCACTTACAATGATCTACAATTAGGAGCAAATGCACATATTAGTGGAGATTAAAAATACATGAGCATTTAATGGAGGATTAATTCATGCTAATGGTAACTTGGTGGCCACGCTTCCTAAGAGGTATTTTGGATAGTCCTCTAGAATTTGGATTAGGGTTTTATGCATGTACAAATACCCCTTATGTTTCATGCAGAGGGCTATTACCACCTTCTCTTTAGTTTAGTTGTAGCATGTGAACATAAACTCTATTTCTCTCTTTAACGACTTCTTGGCGTTTTTCTCTTATGTAATTTTATTCAAGCAATTTGATTTCAAGCTCTTTTAATTTTTATTCTTTACTGTATGCAATTAGTGTAGTTTTATTTCTTACAAGTAGAGTAAACTTATTTACATGCAAATTAGTTGGATCTCTTTTTCCTCCTATTTATGTTTATGTTGCAATCTAAATTTTTTGAAATGATAACAAATATGAAAAGTTAAACCCCTTCAATTTAGGGGTAATAAAGCTCCCTTAATAATGTAAATTCAACATATTTGCTAATTTTTGATCTCCTTTTGTGCTTAATGGAAACTTTTAACGTGGTAAAAAATTTATTGTTCAAATTTGAATTTAATAGTCTATGTTGTTGACACCAAATAGGCTATGCTTAAATAAACATAAACACAAATTACCTCTTCATCTATATTTGATTTTGGTAATGAAGTAGATTTTAGAATCAAAATTTGATGGTTTATATTACTAATCAATAGTAAACAGATCATGCTTAGAATAGATTTTATTTTTAATTTCATTATCATTTTCATGGGAGTTGACGAGTGGTTTGGATGGTGCATTAAAATATGATTTTCTTTGCTTTCATTTCAATTGGCAAGTCAAGTTTTGTTTAATTTTTTTTTAATGTTCTTTCTTTCTACTAGAAAAAAAGAAGTTATTTACATTTGGTATTAGTAATATAATTTTTTTTGCTTTCGTTTGTGTTTGTTCTTGTTCGCATTTTCAGGTTGCAAAAGTAAAAGGACACAAATTGCCTTGCATTCTTGTCGAAACTGCTCCGCTTGCTCGCTAATAAAAAATATTGCTTGCTTGTTTGTAAAAAAAATTGCTGCTTTAAAATAATTTGCTAATAATTCTACATGCTTTAGTATCATGCTCTCATCTCTTATTTTTATTTGCTTTGCATTTTTGGTTGCTTGCATTTTATAAAAAATCAAAAACAAATTTCATTCATAGTTGCATCATTAATTCACGTTTATTTTTTTTGTATTCTTACCATCTTATTTTTAATTTTTAAGGGCAACTCCCAAATCCACATAAGGTGGGAGATTTCATCACCTCTTACTTGACCCATAAATTGCATTTCATCTTAGAATTTGACTAATAATAACGGTTAGACATCAGACTTAAGGGTGTCATGAGCTCATCTAGGGCTTAATTGTATCTTGCCAAGTTGTCTTCTTTCGACGATTTATATTATCTGTGTCTAGGCAACGACAGAGCAATAATTAGTTATAAATATTACGTTGATTTATAGATATTATAGTGATTGTTTCTCTGAAGGTGCTTACTTCTTTGGTTGCATTGCTATGGTGATCGTGGTGCGCCTGTAGTTCCTGTCTATTACCCGGCTAAGAACTATTGTTCGATTAAGGACAAAGTTTGATTATACAATTTTGGGTTAGGAGCTATTAAGGATAGAATAATTATAATTAAGCCCTTGCATTCATTTAGTTGCATTAGTTTATGCATATTCAAAAAAATCAAAATCCAAAACTAAAAAAATTTAAACATTTTACTTAACTTAGTTTTATTCAATCCAAAAGAAGAAGAAAAAAATTCAAACAAAATCATAAATACAAAAACAATTTTTAGAAAAACAAAAAATACAAAATATAAATAAAAAACATGTTCAAAAAGTCCAAATTTTCCAATTCGCAAGAATTTTACAATAGTTGTGAAAATCAATATAATCCATATAGTTTCGCATCTAATTCTTATAGATATTTTAATAACGACTATGATCAATTTGAATTTTGCATCACAAAGTTTTCAAAATGATGACCAACCCTCAACTCTTGAAAATAGTATTGAAACGATTTGGTCTTTACTTGAACAACGAAATCGAATGATAAATAATTTGAGTAATCTGTGCAATACTTCAAGTCAAGGATTTCAAAATAATAAAAATTTGAATTCACTTTAAATTCAATTGACTTCCATTGTAACTCATGACAATACAACGTCTAACTCCAAAATGAATTTCAAAGTCAAAATGAAAATGTGAAGCACTTTTTAAATGATTTTGGCAACGATAATAATTTCAATTATGGTGCAATAAGAAATTTTTGTCGTCAACAATTTTAAATTGAAAATTCTCAAATAATGATTATAAATTTGATTTTGTTGAGAAAATGAAAGAAATTCACAAAAATCACACGGATTTGTTGTTTGAAACCTACATGAAACAACATGAGAAACATAATCAAATTCCAACGTGTGACGAGTCAAATAATAATCCACCTTCTATCAAAATTGAAGATTTTCAAATAACAACTTTTGAATTAAAATGACAAACTTAATAAAGTTGTTGAAAATACAGAAATTGAGTTGGGTTTCAATTTTTTTGAGAGTGTGAAATAAATTATAAATTGGATCATTCTTTTACCGATTTTGAAAAATTGAATGCAACAACTTTTGATTTTGGAATTGATTCATGCAATGAAGTTGTTGACAATTCAACAAAGGAAGATGAATTTAGTGAACATTAACTTTTTGGACTTTTCGAAGCTGAGTTGTTGAATTCTGAAGGGATAGACTTAAATCACCATTTTGATTTTAAAATCAATAATTTTTAAGAATTTGTCAACGATGAGTTTGAATTTAAATTTGTTGAAAATAAACATAAACTTCAACCAATTGTTCTATCTACCCCAAAAATCATCGAAAATAAAACAACTCATACGATTTTTAATAAAACGACATTCATTTTTCCAAGTCAAAATTCAATTTTGAAATCTTTTATGGTTTGGTTTTCTATGCATAAGCTATGTCTCTCATACTAGATGAGGCAAATAAATTGGTCTTTGGAAGACAGTTTCATTTACTTTTTGATGTTATATTTTCTGATGTCATGCAAATAATAATCGTTCCATTTTTATGTAAATATAGATCATTTTTTTCTCCTTTCACTTAGGTTGACCGTGGGGACAAAGTCAGAATTAAGTGTGAAGGGAGTCTCGTCTTCATTTTTGATTTTTCATAGTTTTTTTGCATTTTCCGTCCAAAACTCAAAAATTAGAAATTAAATAAAAAAATCCCAAAACAAATTTGCTTTTTAGCATTTTGATTTATTTTTGAAGAAATACTATAGGATAAATATATAATTATGGTTAGTAAATTGAAAATTTTGAAAATTTATCTATCTCAACAAAAATAAAAATAAAGTTTGATTACAAGAAATTATGGTTAACTAGTATATAGGTTGATTCATGGGTAATAATTTTGAAGTATCCTAATTTGAAATCTTTGTTTAAAGAATGATTAATTTAAAGTAAAGGATATAATATTTTTTATTTTAAGTTAAATGGTGCTAAGATGATTTTGCAAAAAATACCATCTAGAGTCAGGTGTCCACACCTAGACTCAAATGTCCACAAGCTAGTCTGTACACTCCCCACGATCTGTACTCTTCTTGCGTAAGCCTGAAAGGCGGTGCAAGATTGGTATATCTGGTCTTAATTTATCTGAGTTGGGCGTATGTAAATATTTTTAATAAAAATTACTACCTAGAGTCATGTGTTCATACGCAAGTGAGTACACTTGCCACGCTCTGTACTCTTCTCACGTAAGCCTGAAACGCAGTGCAAGTTCGGTATATCTAGCCTCAGTTTATCTGAGTTAGGTGTGTAAATAACAATAATGTTAATAATTTTCAAAAATAGAGAGAACAAGCAATTGAAATCCAAGCACTATTTTCACTTAGTTGATTCTACTTATTATTCAAAAGGAAAAATACCACTCTGCAAAATTTTGATAATCAACTAAGGATCTATTTCATAGTTGCACTATTTTTGTTGGAAGTTTTGACGAGTAGAAGGACTTAAATTTCTTGATAATGAACAAAACTTATATTTAACTTATTCATGTTAATTTAAAAGTAAATTCCTCATTTGTAAATATTTTCAAAAACTTGTAATCATCTTTTTGCAAATAAATCTTACATTTTTCATGTTGCATTGGATTTGGTGGGTAGTATCAACTGAAAACCCTCACGAGGCAACTCTCATTCTACCAGGGACACCTTGAGGTTTAATAGCTTGTTGCATACACTCAATGCAATCGTTCTTCCTACGAAAATGGATTTATCTTAGTTTTTCCTTATTCGAGGATAAATAAAAAGATAAGCGTGGGGGTATTTGATGTGCACGGAAAAGTATATATTTATGCTCACATATTTAATCGTGTTTTAGTTAAATAGTGATCATATTAGGGTATTTTTACATGTTTTTACCAAAATCCTAATGTCATCAGAAACATCATTAATTCATCCTGCTTTAGGGGCAAAATGGTAAATTTGTGCAATATTAATTTTGAGAATATTTATTTGTACAATTTATTTTTATTTATAGGAATTTGGATGGAAAATGGAAGCCTTCATGAAAATATGCATGGACAAGAGAAGAAGGCAAATGAAAATGGAAATAAATGAATTCGTGTAATCATGAAGAACCCCACGTACCCGCTTATCATGATCTACAATTAGGAGCCAATGCAAATGTTAGTGGAGATTAAAAGCATATGCGTATTTAATGGAGGATTAATTCATGCTAATGATAAATTGGTGGTCACATTTCCTAAGGGGCATTTTGGATAGTCTCCTAAAATATGAATTAGGGTTTTAGGCATGTATAAACGCCCCTTATGTTTCGTGTAAAGGGCTATTACCACCTTCTCTTTAGTTTAGTTGCAGCATGTAAACATAAACTCTCTTTCTCTCTTTAATGACTTCTTACCTTTTTCTCTTATGTTATTTATTTAAGCAATTTGATTTCAAGCTCTTTTAATTTTTGTTCTTTACTATATGTAGTTAGTGTAGTTTTATTTCTTGCAAGTAGAGTAGACTTATTTACATGCAAATTAGTTAACTCTCGTTTTCCTCTTGTTTATGTTTATGTTGCAATCTACATTTGTTGAAATGATAACAAATATGAGAAGTCAAACCCTTCAACTTTTGGATAATAAAGCTCCCTTAATAATGTAGATTCAAGATATTTTCTAATTTATGATCTCTTTTTTTTTCTTAATGGAAATTTTTGATGTGATAAAAATTTGTTGTTTAAATTTGAATTTGATAGCCCATGTTGTTGACACCAAATAGGTTATGCTTAAACAAACATAAACAAAAATTACCTTTTCATCTACATATGATTTTGGTAATAAAGTGGATTTTAGAATCAAAATTTGATGGTCTATATTACTAATCAATAGTAAATAGATTATGCTTAGAATAGATTTTATTTTTAATTTCATTATCATTTCATGAGATTTAACAAGTGGGTTGGATGGTGCGTTAAAGTTTGATGGTTTATGTTGGGCTACGTAATAACATAAATAGACCATACTTAGAATCAACACATCAACTAAATTAAAAATTGACTAAAAAGAGAGATCATAATTTCATTACGTTGATATATGTGATCGTGACAAAAGAATTGCCTCCAAATTGTTTTCTCTACTCATATTTTTATTCACTTTCTTTTTAATAGTTTTTTTATATTTTTAGCTTAAAACAACTTCTAGCTTTGGGGTAATTTTATTTAGAAGAATATAAAATCACTTCAATATCTTACTGATCGACTCGTATTAGCCACTTAGTAAAATTGTATGCCATGCGCTTGCGGTTTTTTCATTGCAATATTTTTCGGCAATTTTCCAGTTGATAGGAAACTCCACCGTTAATTTATAAACTATATCTAATAAAAGGATGAGATACTGGTATCATAATTATATAATTAACAATAATAACAAGTCATAAATACAAATATGCCTAATACCAAATCAGATAAACAAGGCATATAATAAATCCAAATCACCATTTCATAAATCCATATCAAGTCTTAAATAGACTATTATAAAAAATATGGTGACAACAATTCTAAATTCTTCAATGTCAAAAAATATCGAAAGATCTAATCATAAAATCTCTAAAGAAATAATCATCACTAATGGAATAATAATAATGGTAGTCCACGTCAGTTTAATACAGTGGCATGAGATATACCAAAAGAGACCCGCTACATAGAAATGAAGCATACTGAATGGGACTGCAAATTAGGAACACTGCTCAAAGAAAAGAGCAACCATGTACATAATCTATCCTATCAAAATAGGTAACATCGTCTAACTGTACAAAACAAAAATAAATCGATGGGTTGTAGTCATCCGGTCTATAGACTATGATGCATGTAAATACCTGCCTTTCAAAAGAGACATTCTATAATTACACCATAAATAGATCTACCGAAAGAGACCTGCCTACCGAAACAATAATTTATTTTTTAATAAACTTCAATTAAATAAAAATCTTACTTCCAAAAATACTAATTAAAAAATCAAATTCAGATACTTTCAGTATAATTAATTTTTTTAATACTATGATTTTTAAAATAGGGTCGTTACAATTGTGATGTTGATTTGTGCTTGCTCATTTGACATCATACAGGCTTTACTTCCCTACCATGTTTCATTCTGAGGGTTGAATTGATATGCACTTAGTGTGTATTAAAGGATAGTCATAATCTAAACTGGTGGTAAATTGATTTGCCCTCGTCACCCATATGCTCGGGATGTCAGTGAGGAAGAGTGGAGGTTCATTATTTCTATCACTACCTAAGCAGTTTTGCATTGAAGCGTATCCTGAGTGGCCCTGTATATAGTTCTTTGGAGTGTTTTTGATCTCTTATGGTAATGTCTTGGTTGCCATCGATATATGCTGGTGCAGACCTGTTCTTGTAGGTGTTGACGAAGTATGGGTTTTGGAGATGCGGTCAGCTCAATTCAGCGTGTACTACACCTTAGGCTCTAATGTGGTATCATTGTTTCCAATACGTGTAACTTTTGCCTTCTATCGCGATTCTTTTGACTGCAAGCTTCGGTATAGGTTAGGTAGTGTGGCCTCAAGATGGATTCCTATGCAGTATGAGTTTGATTAATTCAACTCCTTTTCCCTCTTTGTCTACTTTTCAAGGGGCGGCAATCTTGGCCTTGTGTCTTGCCCTATTTCCTTCAAAGCAGTTCATTGTAAGAATGGGTGTAACGGGTTTGCTTAAGTGGTCTCTTTTGTGTGTCAAACATCTGATGCGTCCATTAAGACGTCAACATAAACTGGGCAAAAATTAACGGCAAACACACCCAGCATCCTATATGTTCAAAACCGTGGTATATGTATATTTAGGATCCATTCTTTGCGAAGCGAGCAGAGAATCTAAGCTAGGATTTAGGATCCATTCTTTGCGAAGCGAGCAGAGAATCTAAGCTGGGAATTTGAGCAAGACATTTGAGCGGAGAATGTTAGTGAGCAGAGAACGTGTTTGTGTGCTAGGAGTGGAGAATTCGAGCGGAGTATTTGAAATGTATATTTTAAAATAAAATTGATTTTTAATATGTTGATTATTAGTTCTTCAATGAATAATATGTATCAATAATTTGCAAAAATAAATAAATATATAAATTAAATTGTGAAATTGCTCAGATTCAGCTCAAGCCAATTCCATAATATAAAGCACTTTGACATGATCGTAATACAAAAAAAACCATGTCTTAAGCGAATCTCAGTTATACAAGTTATTAAATTTAGAAGTTAATAAAATTTTATATTTAGCTAATCCAAATATTAAACAGCCTTAGCACACCATTTCCCTGCATTCCCACTACAGGGCATTTGCCTGATGCGGCATCAGACACGTCCAAAATGGGAGTGGGGCATGCAAACGTGAATAGAAGCCTCGAATGGTACTTTGTAATTTTGCCAACTGCGATATGGATCTGCATATATTTTGATAGAATTCTCCATAAGGCTTTTAAATTAATTAAAAAGAAAAATAAAACGGTTCGGTCAGATAAATAACTCAACTCAAATACTGTTTAATGAAGACTTTTCTAAAGACTTGGGTACGTTCCCGAGCTCCCATTCCAAAGATTTACCCCGGTCCTGCTACGGATGCATCCGACGCTACAAATGGCATGCAGCACATTGTTAACACGTGTTCATTCATCGCTGTTTAATATGTTGGTTAGTTAAATTTTGATTTTACAAATGTCATAAAAATTTAGGTTTTCCATAGCCTTGGAGGAAATTAATCCTCCTCTCAAAAATTCTCCATTAGTTCCCGACATTAACCTCGACCGACCGCCAAACCCTTCTCAGGTCAGATTTTCGCCTCAAGGAGGACACTTATTGGTGAAGAAGGCTTTTAATACAAAATTCCAAGAAGGCAGCTTCCGACCACTGGAAGACTTCCCAAAAGGCGTCGCTGGCTAGTTTAAGTAAAGTTAAGGGTTATTTTGGGAAAAGATGGGATCCAAGATCCCAAATACCCCAAAATAGATCGAGTGATAAGAGAGATGCAATTGAAAATGTCCAAAAGCCAACTACCTTCTCACTAAACAGAAATTAAGGGATGAAATCATGGGCTGAAATTGTTTTGAGGGAGAAAGATGATCAAGAATCAAAAGAATGTAATCTAGATTACATCCCCTCTATCAAAAATAATGATAAAAAGATTGGCAAACTAGTCTGTAAAAGAATAAAAAATGAGTGAAAAAATGCCTTTTTGGCATATTTTGTTGGTGCAACACCTTATTTTGTATACTTTAAAGCATATATATACAAATAGTATGGAAACCAAAAGCCATGTTTGAGGTGTATTCTAGGGAGAACGGGTTCTTATTGATCAACTTTAAAAAGTCATCGGATTGTGTTAGAATCCTCAGAAGCAACCCATATTTCTATGGCGGAAGACTTATCATAATGAGATGGTCATGTAGTATGAAATTAGACAGAGATATTTTAACTACAGTGCCAATTTAGGTAAAATGGCCAAATGTGAATCCAAAACTTTAGGACAAAGAGGCTTTTAGTGTAATGTCCAGCATTATAGAAAAGCCAATTAAATGTGATGCAGCCACAACATAGAAAACGATATTAAACTTTGCTCTAATTCTTATAGAGGTAGCAGAAAATGTGAATTACCAGATAAAATCAATCTGGCATTATACAATGGTGAAAAAATTGTTAAAAAAGTAGAATAAGATTAGGTGCCTCCTAAATATGGCATATGCATCTGCTTTGGTGATAATAGGAACCAACGCAATTCAAAGAAAGCCTGGGTTCCAAAGGAGAAAGCAGTGCGAGAAAATCACAAGGAGACAGAAACCCCAAATTTGAATCAAAATTCTCCAGTGGACAAGAAAGTAGTAATATGGCATCTCAGAATTACACAAATGTAGAAATGACTAAAGAGAATCCAAAAGAAACAGAAAGAAACAATCAATGAGGGAAAGGTTCACAACTCAATGAGTAGGAAGACCATGGCATCGCTGATGAATCCCATCATTCCCAACAACTTAGTGTGTAGGATGCTTATATCACAGTTTAAAAATATCATCAATTTCAGCAACCTATATTGGCTAGTAAAATAATAAGCAAGGAAAAAAAAGAGGGAACTAAACAGTACATAGTTCATCGGATTTGATATCCCCTTGGCACCAGATCCAAGTTTGCATACAAACAAAGAACAAGAAAGTAATTACAGCATTGATTCAAGCTTAGATCTTCAATCAGATCAGAGAATGTCTGAAGCAACTACAAACCCAAAGGTAGTAGCAATTTTAAGAGTGGAAAGTAATCTCAGTGATGATACACCTCCCAACACAGATCAACATGCAATAGTATTATACGCTGCAAATAATGATAAAGGGATTAGAGGAAAAAGTGAAGAGGCGGGTAGAAAGATTTAGTGAAATGGAAATTAAACAAATCATTTTTAACTCTAATGAAAACAAAAGTCCTAGTCCTAATGGTTTTAATTCAAAATTTTATGAGAATCAGTGGGACAACATTAAAGATAAAGTTCTTAATGTGGTTAGTAAATTTTTTGAAAAATAGAAAATTACTTAAAAAATTTAATATACTTTTATAACTTTAATTCCAAAATCTAAAAACCCAAATAATTTTAAGCCTATTTCCTATTGTGATTATGTATATAAAATAATCGCTATAGTTTTAAGCAATGGGATTGAAAAAATTCTGTCATATATTATCTCAGAAAATCAAAGTGCTTTTGAGCCTGGAAGATACACACACACACACACCCATATATAAGGATTCTTCACTGGCACATGAAATGGTAAGAAATTTTAACAGCAAAATTGGTAATAGTATGTATGTCAAGGTAGACTTACAAAAGACATATGATAAAGTAAATAGAGAGTTTATCTATAGAATGATGATAGAAATGGATTTGATATAAAATTTTATGACCTTGTATATGAATGTATAAATACAACTACCTTTTCTATTTTAATTCAAGGTCAACCAGTGAGATTCATTACGAGCAACAAAGGCATTAGTTCAATGGATCCTCTCTCCCCATTCTATTTACAATTGTAATGAAATATTTTATAATTTTAATGGAAATGGAGGAAATCAAAAATAATATTAGCCCTTTAAATAGAAATAAACCAAGCATTACTAATCATATATATGCAGATGATCTTATGTCATTTGTTAAGGCTAATAAACTAATATTAATGCTACTAAAGAGATCTTTCAGTTGTCATATAAGTATCCAGGTTTACAGCTAAACATGAGTTTAAGAGTAAAATCTACTTCAATAAGCACTGCTGCAACAAAGAGGATATACTAAAATGTTTGCACTTCATAGAAGGAAACTTGCCTATAAAATATTTGGGATTGCCTTTATCAGCAAACCGGATCAAAGATGCTGACTGTAACATTATTTTGGACGAAGTCAAGGAAAAAATAAAAACATGGTCATGCAAACTTCTATCAATAACAAGCAGAGTGGAGTTATTTAGTTAATAAAGACAGTATTTTATGTTATCATTCTATATTGGATGTAAACATATCAAATTCTAGCAGCATCTATAATCAAAATAGAGAAGTTATATGCTAACTTCATATGGAGAGGAGGATAACATAAAATGTCTTGGTAAAAATTATGCAGGCCAAAGAATGAGGGAGGTGTTAGCCTTAGAAATCTACATGATCACCATAATATGTAGCTTAATACTTATTTGGAGATTCATTAGCAGTGGTTCTATGTGGGTTAGATGGATAAGTAACAAATACATTTGAAAAGGATCTTTTTGGAATACAGTAATTGATCCAGATCATTCAAGTTGTATGAAGCAGATGCTAAATTGTAGAGATACAACAAAGAAGGTTATCAAAAGAAATTTTAATGATGGTTCAAATGTTAGTTTACGGTTCGATCCATGGTGCAACAATGAGCCACTAGTAAACATCTAGGGATGGAACACTCTGGTCATTATGACAAATGTAAAGCAACTGTCGTGGAAATTATTGAAAAATACAGCTGGATATAGTCGTAATATCACAGAAAATTCCCTATTGATAAATACGCAGCTCAAGATGACTGGGAATTGATGTTATCTAAAATGATAAATTCTCTTTCAGAAATACATGGGAGTTCATCAAAGGAGAGCAGTCAGAGATGGAATGGGTAGACATAATTTAGGGCAACAGTCCTAAAATGTCTTATTGTTCTTTTTTTACTATTACATATAGGCTTCCAACTAAAGATATAATAAACAAGTGGGGTGATGTAGAGGATATGACTTGTTTATTATGTCATGATGATATAGAGGCAGCAAACATTTGTTCTTTCAAGGTATGCTAGTTACTTATGGATGAATGCAAAGTCTTGGTAAGATACTAATCAAGTAAACTCTGTAGAAATAAGAGCTGAAATTGAATTAATCAGGAAACATTTAGATGTAAATCAAAAGATAGAGACATGACTCATATTCTTATTACTACAACAACCTATCATTTTTGGAAAGAGTGCAACGACAGACTTCATAACAACAAGAAGTTAATGAAAGAGCAAAGACAGACTTGTATTAATAAAGACAGTATAATTATTCTATCTAAGTCTAAGAAGAAGGGGAAAAGATTATATTCATATCCATATAGCGGATTCGAAGTGGTTGAAGATTATCTGAAATTGCCAAATAAACAGCCAACTTCAAAGTTTAACAAATCTACGGCTGCTTCTCCAAAGCCTCGCCGAGCTTTAAACCCGGGAGCTGCTACTTCTAAGTCTTACAACGGATCTGTCGTTGCTAAAGATCTGAACATGGATGTTGCTTTAGATCCAAGTTTAGACCTAAATATAATCAACTTTGTCTATCAAAGCCTTGTCGAGATTTAGACCAAAAGAGCTGCTATTTCCAAACCTCGCAACGGATCTGTCATCATTGAAGATTTGAACTTGGATGTTGATAAAGCTTTAGATCCAAGTTCAGATCTACAGTATGTTCAACATAATGAAGTTCGACAACAGGAAATTGTTCAAGCAGAGGAAAAGCACCAATTAATATAGATTCGACAATGAGAAAAGAACTTAATCATGATATATCATGCTGATAAAGAGGAGAATCAAGCAGAACAACAAAGTAGAAGAAGAAAATTAGAGCTATTAAGAAGAATTGATTGATTTTTGTCTTCGTTTTGAAGCCCTTTTGTTGTTTCGTTTGTAGTTGAGGCTGCAATATGAGATGCGGCGTTAGGGTTAGGGTTAGAAAACTAGATGAGATATGGAGTCGGCTGTACGCCTGGCCCAAGTTTATAGTGGACCGAGATTTTGTAATTCTTTTGCTAAGTTTAAAAAATAAAATTATAAATGTCTAAAATTGATAATTTGTGCAAATGAGGTCCGTTTGTGACGCGATTTGTTGCATTGCGATCGTATCAAAATGTTCTACATTATGAAGTTGGTTTGAACAACTTCCAAACAATTTAAAATTTTAGATTTAATTCATTAGTTAATTAATTTGTTTTTGCATATTATTGATACATATTATTCGCTAAAAACAATTAATTAATTACTTATAAATTAATTTCATTTTATATAATACATTTCAAATACTCTGTCAGATTCTCTGTTTGTAGCACGCAAATACATTTTTCGTTCATCTAATATTTTTGTTCAAATGCTCCGTTTAGATTTTTCGTTTGCTTTATAAAAGATGTAACCTTTATTTTATAGTGGATTTTATACGTAGTAATTTTTCTTTTAAGATTTTAGAATATGGAAGTAGAATCAGAGGTGACTCTTTTTGGTAGGTAATGTGATTTAAACAGGGGAGAATGACTGTCGTCGGTGTTTGTTGAAAACAGACTTACATTTCTTAACTACAGTGGACATGATGTTTGAATTCAGATTCAGACTTGCATGTAGTGCTAAAAATAGTTCAGATCGTATGTCGGTAAAATTTTGTATGCCGGTAAAACTTAAAATGAAGGTTAATAGTTTAGTTTGGGTGTTTTTCGTAAATCAACGGTATTTCTTACTTTGCATTTTAGCACTACGTCGCAGCAGTGGACAGAATTTATAGTTTTAATATATTTTTACTTCAAATATGTGACTGAAATAATATGAAGTGACTTGTTATTCAATGACATAATCGAACAATGAGCTAGTGAGCTATACGCATCGTAAGCTCACAAGCTGTGACGATTAGAAATGGTCAGACATATAAAGGTTTGATGATTAAAAAAGGGAAAGAATTCAAGTCAAAGTTATATTCATAAACCCTTTTTTTAATACACTTATCTCGAAACTATCATTTATAAACCAATTTTATTGTACACAAAAATACAACAAACTATTCTTTAAACATTTTTTTTTTGAACAAAGGTAAAAGGCCCAGGCCCAAGTTAACAAACAAAAATAATCGGGTAAAAAATGAAAACCCGATTGTCATTAATACTCTCAAAACCCTAGCGCCTCCACAAACTCTCACAAACACTCGAAGCTCCAAAAACCAAAAAAATGGTTGCTGATCTTCTATACTACTTCGTTGTCGGTCTTCGTCCCACTACTTTCCCCACGCTCCCAATATGAAAGAGCTTCGTTAAAGCTATTTCTCAAGCCTCTATCTCTTTTAAACCTGCTAGAAGAATCACGATTGTTGTTGAGATGCAAATACTTGTTAGATCTAGAGTCATTATGACCTAGATCTGACGAAAACTTCTGAGATTTGTTAATACCATCCAGATTCTCACGGTTTCTTTGATAATGCTTGCTGGTATCCACAAAATTGTTAGATCTAACGTCAGTATGACTTAGATCTAACGATGTTATCCTTAAGCTGATGTTATTACCCAAATTTTCTTCAATATTGGAGGGATTGATGGCAGTGACTTGGTGAGGATTAGCGTTGTAACTCGTAGACTCGAGGAAGCCAAATTCTTCAGCAATACCAGCAGCCTCTTGTTGGTTGACACTATGGATGCTGGTCTGCAGACATTTCGAGTGCAAAAGATAGCCTTCTAAATGTTTGCTACCAGCTTCAGATCTCCAGTCTTCAGCAAGGGAAGCAAACTTGGTTTGGTTTTTAGTACCTTCTTAGATTTTTGCAGAATAATTTTGCTACCCGTGTTAATAGTTAACCAAACTTGCTCTTTACTTCTGCTGCCCCTGTTGTGCACACGCAAATTTCTTTCTTTCCACAAGTTCAACACAGCCGTAGTAAGTAGAATGTGAGCATAATCTGTTTCTTTAGATTTGTCTCTGAATTTGTTGTTGATAATTTTGATAATATTCATAAGATCCATATACCTGTTGTCATCTTTGTTTAGGGAAACTCTGATTTGATTCCATATAAAGTATGAGTAACAGCATTCAAAAAATATATGATTAGCACTTTCATTACATAAGTTGCAAAAGGAACAGAGTGAATTCATATTGTTTCCCCA
This sequence comes from Allium cepa, assembly GCA_030765085.1. NCBI lineage: Eukaryota > Viridiplantae > Streptophyta > Magnoliopsida > Asparagales > Amaryllidaceae > Allium > Allium cepa. The sequence continues at coordinate 861,564,755 of CM060929.1, forward strand.
TTTATTTAATCTATCCCAAGTTGGCAATCTGTTTTTGATTGCAAAATAAGTACAAAAAGCCATCTTGGGACAATTCACTCTATTCCAAATGCAACTATACCACTCTTCAGTTGGGAATCTGATTCTAGTAAAATTCCAAGTTTCTTTGAAGGAAAACTTCCCTCTGTGGTTAGCTTTCCATTCCCAGTAGTCATTCTCTGCATCATTATCAAATTGAATTTTGCAAATATCATTTTTATGGGGGTTAGTAATAGGATGAATTTGTGGTTGCCATTGATTGTTAATTATAATATCAGATACTTTATTATTTGATCCACCACATATAACAAGGCTATTCCACCCAACTCTATTTATAAATGACTCATTATTGAACCAAGGATCAAACCATAAACTTGTATCTTTACCATTTTTAAAATTTCTTTCAATTAATAATTTACCAGTTTCCCTACTATTTAATATTTGTTTCCAAGTATTTGATTGGATACTTCTATGAACTGTAGACCATAAATTATCATTTTTCAAGTACTTGGATCTCATCCACCTAGCCCACAATGAATCAGAACTAATGAATCTCCAAAATAATTTTAAGTGGTATGTAGTACCCAAATCCTTAATATTTCTAATGCCAAGACCCCCCTCATTCTTAGGTCTGCAAACATTCTCCCAACTAATTTTATGATATTTACCTTTCCATAAAAAATCAGCACACCTACTTTCCAATTTTTTAATTGTTGTAGCTGGGATTTGAAAAGTTTGCAGCCAGTATAATATGATAACATAAATCACTGTCTTAATAAGTTCAAGTCTTCCAAAAATGGAAAGTAATTTACACGACCAAGTCTCCATTCTATCCTGAATTTTTTCAATAAGAATAGAACAATCTAAATCCTTAATCATATTTGTAGAGAGAGGCAGACCTAAATATTTGATTGGAAGAAACCCCTCTTCTATTTGTAATACATTTAAGAATTCTCTTTTGAACTTACATTCCTTACTAAAATAAGCTTTACACTTATTTACATTAAGTTGAAGCCCAGCATGAGTTTTTAATTTATCAAAAATGGATTTTACAGAGTCTGCATTTTCTTTATTGGCTTTTAAAAACACCATAAGGTCATCGGCATATATCAGATGATTAACACAAGGCTAGATTCTATTTATAGGGTGAACTTTCCCCTTAATACTCTCTATTTCAATAACAATAGAAAAATATTCCATTACAACAGCAAAAGGATAAGGTGAAAGGGGGTCTCCCTGCCTAAGTCCCCTATTAGACTTAATAAACCCTTCAGCCTTACCTTGAATTAGAATAGAGAAAGTATGAGTATTAATACACTCAAACACTAAGTCACAAAACTTTATTGGAAACCCCATACATTTCATAATATGATGAATAAAATGTCTGTTTATCTTATCATATGCTTTTTGAAGATCAATTTTAATACATACATTATCTCCCTGTTTAGTGTTAAATTTTCTGACCATTTCATGTGCTAAGAGAGAATTCTCATATATAAGCCTACCAGGAACAAAAGCACTCTGATTTTCAGAGATAAGAAAAGGTAAAAAGACTTTTATTCTATTGCTAAGAACATTAGCAATAATTTTGTAAATAAAGTTGCAGCAAGATATAGGTCTATAATCACCAATACCAGTAGGGTTTTTATTCTTTGGAATAAGGGTAATGAATGTATGATTTATACTTTTCAGAAGTTTACCATTATCCATAAACTCATTGACAACATCTAGAATCTGCTGTTTAATACAGTCCCAGTTATTTTTGAAATTTTTTGCATTGAAACCATCAGGACCTGGACTTTTGTTATCCCCAGCATTAAAAACAATATATTTAATTTCATCCATATCCACAGGGGCCAGTAAGATTTCTGATGCACTGCTATTTAAAATATTCTTACATATAATATTATGAAACTCATGATTATTAATTGTAGAAAAATATAGCTCCTTGTAAAAATTAATAGCTTCAGAAGACACTTTATCATATGAATTTGCTAAATTTCCCTCTTTATCAATTATGCTACCTATATTATTTATGTGTTTTCTATTACTCATTTTAGCATAAAAAATTTGGTGCAGTCATCACCCAAAGTAAGCCAGCCAGTCTTTGCTTTCTGTCTAGCATCAACTGATTCCTTATACATTTCATTGGACAATTCCTTTTGATTTTGGAAGAATTTGTTAATTTCACTGATATCATCAGGCTTAATATCAACACTCAGTTGTAAAATTTTACCTTCATTTCTCAAACTAATAATCTTATTTTTATTAACATATTTGCTTTTATTCCAATTTTTAAGATTATTCTTTGTGAATTTCAAAAACATACAGAACTGAAACTGCTTAGAACCATCACAAGAAAAATTATGGCAGTTTTCCATTAAAGTTTTGTAATCATCCTCCAAAACCCAACTATTTTTAAACCTAAAGGGATGAGCTTTACTGTTACCAACTTTATTAACAACCAAATTGACCATTAAAGGGGTATGTTCACTTAAATTTTGTTCCAAAGTAGAACAGATACTATCAGGAAAACTATTTGCAAATTCTTTGTTATACAAAATTCTATCAAGTTTGCAGTGAATATTTTTAGCTAAACCAGATTTCCATGTATACTTATTACCACTGATAATTGGTTCAATAAGACCAGTTTCTAATAGAAATTTATTGACTCTATCCAATTTATTATGAGGGATTTTAACTCCTCCAAATTTCTCATTAACATGAAAGACAGTATTAAAATCTCCTAACACAATCCAGGGGAAATCATATATGTAACTTAAAGCTTTAAGTTTTTGCCACATCACATTTCTTTCTATTTCAAAATTGCTACCATAAACAGCAGTAACTTGCAAATAAAAGCCACCAATGTTTTTAAAATTACAGTTAATAAATTGACTATCTTTATTAATATTTGTGCTAGTCCAGATATTAGAATCCCATATAACAATAATTCTTCCTTTACAACCACAGTCATTATTATGACTAGCTTTCCAGTTACTGGACATTCTAAGAATTTTTTTTTCAAAGTTCTCATCATTCATTTTATTCTCAACAAAAGCAATAATAGAAGGTTTGTAAATATTGATCATATAAAGGATATCAGATTGTTTTACAGGGGTATTCATCCCCCTTACATTCCAAGCAAATATTGACATATATATAATAATAAAATATGGATTTTAGATAGTACTTGACACCATAGTGCTTTTACCTCTCCATTTTTTCTCAATCCCTTTAGCTTTCAAACTAGTAGACATTTGATCCCATTCTGAATTGATTGAGATATATTTTTGCTTGAAGGCTTTTTTCTCTTTGTTTTCCTTTATCTTACTAGCTGATTTTGTTTTAGCAATATGTAAACCTGATAAGTCAAATACCTCTTTGATATCCCCCTTCTCTGATTTATCTTCCTCCATTTGTGTAGATTCTGGGATCTTAATTAATGAAATATCAAAAGAAGCTGTGCGAGGCATGTCTGGCTCATTGCAGTCAGTCATTGCAGCCTGCTCTGGAAGTGGATCAACCTTGCGAGGCAATGCTGAGCTACTATTCTTTCTCTCAGCATCTGCAGCAAGCTTAGAGGAAGGTCCCTTCTCGATTAAAGTTTCATGATTCAGATTTGATGGCTGTTGAATATTTTTGACTATTTTTGTAATTGTCTGATCTGTATTTAAACATGGCTCTGAAATATTGGGGGTTTCAGAGTTAAAGAACTGTATTTTATTACCCTCTTCTATACTTGGCGAAGTCAGAACATTTGAGATTTCTACACTTTCTTCTAACTGATGAACTTCCATTGCCATGATCTGATCATTTTGATCAGTGAGCTCTCTATTATTGTTTTCTTGTTCGAAAATGATATCTTCTTGATAGATTTGATCTTTGCCCTCCTCGGATCTTGATTGGAACTTTATGCCTTCACTGTTTTGTTTTTTGTTTCTTGAACAATTTCAGAAATATTTTCTTGAACCACTGTTGTACCTTTATCATTTTTTTTGGGGATCCACATCTGTTTCGGGTTGCACCGATCTCTATTGTGACCAAAACATTTACAGATGCTACACTTTGGTGGAACCCATTCGTATTCAACTTTTTGTGTAATGATTTCACCATTATAAAGATTTAGACTAATTTCATTTGGGAGTTCATCAGTTGCAGAAACTTCTACAAGAAGTCGAGCATAATTCAATCTCGACGTAATGGTGGTTGTTGCATCCATCTTTATGGGTTTTCCGATTATACTCGTCATGATGCTAAATGCCTCTCTGTCCCATAATTTGAGATTTACACTGGGTAGCCGAACCCACATCGACATAGTTGACAGAAGATCTCTGTCCAACTTCAAAGACTCAGTCCACCTTCTCATGATGATGAGTTTGTTGTTGTAGAAGTAAGGACCATTCTGAATGATAGAATTGCAGTCTTGTGAATCATTAAACTTGATTAAGAACCTATTCTCTCTCGAAAAGATTTCAAAATCTCCATTTGGTTTCCAAACTCTTTTAATATATTTCTTAAAAAACAAAAAATAAGGTTTACTGCTCACCACATAAACCAAAATGGAGTTATTCTAGCATTTTGTGGCTCTTTTACATACAGCCTCCTTAACAACACCATATTTCTTGTTATTGATTCGAATGGGAGCAATGGTTTCAAGACTGCATTCTTCATCCCTTGGTTCTTTTGATTGCTCAGAGACAATATCAGCCCAAGTTTTCTGCCCTAGTTCTTTATTCAAAGAGAACTTTGTTGGTGGTTTACTGATTTGTATCGGTTTGGTCCTGTCCTGGAAGGAGTTGGTCTTTTGATCATCCTTCTTTCTCTGTATATCATTGGATTGAGACCGAATCTGATTATTTTTTGGCTGAAATTTTCTTTGCGATCTTGGCTGAACCAATTGGAAGCTCTCATTATCGATGATGATGTTATTCGGCTTTCTGATTTGAGATTCAAGCGGCCTGTCTTGAGGATTAGGACGAGAGAGGGAAGGATTGAATTTGGAATTGAGAGAAGGATTGTTTTCTCCCATGGCAGAGGAAAACCCTAAATTTCTAGAGCTCAAAGGCTGATAAGTCTATTCTTTAAACATACAAACAGCAAACTAGTTTATTTTGAGATTTTTTTTAATCAATTTAACTACTCGCTGAATAATATAACGAGTTTTTTGATAATAAATATCTAATAAAATTAGTAAACATTAAATAAAGATAAATAGAATCCAGCAAAATGAAGTTTTTCATTGAAATTCAAAAATGTCTGAAAAATATACAATTTTTTTATTCTTTATATCAAATTAAGAAAAAAATATTTTCTTTTAAAAATTAATGCAAAAATGTCCTGTTTTATAATTTATAAGTAAACGGTCAGTTTTTTCGACAAGCGCTTTGACCACGAGCATAACGGCAAAAAAAAAAAAAGGGTAGTTGATACAGTAAAGAAAACAAAAAATTGATAGTCAAGACAGAGGACTGCTATATGCTGTGGAGTAAATTAATAGAAAATACATGTGCGTACACAAATTATCTACTGTTATTTGTTTACAAAAATTACCGTTATCTACGTCTCGCATTCAGTGCTATATCAATTGAAAATTCAACTAAAAAGGCATTTTTCTTTTCCATTTTCTATCAAAATAATCAAATTAAGGAAAGTCTGGTCTGAATTGTGAAAAGAAAATTTTGATTATAGTAGAATGGTTTCTAATGTCCGATTAATACTGATTTTCAACTGTGTATTATTATTATTATTATTGCTTTTATCTGAAAATATGTTCAAACACATTCATTCAAGCTTAACAATTGTGATCCGCTAATTTAGATCAACTCATTCCATGCAGGTAGACGCTAAAACGTATAAAGCTAAAGTTCGTTACAAAGATGCTACAGGCTTTGCACTTGCTAGACTTTGACAAGTTAGCACTCTTAAATAGCTCATCCATTTAAAAAACGCTATTTTTGCTAAGCTTGCTAAATCAACCCGTTTTAAGCTTTATTGTATTTACTTCTAATGTAATTGCATGACGATGAAGAACCGACTAATAAATTACATAATTTTAGAAAAAAATATTTAGTTTGATTTTTCGTTAATTTTACTAAGACATCAAGAAATAATATACCTGAAAAAATTAAATATTGAAAAGATACGAGGAGATATAAGTAAAGGGAATATAGTAAATTAGGTTGAAAAGATTTGAGGACGTGTTAATTTCAGTGACATGTATTTTAATCCCTCTTTTTTATTTCTATCCATCTAACTCAACTGTTTCAAATCTATAAGGAGTTTCATTTGTACTCACACGTATAACCACGCGACGTCAGAATTATCATACTCATCAACTCACTCTTTTGTTTATTTATTTATTTCGTAGATGACTAAATACTTTATTTACAAAAAGAAATTAATCCCTCTTTTTTATTTTTATACATGACTGGAAGCTTGCTTTTAACGGAGCCCAACTGCTAAATGTGTAGGACCTAAAACTGACATGAACAATAAAGTCACCTGTCTTGTCTAGCTCGGGTTATGCTCGTCTGTCTGTCCTCTTCAGTTGCATTCAAATATAAATAGGACAGATATACCGAACCTTTTCAAGTGCTGATGTTCAATTTATGCTTTATGCATTTTATACATTGCATCAGTCGGTAGCACTGTGTTGTCCTATGTATGAGCGCTCAAATTTATCAAAACATTGCTCTCATCGGTGGTTTATCTAATCTAAGGCTAGTATCGAAACAAGTGATACTTAATTTTACGATTTATATCAAAACATTGCTCTCATCGTGTAAAGTATATAAATATATACAAGTTTAGTAATGATTCAGATCATAATTAACGATTTGTTTTACTTTCTTTTATATTTGATTTCTTTATTACGCTTTTGTTGTGAAATATTTGGTATCATTTACGTAAATGCATCAATTTATTCATTGGAATCCATATCTTTGTGAACAACAAATAAATAATAAAATATTTATAAATTGAGATAATTTACACACTTTAATACTCATTGAAAAACATTGAGCTTATGTTGTTTTGAAATCATATTTCTTTCATACAGTATGGAGTGTACATCAAAATGCAAGTTCAAAATTATTTATCATGAAAATAGATTTTATTAATGATTGTAGTTTGTATTATGACTTGGTAATCGTTCTACTATACATGATTTTTGTGTGTGTTTTATTTGGAATCTAAGTAATAATATAATAGAAAAATATTTAAATATGGAAATTACTAATGCTAAAATATTGCCAACGTATTTCTTAATGCATGCAATTTTTTCTCAACATGCCCTCTCAAAATCACACTCTAGCGTTCAGTATTGGGACGGGGTTAACACGCAACAAAGGAGCTGAGTAAGTTTAAAAAAAAAATTATATTATTGTATCTTTAATGGGTCTATGTAATCTAATTCATTTAGAATTTTTCAAAATTTTCTTTTGGATAAAACCAATATTTATTTGAGTTATTATACAATTGTATTATATTTTATGTATATGTATCGTATACACATACATGTGTGCGTGCATGTACAACAATATAATGTAAACATGGTTTGACATGGCCATTTATAAATGTTGAAATTTACATCACAACGCACATGTTAACCATTCATGTATACTAATGTATTATCTAAATATACAAATATTTGCATCAATTTATTGTACAAACAAATATACATATATATAAATGGATAAATTTAATTGTATATTCAGTATAAATTATTGGTTGTAAATTATTTATATAAATCATTCCTGAAATGTGTGTGTGTGTGTATAATACAACTAAATTTCAAATTATTTTAAATATTAATTTGTAAAATATTTTAAGACCTTTGCCATATATTATGAAAACAAAAAAATTTCAATTTATACACACATAGATATAGTGTGTGTGTGTGTGTATTGTCACACCATAATTTCCATAAAGTATAAATTATGAACATTTTAGGAGATTTCTTGGCTTATAATTTCGAGACTCATTGTTTAGTTTTCTTCGACAACTTAACCAACGGGTTCAATATCTTAGAGCATGTATTCTGAGAACTTAGGTAAAGTAGCAACTTAGAACGAGACCATTTTCCAACTATAACAACAAGTTTAGCCGAGAGCAAATATCGTCGAGAACAAGGATATTTCAACAAGTCTCAAAAACCAACGGCTTAGATAGCCCAAACTGAGATAAACGGTCGGGATAAACAAAAGAATCCAAGAAGCTATATATAAAAGCGCCACGTTAGCAATTCACATCAAAATACTTTCAACCAGATGATGACAAGTGTTGGAATCTAAGCCACCTATAGCAAATCAGGTCATCAATCCAAGTGAAAGCATCTACACCAATAGAAGAATCTTAAATTTGCTATAAATAGAGGACCATGTGCTACTAAAAAGGAGTTGAATGAAGATTTTCTGACATTCGATAATTATTCAACATTCTCGACACATTTTTAGAAAGCTTTAATCAAAAAGAACATTAATGTAGGATTTGGACATTGATGTACTTATATACCACATTGTGGAATAAAATTAAAAGTAGAATCTGCAAAGTGAGATCTCGTTTCCGAACAACTATAAATCTTGTGTCTCTTTTACCTTTCGGCGCTTATTTTTTACGTAGTCTCGTTATTAATTTAACTTTCTCGTAACGTTTCGAAGCAAGATTTCGAAAGCTTTGGGGTATTAAACTGACGAAAACTCTATTGAACATTTTTTTGGCGCCAGAAGAAGTGCCCGTATCCCCGTTCTCTTCTAATCCAGTAAACTTGAACCTTTCAATAAAGCATGAAGCCAAAGTCATCCTCTTGAAAAACGCCTCGCTCCCTTTCCCAGGGTGAAGGAGTTGAAGAACTACATGTGAATGAAAGGAATCAAGCCAAAAAAATAAATCAAATTGTTAATTAGGAAACTTCTGCTCCATCCCTTAGTGAAAACGAGTTTTGACAAATGATATCGAAGTTCGTTTCTGACATAGCGCAACACTTAGATAATTATCAGACCGAAGTTGAGAACACTTTTTCTGAATTGGAGAAAAAGGTTTTGGCTATGCTTAAGGAAGAGGAGAACCCTCTGACTTTCAGTCGAAACCTCGAAAAGTTACCAATGGCTAACGTGATAGAGTTAGGGGTATGTCCTATGGCAATTATGCAATTTGTTGCATATATCTTACATGTTGACCAATCTTTTTCCAAATAAATGTGTTTTCATTCAATTATATACTTGATATAATGTGATTATATTAATTAATTATTTAATTTGATTAAAAGTATATTTAATAGAAAATCCATAAATAGTATGTTTTGCCATAATAGATACAAAGTATTGTAACTGTGAGTAATTTATCATAATGAAAATAAATTTACAATTTTGAATATTTCTACTCAAGATGTATCAAGACCGGATGTTTATACATCCGTTGAGACTAGATTACGTAACGATTTTCAAATGTTGGGCAGTGTATTAACATGGCTGCTGGGGACACCAAGGGAATGTGTACTGATAGTTATTGGACAAGTACGAAATGACTCACTCGATAGTTTTCTATTGGTTAATATAACTAAGGTCAAACAGAAAATGTCGATGTGACTAATTTGCATAGTTCTCTCGACTTGAGAATATTGTTGATCTTCAATGTGGAAGCTTCACTTTGATTATAGTTAAATCATGGCACGGCGTCCATTGAACGACTATACTAGGGTTGAGTGGAAGCATTGAAAGTGAAACACTATTCAAAAGAGGATTCGTCTCCTCGGTTATATAAGGTTAGTACCACAGTCAACTGAAGTCAACTTTGAGTCAAAGTCAATAACCAGAGCATTTTGGTTAATAATAATTGTTATTATTGAACCAAGGATTTTGTGTTTGGACTATAAAGTTAAATGTGGACAGTATTGGAATTTTGACCATTACTAAATTTCATAAGCTTGACGTGATATAGCTTTGAGACGAAGAGAATTTGTATAAAAAATTATCACTATCGAGTACCGTTTTATAGTAAGTAAAATAGGATTTTACCAAAAGATGTGTAAACAATGAATGCAGCCAAAATGTCATACAACCTGCTAAGTAACATGTGAATGTTAGTATTCGCATGGTTCGATACTAATCGCTGCTTAAATTTGCACTTTTGAGTCGCACAACCATAACGATGAATTCTTTGAAAACCAGATGGTTTAATTAATTTATAAAATTTTATAAATTGATTAAATTAATTGATAGTTGAGAAATATTAATTATTATTTATTTGATGTTTGGAAGTTGTGTGCAATTATTTTATACATTTATAAAAGTTATATTTGCACTCATTGATATATGATATCGATGTAATTTAAAGTTAATCGCATTGAATGATTTATGGAAAATTTATGTCGTTTGATGACATGATTTGTGGAAATTTTATTCGATGACATATCATGTGTACAGAAAGGATTGGAGAGAGAGAAATAATCAATAGAATTAATTAGGGAAGTTTTAATTAAAGAATGAGAAAGGCTTCATTCTTTAAAATAAAATGTATTCTCTAATTCATTCTTTCTCATTCGTTCTTATTCTTTCTCTCCTCCTAACTTTTTCATGGCAAAAAACAAAACAGAAAGTCAAAGTTTCAAAATTCTTTTAACTCCAAATAGAAACATCAAATAAATAAACAAAACTGTTTCATCCATCTCTTGCAAGGATATGATGAAAATCTTGAAGATCTGAGGAGATATCATCATTCAAGGTGTGATTTCTGGGCAACATCCTAAGATGATTCTTTGATTTATTTATTTGCATGTTTTAAAACATGTGATTTAAAACTCTTTTTTTCCAATTAAAAGTATATCTATTAGCTACTTCTACTCAAATTTGCACATGTATTTCACCCCATATTTATTTATGTTAATTATTGTAGATGTTATGGGCCTTTTTGCCCATCGCATAATGAATATGAAAAGATCAAGGAAAAATTGGCAATGTTCTGGAATAGGCTCAGAGCTACCTAGAAATATTCACGAGGTCAAGACGTAAGCAAATGTTCGAACCGCGTCTCAATCGGAATAACGGTTTGAAAGATATGATCATTTTAAGATTTATCTAATATGATCCGATAATAAAGCCTCCAAGATCGCCTTCTGCTAAGGCCCCGCACCGCCCACATCAACAAGAAATCTACCCTCCAAAATCAGATCCACCCCAGCCCAGTTAAGCCCGACCCAACAGAGCCGGACTGATCAAATCTCACCCAATAAGGTCAGACCCGCAAGTGTCCGGCCCCTCAAGATCGGACCCGCAAGTGTCCTGCCCCGCAAGGCCTAACAGCCCAGGCCAGACTCGCATGGGTCTGTCCCAGCATGGCCGGACCCAGCATAGTCCGGCCCAGCAGGACCGGACCCACATAGGTCCGGCCCAAGGACCGGATCCAGCACAGTCCGGCCCAACAGGGCAGGACCGACACAGGTTCGGCCCCTGGACCGTACCCCGCATAGTCCGGCCCACCATACAGTCCGGTCCAGCAGGGCCGAAAGTTCTGGTCCGGCCTGCGAGGGCCGGACCTGCACAAGTCCGGGCCTACTGGACTGGACACCTGGTCCGGCCCTGTGTCGGACTAGATTCCTGGTCCGACACAGTCGTACCATCGGTCCGACACTGTACCAAACCAAGGACCACCTGTTCCGGCTGAGCCGGGCCCACCAAGTCCGGGCTTGCACCCTCTTGGTCTTCCCTTTCGAGGCTGGACTTACCGGACATTTTCTGGTCTGGTCCTCTGAGGCTGGATCTATCCTTTTATACTCACAGGAATGAACTACCTTTTGGGTGTTCAAGATTTAAGAGTCGGGAAGGGCGATTAAAGGAAGATACCAGAATAGTACTCAACATGTATCCAAGTGCGGTGCAAGAATAGCGGAACCATATTCCTAGGGAAGGAAGGTTGAACCAAAGCCTAGAAGCCATGTGCTCAACCGTCTCTCTCCTCAACCTCACTCTATTAATACTAAGCATATGGCATCATAAAAGGGGAGGGAAAAGCGACGCTTCCATCAACAAAGGCAGACAACCTTGAGAGATAAAATCCTTAGTTCTAATAGCAAGTTTATTCAAATTTAAAGCTTTTACTTGTAATCAGATATGTAAGAGATAATAAAAGTGTTGCAGTGGACATAGTCACATTCATGCCAAACCACTATAAATTCCGTGTCCTTTTGCATTTTAGTCCTTTATATACATTTATTGCAAACCATTAATTTTCTATCTCAATCATTCGCAACTAAAGTCTATCAAACAATAGCTCTCTACTACAAACAGTATTCACTTCTCTACTATAATATCTTGGAGGTGTTGCCCATTTTTTGTGCAAACATTTTTGGTGCTTTCACCGAGAGACTGAACTTTCCTTTTTTAAAAGGAAATTCTCTCTTTCTTACTTTCCTTTTTATTTTGAAACCTACTATTTCTAATCTTTTGACTAAATATTATCGTTTCTATTCTTAAGAAACTCTCTGCCCTTTTATAAGATCTAAAACCTATGTTTCTTTTCAAATCTATCATGACTGTTGTACTTAAAACAAAAAGCCTTCTTTTCTCTTTAGATTTGAACATCCATTTTACTTCATAGAGAAATATTTTTGTCCGCTTTTTAGATATTACTTCTACTGTTCTGGATCCACAAACACATGTACTCGTTCTTTGGATCTAAAATCAAGCCTCATTTCTCATTTGAAATCCAAAAACATGGTTTCTTGGCACAAGAAACCCCTTTTATTCCCTCTGTTTAGATCTGGATCATTATCTTCTCTCATAGAGAGAACCTATTTCTAGTCTTGAGATCTGAAGCATTTTTTAATAAAATTTATACGTTTTTCTTTTTAAATCTAAAGTCACTATCTCCTTTCATGAGAGATTCTATTTTTCTTATTTTTCCAGTTTAAGATCATTGTTCCTTGGATTAAAATACTTTGTATCTCTCAGATCTGAAACCGTTACTTTAGCAAAATCTATTACTCTTTTCAGATCTGCAATCATTATTCCTTAAAGATAAAAAAATTCTATCATTCTTTTCTCCTATTTCACTGCAAATGCTGCTCCTTAACCAACAAGAAACATGTATTCACTTCTTAGATCTGAAATCACTATATCTTCTTTCAGATTTGCAAACACTATTTCTTATCCAAAAAGAAACATGTATTTATTTCTTAGATTCAAAATCGCTCTATCTTATTTTTCTCATTCTAGATATAAAAAAACTGTTTTGACCAAAAGAAACACTTGGCCATTTTTCAGATTTAAAATCAAATCTTATTCTCTTTCGATTCTGAAGCATTGCTTCTTTAACATAAGAAAACTATCTTCCTCTTTTGTATAATAGGAATCTATTCCCCTAGTAAAATGTAAATTATGGTTTAAGAAAATCATTTTCTCCCTCTGAACTCAAAATCTTTTCTCCTGATCTAAAGTCAATGTCTCTTTGAAATTATAGCTTTTCTCCTTTTCTTCTTTTTTCAAATTTGTAATCGCCATTTCTCGAATTGAGAAGCTATACTTCCTATCTCAGGATTCTCTCTTTATTTTAAAAGTTGGACCACCAATCTTTCGAAGCTACAAAACCCCCCAATCCTTTTCAAAAATTGAACTATCTCTCTCAAAAGGTGTGAACTCTCTAGGAAAGGTAGGAGCACAACTTCCCGATGTACCGCCTAAAGTAGGAGAACTCCGCTGCAAAGAATGCAACAGCTATCCAGATGTGAAAAAGCAGGAAGACTAGTCTAATAACCTCCCGGTGCTAAAAATTATCGGACGTAAATTCGACATGGTTGTGCTTGAAGTCAGTAAACACTTCACTGCTTAACATAAAGCTTTAGTGGATAAACTCTTGACACGCTTAGAGCAGATAGAAGTATTCGACCTCAACCTCACAATACAAGGAAAGTCTCAGTCTAGAGAACACATGGGGCATTCGATGTAACCAAATGAACCCATGCACAGCCCCTTTTCCATCCAACACCAAATCAAAGTACTATAATTGAGATCCCATTGATGTATCAAAATATCAAAACTTAAAGACCGAAGTCATGATGATTGAATTCTCAAAGTCTAGACATGACAAGCATGACACTTTGTCACTCCTATCATGCATGATAGCATCACCAATCCAACGCATATTGGACATGATTCAAATAATATCAATAGCTCTCCTTATCTAGGGATATGTTAAATAAATATGAAAAAAAGGAGATAAGATCAAGAGTTACTGGTCCACCCTCTAGGAAAACAAAAACGTTTGAGCTCCCACGACAAACCTTTATAAGGGACTAACTCGGCCCCCAGACACTTGCCAAGATCTCCACACTTGCTAATAAATGGGGGGGGCATAAAGGAGGTAAAGGAAGGATTCGTAAATCAATTGCACGTGGCGATCGACCCGACGATGCTTACATGCTACATGAAGGAAAGGAAAAAAATCCTACTAACCCCTACAACTATGCATGATCTCTCTGCTGGGTCAGTAAGGCACATAAAGATGGGAAAACATCACTGCCAGGAATTTAGATATATGGTCACCCAAGGAAGTTTGCATAGCTTGTAGTACAAATGCTATCGAAAAATGGAAGAGATACAACTCTCTGCCTCCGGGGCTCGAATGATCAATGATTAGAGAGAAGCCATCCATTTGAGTACGGTGCTACCTTAAAGGATAAGAAAGAGGACGCGATGGAAATGAAATCTGTCAAGAACTTGGGTAACATATTAGTTTATGCAGAAAAGGCTATGAAAGAATAAGCTCTAGCAATTCCAATATATGTGGCCCGCAGTAGAAAATCGAGACTTCCTATCCAAGAGAACATCTTAAACCAGGCATGCTACACAACCTAGTACTTTTTGCTTCTTTCGAAGTGGTAGGTTGGTCTAAACTACTCTTTCCCTTTGATCGAGACAAGAGACTAATGCATTCACTTAACACATATGTAGTTATATTCACTTAACACTTATGTTGTTATAACCACTACTTCTTTTGTGATAAGCAACCAAGATCACAATCATGTGTTGGCGGTAGTGTAAATAAGATAGCCATGACTAAGGGCATTAGCCTGGGCAGTTCACTGCTGACGACTGCCCTTTTCCCTGGCAATGATGTACCAGTCGGGCATCCAGACACAAACCTAGCTTAAGTAACTCAACGAATGGATGCATTTGAAGCCTAACATGGATTGACTCATAACAGAAGTTGCCCTAGGCCAGTGAGCAGGTTGAAGCTGTCAACAAAATCTTGCAAACACTAATTAAGGAAAAACTAGATAAATCCAAAGGAGCATGGATTGACAAACTACCCGTGGCACTGGGGGTCTACCAAGCCTCCTACAAAATAGCAACATGACATATTCTATTTGCTCTAAGCATGTGAGGCTGAGGCCATGCTTTCGGTCCAAATAGCTGTCCCTTCATATCATAGGACACATTATAGTCCGAAAGAAAACGAGGAGCTCCTCAATATTCCCTTAGACCTGATTGAAGAAAGAAGGAATAAAACTGCTCTCAAGACCATCGCACACAGACAGAAAGTGGTAAAACAATACTAACCCGAGGTGAAGCCCAAGAGTTACAAGAGGGAAATATTATTCTCAAGCAAGTATTTCCCCATCCAGGTGCACTAGATCCAGTTTAGGATGGATCATTTGTTGTTCATAAGGATCTCCAGAACGAAGCTTACATTCCATCGATAGTTTGCAGAAAAGGTGTTTGGGAAAGGAAGGAATTTCCAGCATCTCCATCATTACTTCTCTCAGTTTGTAAAAGCATGTATCACTTGAAGAAATAAAAGAAAGAAAAGGGACATAGGCATATTCTGGCCAAACCACTATAAAATTGATGCTTTGCTCGATTTTTTGTCTGATATTTTTCCTATTGCGATTAATCGCAAGCTCTCGCCGACAGCAGTGAAAGCAAGACAACCATGACTAAGGGCATGAAAATAGCCTGGGTAGTTCACTACTGATGATCGGCCCCAAACCAGCAATGATAAAACGACAGTAAGCCATGGATTAGGCATGATTATAGCCTAGGCAATTTATCATTAGCGTTCGGCTCGCTGGAAACTGTGAACTGATAATAAATCCCATGATTAAGGCATGGCCGCAGTCAGGGATAGTTCGTAGTTGACGATCACCACCCATGCTAGCCGGACCATGGTAAATTGACTAATACTCACGATATAGGCAATAATTGCCCGGGTAGTTATTGTGCGCGAATCTCGGCTCTAAATCTTAAGTACGACAGTCGTAAAAGTTACACTCCCTTGAAATATATATTGGGCTGACAAACCATATGTCACTAAAATCTACAATCAGGGCAAGTAACTTACATGCAACAAATCTTAAGTTTAGAAACACTCTCTTGATGGAGAATATAATTCGTTTTACTTAAACTAGAAGCTTCTAACAATTTCTTTGTCATATGGCATTACATACAGAGAGTAGAAATATGAAGTCCACTCTACGAACCACAACAGGATATTCATTCGCTTCCACTCCACCAGAAGAAACGGAGCATCGTCTCAACTCCGTCAGAGATAGCGGAACATCAATCTAACATTGCCACAAAAATTTGAATATCCCTTTCAGCCAACTTCTCTTAAGAAACTGTAAGTATTCCCCCAAAGCTGAGTACACTTAAACAACCTAAGAAAAAATCGGTTCAAAGGTATGACCATCTTTTATAAGATATGCTAAATTCGATAAAAAAATCTTAGGGGCATAGCACCACCTCCCCCTTTATTATACACATACACCGCCACTCAGCTTAGTAATTGCTCATTGAAATGATGACCTTAAGTTCACGAGTTTAAAACATATTCATGATGCAAGGCAGCCTGTTGTGTGAAGCAGCCAAATGCACTATACTATGGGGAAAACCCAGGCAAATAATGAACGCTCCTTGCCAACTTCTGACAAATTCACTAGAGGGTGCTCTGGAGGATGTGATGAGTATTTATGGACTAATACATCCTCTAAATTACTCTCTAAACCTTAGTAATAGGGAATCACTCCAAATGATGAGAACCTCTCTAAACAACAGTGATTTGATCTCTAATATTTCGAATGTAATCAAAGTCCATTTTGACGCAAATAGCTTGATACCTTTACTTAATAAATCCATCTCGATTGCATGCGAGATGACTCTAACACATATCTATGGGGAAATTCCAACTGAAAATGTATTACTAGTCTATAACTAATTCCAAGGCAAGGGTGAAAATCCTTGACCATATTAGGCTCGAAAGGACCCTAAACTTTTAGGTAAGGTCAACAGAATAGGATAATCCTCTACCGCCAAAGCCGATGATACACTTGAGTTAAAAGATTGATTCCACCTAATCAATTTAGAGATAGCAAGTCGAAGTCACCAATAAACACCCTGTGTCGGAGACGTCTAACTGCAATAATCGGCATGAACCAGGTGGATAATAGAGCACCTAATTCACAAGGTCGGCAAATCTCCTTAAATACTCCGCTTAAAGAAGCCAGGGCCACTCACTCAGACTCGACACCTACCCCATTAAACGCTTGCCATTAGTCGACTCCAAATCGATATACGAGATATGAGCAGAAGAAATACCAAGGAAATTGGCTAAAATAATCCAATTCAAAATATGTCTGGGGGTAAGTCCTGGAGGATCTAATGAAGGAGCGAGGAATTACCCCTAAATATTGCCACTTTACCAGACTAGATGGAATAATGTCATATTAGCCCAGCTTGACCAGACCTGACCAACCTCCAATCAACGACGCTATGTAGAATATTTTACATATAAATACCCTCCAATGAAAGCAATCAGATTGTAAGGCCGAGCTCAGCAACTTAAGCTTGTAACCTAGTGGGATATTAAAATGATGGTTTGTTGGAGAAGTGCTAACAGACCTAAGGTTGAGTGAGCACGAAAGGAATATGAATAAGTTCAAGTACTACTCAAGACCTTGAAGCCAAAAATAGGAAAGATAAAGAGAAATACACCCTGCCAGACAAAGAATGATTAAACGGCGATGTTAAGTGACCGGCAAGTCCTTCTCAAGACAAATGAAGCATCACATCTAGATAATGAAAGGAATCTTGGGTATGATAATGAGATGTGGACAGTTAAACATCAAGATGACACCTACAATACCGGTAAAAGGCAACCCTAAATCAAACACAATAAACTTTGTATTCATGAAAGTATACTTTGGGGGGCAAATGTTATAGGCATTTTCACCAGCATAGTGAATATGAAATGATCAAGGAAATGTTGGAAATGTCCTAAAATAGGTTTAGACTTGCTTAGAAATGTTCACGAGGTAAAGACATATGCATTGATTCGAACCGCGTCTTAATCCGAATAATGGTTTGAAAGATATGATCATTTTAAGTTTTACCTAATACGGTCCAACGGTAAAACCTCCAAGACCGCCTTCTGCCAATGACCAGCACTGCACACATCAGCAAGGAATCTACCTACCAAAATCAGATCTACACCAGCCCAGTTAATCCCGGTCCAACAGAGCCGGACTTGCCAGACCTCACCCAATAAGGCCGGACCCACAAGTGTCTGGCTCTGCAAGGCCTAACAGCCTAGGCCTAACCCGCACGGGTCTGGCACAGCTGAGTCTGGCCCAACATGGCAGGACCCAGCATGGTCCAACCCAGTAGGGTCGGACTTAGACAGGTCTGGCCATGAGACCAGACCCAACACAGTCCAGCCTAACAGGGTCAGACCCGCACAGGTCCGGACCCAGCAGAGTCCGGCTCTATTAGGCCGGATAGGTACAATCCGACCCAGACCTCTAGGAACGGACACCTGGTCCAGAACCAGGCCAAACCACCCACTAGTGATTAGGACAAGGTACCAAAATTAGGACAAGGTACCAAAATTTAGGACAAGGTATCAAAATTTAGGAGTTGTATATATACAATAGATAAAGAGTATCCATCGTATGCCGACCTACGATTTGTTGAGCTTTCCTCAAGGTTAGAATCCTAAGGCATACGAGCCCTAGTACCCACCAGTGAAGTTGAAAGACTTCTATATTTCGCCTAGGGTTTGGTGAAACATAAAGAACTGATGGGAGTCTTATTTAAAAAATGAAAATATTTCCTATACCCATGCAAGTGCCTAATTCTATAGCTACATATGTTTATTTGGTAAATATCCTTTATTGAATTCTATCAGTTTCAAACTCTAAATGCAATACAAGAATGGACATTTGATCCATATACTATCACATATAAATCTTATATGGTGAATGATCATAGTTTGTAATGTATGATACTTCGATGAAATTAATTCATTTGAAATATGCCAATTAATAGTACCATGGGATTGATTATTCGATTTAATTGATTACTTCAAAGATCATATTGTGTTAAATGTAACATAAAGCCCAAACTATAATATAAATCTAAGAACTCTATTGTGGAAATGTCAGCTTGATCAGTTTACGTTAGGGGCAACAAATTTGATGTCCTTAAATGATAAGGATAATCGAATGTGTTATTGTGAAGAGTATGTTATGATATTGTAATATGGGTTTTCCTTTGAATGGTGTGACTATTTAGAAAGATTAATGATTGTACAAAAGTAGATGTGATTTAAGGTATAGTTGGAATAAATAAAGTGAACGATCACTTTTGCTTCATAAAGAAACATTAAAGACAAGAATTGTAATAATAATAAAAGATGCTTAACATTACAACAAGAAATATAATTTCTATTCCGAAATGCATTTTTGTATAGAAAATTGTTTTATATGGGATTTGTTTATGTGGGCTCAAGATAGTTGATCAAAGAACTCTCCACAACAAAATAGTTACAACATATCAAATAAATACAATATATTAACTGAATGATGGACCTTCAAATTAAGTACGCTAGTATAATAATGGCAGAAATAATAAGAGCATGCCATATAACACTTATTAATTACATCAAAGTACGAAAATTGTTTTCGTAAAACGGACCATATATTATTTGTGAAATAATGACTATTATTCAATATCAACTATATAGTAGATATGGCTATATTTCAATATGAATATTATAAATATGTATTATGGAATAAAACTATAATATGGTATTGGTTATCGTAAAAAAAGTTATGCACTAGTAAATATATAAGTATCTTGTTTGTACCAAAATTGGGCACAATACTCTTCGGATGTGTTTGAAGAGATAAAATGAAGAAAATAAGTGAAAAATGAGGTAGATCTAACAAACACACCAATACAAAGTAAGAAAATCGCACAGAAACGTATAGATTTAGAGTGGTTCGATGTATGGCCTATGCCCATTATGAAATGATTGACTTCTATTAACTTTTGCTTGCTAGTTGCAATGAATTACAATAGTAAAACTCGAATACAACAGTGATTTCAGCATAGTCTGGACGTAGAAGAGCCAAAGTCAATTTTCTGTAGGTCTAGGGTTGCTATTTATAGGCGTAGGGTTATCTCGCTCAGATCTCGGCAGACCTCTTCTCTCACATGGATGGGCCTATACGATCGATCCCATGCCATTTGCACTCGATCCGTGATCGATACGAAGGAGTTTCTTATCGATCAATATTTCGTCCAATCAAGTCGAGATTGATCACGAACATTCAAGAGGATGTACGCAAGCTCCTGTGGAATTTTGGTGGCATTTGGACTTGTAGATTTTGAGTTATGATCGATGAAAGTTTAGACTTTTCGAAAGCTATTGAATTTGTATCGATGTTGTTCGTATCGATAGCTTCGTATCGATGGTTCTACATGTGATATCTGATGATGTGACGCTTGCTTTTAGGATCGATCCACATTTTATGCCGAGCGACCGAGTCTGTATTATGGATGTGCCTCGTTCGTATCAATCGTCACTGCTCTATTCATATCGATCGTCACTGCCCTGTTCGTATCGATCGTCACTGCTCTATTTCTTAATTTCGATCATAAATACATTTCATAACGGTTCATCTTGTACTGTTCGCATCGATCATTGGCCGATCGATACGAGCGCAGTGTGTGTTAATGGATCGATACGAAGTAGCTACTTTGTATGGTTTCGATGGATATGAAGTGGATGTTGGTTTATCGATACGAGCAAGCTGGAGAGTATGGATGCGAAGCAGTATGAGGAAGGATGGATAAGAAGAATGCTGCTCTCTTTGGATACGAAGTTGTGCTCCCCTGATCGATACGAAGCCATGCACATTTGATGGATTCGAACCCGATCGATACAAAGGAGGTTCTTTCCTGGTTGCTTGATGGATACGAACAATGTGATCACTTGAGCTGCATCGATCAAATCTTGAGCATACGAACTCGGATTAAATTGAAGTTTGGAATGTTGGCTTTTATAGATTTTTTTGTCGTGCCATATCAATTGTAGCTCGCCCCAGACTTGGACAAGATTTACCAGTATCCATAGTGAACCTACGTATAACTGATCTTTGGGACGGACTGTCCTTGGTTTCCAGTTAATTTCTTGGTGTCACGGCCTTGCCAAAGGCGGGATAATATTTGCCCCCAAAGTACATCTTTTCAGAACATGACAAGCTTTGAAAAGTTGCAATCTTTACCCTGAACAGTTTTCTCTGACTTGTCTGAATGGTTGTTGTCTTCTCGTCGAAAGCTGTGACTTTTGATTGATCTTTAGAAATATAAATAATGAACTGTTGACTGCCAATTATTGTACAGTGTACTATTGTAACTGAGTGTGGCATGATAGTAATCTGTTGTTCGTTGTCATAATTGTCATCGGGTGAGCATTCAATTAATGTTAATTTTAAAAATTGAATATCGGTTCGACATACATGCACGTATGTTAGCTTGACTCTTGTTCACGTTTTCACGTTCATGGGTTATTGTCAAGTTTTTATTAAGTTTCGTGTTGATCCTCTCCTGAACCAACGTGAAATTCGAATTGTAACAATGCTGGATGGTTGTTGTAGTGTTTTTCTTCGTATCGATCCTTTCCTGGATCGAATTGAAATGTCTGAATGTACGCTTCGTATCGATAGATACAAAGCTTTCATGGTGTTTGAATAGAAATATATGAATCTGACACTTTGCATTGAAGGAGTTGAATAGTTCAAGTACAATCTCGCTTCAATCTTCGTATCGATATATGGATGGATACGAACTGGCTAGATATAATCGTGTGATGGATATGAAGCTCTTCCTTCGTATCGAGGAAGGTACTGGTCTTTTTGGTCCAACAACCGGGACATGAAGAGTCCTTTTTTGCTTGGCAAGGAACCTGTATAAAAGGATTTTGGACTTAGCCGAATTTACCACTTATGTCCATTCTCTTATCCTCTTTTAAATCGATCGAAAACTCGAGAAGAAAGAACTGCCTTCGTCCCCAAATCATTATAATTCTCTAACCACCCGTAATTACATCTTAATTTATGTAATTAGTCAACGAATTCATGTTTGAAAATGATGAGACTCAAGATTCAGCACCATTCCATTCGTATTCACGGCCGAGTTTGGCGAAGAGGAGGCTGGAGATGGTCGGGGAAGGAGAAGATGGTTTCTACGCTGCTTGAGTTGACAGGAGAAGATGAAGTGTAGATGCATATGCAGCCATTCGTATCGATCTTGGACCAAGGGATGCAATTCGTATCGTCCTGGATACAATAGAACTTCACATCGAGTAAATGAAGCGTTTCATATCCGTAGAAGGATTTCTTTCATATCGATCAACTAATGACGGCCTTCGTATAAATCCATAGCGATCGATATGAAATTTAGGGTCCAGTGATCAATACGAAGCAAAGGGAATTTCTTACCGATACGAAATGACTTCCTGGCGATCGATACCAAGTGTTGTCTCACGACCTATACAAATCATGCTTCCTCTGGTAGATGCGAACTGTATTGTTGGTGATCGATATGAATGGTGTTTCTAGTGATCGATCCAAGTTCAAACTTTGATGGATACGAAATCTCTACATACTTGAACATTTGATTCCGACGAGCTTCTGCCCTGCATAACTAGACTTATCCATTTCGTCGCATATTTGACCGCCTTTCAAAGCTCGTTGATGGAACTGTGACTTGAAAAACTTAACAAACTTTAACTCGGATCGGTCTTTAAAGTCGGGATGGCATGGTTGTGATGATCAGCGATGACGGTCACTCTAGTTTAATTTCGAAGTCTTGTCGTTTAAACATTCCTTAAATTTTTTGTAGAATTTCTTAAGTATTATGTAGCACTGCACTACACAACACATTCATTCACCTTACATTGGAGAACACACGGGCGTATTATCATCTAACGATGGTTTATGGTGAGTTGATTAGTTATGAAATATACAAGTTCTCGGCAGCAGGAAACTCAGAGTTCTTCTTCCCTGATAATAGAAATGTCGGCTGTTGCAACCGAAGTAATAGGTCCAGCTCCAGATGAGCTACTAGGAGCAAATTTTATTGAGAATCCATAGGATTCTATGCCATTAAACATCTCCAAAGATATGTTGGGGCGAATATACATAAGGCATGGTCTATCATTAGATGACATTCTGCTTCCCGGGCCGAATGACATACCACACGCTCCCCTAAAAGGATTCATAGCCTTTAACCACCACTCATGCACAGCGGGAACACTTTCTCCATTCAACCAGTATATCCGAGAAGTGTCGTCTTTCTTTAGAATTGCTCCATCATAATTACATCCAAATGGATATGCACTACTGAACAGTTTATTCATTGTATTCATGGAGCATCTTTTTTGGCCCACGACCCCGAAAGAAATCAGATACTCGTTTAATGTTAAGGTCGGGGAGACAGTCCTTCATTCACATTTATAGATGTGGTCTGGAATTGCCAAGTGGTGACAGGGTCCTGGACCAGGCTTAGCTACTTTAAGACAGAGTGGTTGTACTTTCAATATGCTCCAGGGTTTGCTAGTCGATGGCTAATCAGACGTAAGTGCTGCAATTTTTCCAGTAGTTAATGAGATAATCATAGTTGATGTTGAAACCAATATCTTCTTTCCTTTACTGCTACAATTCTATGACCTGAAGGTGCCTCCTTCAAAGAAATACTACAAATTCTTCTGGAAGTGCCATGTGAAATGATAGATATGGACTCGGTGCTCACAAATAGAAATTTTAGGATTGTCGGGTTAATTGATCTAAATCAAAGCACAAGACTAGAGGGATCGCTTAGGGCAGCCCCAATGAGACGGGCTAAACGTAGAGCGCCCAAGAATGTAATTGCTGAGGAGGGTGATGAAGAGAACACGCCTACCGATGACGAACCCGTAGCCGGGCGTTCTGAGTTTTCAGGACTTAGATGGAAGGAGGAAAGGCAAAGCAGTAGCATATAAATTTCATAAGTCTTTGAGATGGAAATTTATAGTTGCGCCCCTACCAGCTCCGGCGTTAGAATTTAGGAGGCTCCCCCCTCGAAAACCAAGAATCCTTTCGAAGGACTTGTCGATGTTTCAATTTCGGATTACGTGCCACTTCAGCACGACACCGGATTAGAAGGGCTTGAAAGCGCTCTAGATTTAAGCGTTCCATTTCCCGCAAGTGTGGCCGACATTATCGGTTAGTCGAGGGGTTGGACATGCATACATTCACTTCACGGCACTGCACGATTTCCAATCATAAGTTATTCATTCCTAGAGATTACTGATCCTGCTTTTCATTTACTTTACAGATACGATGACTTGACGAGAATCCATGTTGGGAAGCCTTCGCTCAGCACGTCAGCCATCTAGTACGTTTCGAGAGGGATAGGGATAGAGACAGAGAATATAGATATCGCTGCTCTTGATCACGCTCCCTACCTCCTCGAGCTCCAAATACAACCCTCCGGCCATGATAGACAACCGTTAGAGCCTCCATGTCAACATCCATCTTCTCGAGCTCCCAGGCCCGATCCACAATGTTGTAGAACCGAGGCCGAAACTCCAATTGTCACGGAATAAGCTATTACTGAGCCTGCCGGGGAAGGAGCAATCAAAATCTCCCAGTTGAGAAAGGATTTTCCAAACATTTGTTTTCACGGCTTTAACTTCCCTCCACACTTAAAGAAAATTCCAGCTGAGGTGGAACAAACAATGCATGACTACATCCACGATATCTATACCCAATACAAGGAGTGGATGAAAGCCGCAGATAAAGCATCAGCGGTAGCTTTTGAGAGAGCAAAAAATATTGAGAAGTTAGAAATGACCTCATCCAAAAGGACCGTATAACTCAAGTGCTGAATAATGAGGCTGAATCTTCTTGAAAATCCAAAATAGAAGCCACCTAGAAAGCTGATGAGGCCAACCAGTTCATGGAGAGGATGAGACAAATGCATTTCGCATTGGATCAGGAGATGGGTCACCAGAATACCATAGTTACAGCTGAAAGGGACACTCCATTGAAGGAACTTAGCCAGATTAAAGCAAAATTTTCTGAAATCATCAAAGAAAAAGATGATGTGAATAAAGCATCCCAGGAGGCGTGCGAGCAAGCTGTGGCGCTCCGGGGTGAAAGGGATGCAGTAGTACTTAAAGTTCGGGGGCTGAGGTCTGGGTTGCAGATGAAGTTAAGATGACATAGGCCAGGCTCGAGATCGATATTGAAGACCTTTCGATCGTATATAATGTCAATGTTCTGAAGCACTAAAATCTAGTCTGACTTGATAATTATCCAACGCATATGTACAATGCTTGGGGCCGATTAGTAGAAGACAAAAAAGTTAAACACCAATTTGAATTGATCGATGAATTTGAGCTCAAGAACCGAGTGTTGACCGAAGTTGAAAGGAAAGTTCTCCATGATACCATGATTTCATTTGAGAAAGAGAAACTCTGTACTCAATGCTCGAAGGCTAGAGGAAGCTCTGATGTTGCGCATCATGTCGTAAGCCCTGAAACTCTTGTGCCGACCCAGCCTGAAACTACATCCGCGGTTGATCTCCAGTCTGTTCCTGCATACAATCCCAATCAACCGCAGTTGTCTTTAGTCCAAGAGCAAGTATCCGAAGCTGCTCTACCAGCCACAAGTCAAACTGAGGAAGGTACTTTGAACATTTCTTATGCTTGCTCAAAATTGAAAGCTTCTTGAAGTAATTATTAACCGTTTTATCTTTTTCTCAGTATAATGATTGGAGTGACATCTGCTACGCCTCCTGCAACTCATGGGTTGCATCACGAGCGGAAGGCTATCATTACGGAAGTAACCATGACAGAGGCTACTGCATCTACAGATGGGGTACAAGGGAGCACATTTACCTTCAACGAACAAATGATGGAGGATATTTTCGGTCATCACAGTGACCCCTTTGATGACCTTCCGTTTGTCATGAGTGGAAGCGCACCTGCAACCAGCTCCTCAAGAACAACTGTTAACACACCCGGTGAGGCTCAGACTATTCACGAAGAGGAAATAATAGCTGAGATTAATGCTGAAATGAAAGCAGCTACCCGGGCTAGCAACTTTTAAGGTGGAATGCCAGGCCCTAGTCCAGCCCCGTTACGAATGATTTCTCCTGATGGTAAGATCACCGACACTAGTGTGTCTATCCTGTCTCCTACTATTGATCCTGTCGCTATGACTCTGCCTTCAGGAAGCATTCCAATACATGTGATTTCGGAGGAGGAAGTTGATATAATGCCCCTGACTGGAGACCAGCCATCAAAAGGCAAGGGCTCAAAGAGGAAGCCAAGTGGCAGCTCCAAGGGGTCAATATCATAGAAGAAGCTGAGAAAAAAGAAAGAGCAGACATGTCTCTTTGGATCATTTTTGGTAGATGGATAGGAATCTACTTTTACTTTCTTTTTGTCAACCGTGTATAGATGCGGGTTCAGCCCCTGCTAGTAGGAATTTTTTTGGAACAATTTTGTACTTGTTCATCTTTTTAAAGAGTAGTAATAGGATTCCATTCTGTCCTCAACACTGTTTGATTTCATTTGCTTAAGTGTTTCAGCACTTGAATTTCAATTCAATTTACTTATGAAATTTAGTCTTCAGATCAGTTTCGAGTTTAGTCGCTAAGTTCTGGAGCCACGGTTTCAGGTCATGATCGAGCATTAGGTTGAATTCCGATGCCGTACTGTCTCAATCAGCAGTTGATACTTAAGTTCTGCCCCAGTTTCGGGGTTAAATTGAGAAGATCAGTCTGCAGCCGCTATTTTCCTTTAACATATCGATCTTAATCATTATGGAGTGAAGCTAAAATATGGCGAATTTGGGTAGTCGAACCACACTTGCTCACCAGTTGGGGATCATATCCACTCTTTGGGGATTACACTTGTCCATCGACGGTCAATTATGCTCGCTTAAGTTTTAGTTCTACGTCCATGCCCTGGGGACTTAAGTTATTTTCATGGGCAGTCGGTCACACCCGTTTAATATTTATAACTTCGTCCACACTCTAAAGACTTTAGATTGATTCGTAGGTGGTCAACCACACCCAATTTGTCTTTATACTCTGACCGCACTTTGGGGACTCAGAGTTGTCTCATGGATAATCAATTTGTGTCCGGTTTGTGCTTAAGCTCCAATCCGCTCTTTGGGATTAGAGTTAGTTGGTGTTTATACTCCAACCCATGCTTCAGAGACTTATAGTTAACTGCTGTCGTCACTCCGATTCACACTTTGAGAACCCGAAGTTGGTTGACATTTGTACTCCAGCTCGCACACCGGGAATTTGGAGTTTGTTGATGTTGATACCCCAAATCACACTCTGGGAATCCAGAGTTAGCCGAAAAATGGTCAGTCACACCTGTTTAGGCTTTAGGATATCGTATGCACTACGGGAATGACGAATTTATCAGGATCGTGGATGGTCGGTTCACATCCACCCTGAGTTAATAAGCGAGGTCATTAGATTGACGGATCCATCCTCCTCAAACTTGGTTGAGATACGGGTGAAGTCGTTAGGTTGACGGATCCACCCTCTTCGAGACCGTATTTGTAAGTTTATACTCCAGTTTGCCCTTTGGGAATCTGTAGTTGGTTAGAGGATTTTCGTGTATCAATCCTCTTTTGGCTTCAGTATGATGACTTGCCCCCGAGCTCGGGTTTCACTCAGCGAGTAACCAGTCGTATCACAGTTACTCCCTATTTGAATAAATCTCGCTGTCGGGTGGAATTTAGCTCTCTCTACATAGTGATAGTTGTATGACGCATTTCAAAAAATCACAGCTCTGGCTCGAAGAGATTGCATTTTATTGTTGGAATAAGAAAATATGGAAAAATCAGTTGCCTTATTGCAAATTCAAATTTTGAAATGCATGAACAAATTGTAAATGAAATATAAACTGAATAAATAAATAGATCATGTTATGTGTAATAGCGACGTCGACTTTCGCTGTTCCAGGCTCTTGGTAGAATGAGACCATGAACAGTCGATGGTTTGAATGTACCATCTTTGAGCTTTTGTTCAACTACATATGGTCCTTCCCACATTAGTTTCATATGTGAAGCAGCAGGGCAGATTCTCTTGAGGACGAGATCGTCGAGTTCAAAGGTTCGAGGTTGGACCATCGCATTGTATATCCGAGCATTTCAACTTCGATATGCACATTCCCTCAAATCAACCTCTTCGCACTTCTCATCTAATAAATCCAAAGATTCAGCTAGTAGTATTCATTTTCGGATCGTAATAAGTCACGCATGAGAAGGTACTTCCATCTTGACCGGAATGACGGGTTCGGAACCATAGGAAAGGGAGAATGGAGTGTGGCCAGTCGTAGATTGTAGGTTATCCGGTAAGCCCATAAAGCCATAGGAAGTTCATCGGCCCATTTACCCCCGGCCTTTTCCAGTCGTTTCTTCGGAATAGACTTTATAACTTTATTTGCCGCTTCAACCTGTCCATTCACTTGAGGGTGTGCAACTGTGGAGAATTTCTTCTGGATGTAGAATTACCGATAGAAATTCTTAAATTCAACACTGTCGAATTAGGTTTCGTTATTAGTGACGATGGTATGTGGGAGACCAAATTGACAGATAATGTTGTGTAGTACAAAGTTAATCACTTTTTTGTTATGATTGTAGCAAGGGGTTCAGCTTCCGCCCACTCGATAAAGTAATCAACTGCGAAGATGGCATGCTCCACACCACCTTTGGCTAGAGGTAGAGAATTAATAATTTCAATCCCCCATACCGCAAATGGCCATGGACTGACCATCAGAATTATTTTAATAGGCGGGGCTCTAGGAATTCGAGCGTGTTTCTGACTTCTATCACATTTTCTAGCATAATCCAATGCATCACAATTTACAGTCGGCCAACAGTATCCATATCGGAGCACTTTCTTGGCAAGAGCTTGCCCCTGGGTATGATCGTCACATTCTCCTTCATGTATATCATGCAATACTCGTTTGACTTCATCGTGAGCAATAAACCAAAGTAAAGGAACAAAGTACCGTCTTCTATACATCACTCCATGCTCGAGATAATTTCTGAACGGAGTCATCCATGACTTTTTATCGGGAACAACCTAAAATGCCCAATTTGTCTCCACCTGATCGATGCTTGGGGAAGATAATGTTTCCATGGAAACGATTCCCATTTGCTGTGCTTCACAGGTACAAACTAACTTTGCTAATGAATCGGCTTTCTGATTGCGCTCTCGAGGTATGCAGTAAATGGCATAATAGTTAACTGATTCAATATCTCCTGGATCCAAACTTTGTTAGCAGCCAGCCTTTGGTATTTGGCCTGGTACTCCCCCAGAACTTGACACACAAAAAACTGTAAATCACAATAAATTTCCACAGCAATGATTCTTAAATCTTTGGCAAGTCTCAGTCCGGAAAGCAGGGCTTCATATTCGGCATCGTTGTTGGTCACATGGAAATTGAACTTTAAAGCATAGCATATAGATCGACCTTCAGGAGTTTCAAGTACTACCCCTGTACCTGAGCAATGGTCAATTGATGCACCATCAGCATGCAGCTTCTAGATATACTTAAAAGATTCACTGGTTTCGGACAAGTCCTCCAGGATAGTGAATTCACATATGAAATCTGCTAGGACTTGTCCTTGAATGGCTCGCCTTGGAGTGTAAGTAATGTCAAACTGACTTAGCTCGATATTCCACTTAAGTAACCTACCCGACGTCTTAGGCCACGTGAGGACCTGTCGTAATGGCTGGTTAGGCTGAGCCTAAAAATATGGATGGAGATTCCTCAAGGCAAATAAAAAGACAATAAGCCAACTTTTTCGGCTTCAGATAATCTCTCTCTGCCCTAGTCAGTCGTTTGCTAATGTAATGTACTAGACGTTATACCTGATCTTCCTCTCGAACTAAGGCAGCACTGATAGCATTCTCTGGCACCGCCAAGTAGATGTACAACCTCTCGTGATCAATAGGCTTTGACTGGGTGGTGTGGAGAGACGTTGAACCAGCACTTGGAATATGCCCTCACACTCCGTAATCCATTCAAAGTTCTGTTTTCCTTTTCTGATCAGATCGAAGAGGGGGATGCATTTGTCAGTGGATCTTGAAATGAACCTGCTCAATGTTGCTTCTTTCCCATTAAGGCTCTAGAGTAGCTTTATAGTTCCTGGGATCTCAAGATTTTTGATTGCCCATAACTTTTTGTTATTTGTTTCGATTCTCGAACGTTGATGATAAACCCAAGAAATTTTCCAGGTGCGACCCCAAAGTGACATTTCAATGGGTTGAGCTTCATTCTATATTCTCGGAGGATGTTAAACATTGATTCTAGGTCTTTGATATGATCAGTGGAGAATTGCGACTTCACGAGCATGTCGTCCACATATACCTCCATGGTTTTTTGATCTAGTTAGCGAACATTCAATTAACTAACCGTTGGTAAGTTTCCTTGGCACTCTTGAGTCCGAAAGGCATAATTTTATAGTAGTAAATTCCCATATTGGTTATTAAGCTGGTATGCTCCTGGTCGGGAAAGTGCATGGGTATTTGATTGTAGCCAGAATACTCATCCATGAAGGATAAGAGCTCATATCCAGTTGTTGAGTCTATGAGCTGATCATTCTGGGGAAGTGGAAAACTGTCTTTAGGGAAAGCTTTATTCAAGTCTGAGTAATCAATGCATGTTCTGCATTTTCCATTCGGCTTTCGAGCAAGTACGACATTTGACACCCATTCCGGGTAGAATGCATCTTGAATAAACCCAATCGATTTGAGCTTTTCTACCTCTTTCTTACGGGCCGCAGATCCCTCTAGATTCATACCACGCCTTTTTTTCTTGACCGGGACGTGCCGAGGGTCAATATTCAACTGTGGCTCGCGGTGTTTGGTGAGATCCCCCACATGTCAGAGTGCGTCCTGGCAAACACATCGAGGTTTACCCAGAGAAATTCAACCAATTCCTCTTGCATTTGTTGGCTTAGATGAGATCTAATCTTTATCATTTTAGAATCGTCCTTATCGTTGATCGAAACATCGATCGTCAGTTCGGTCGGGGAAGCTTGACTGTCTTTACTTTTGTCTTCAATTTCAATATCTCTCGGGTCAAGATCCCTTGGAAATTGGTTGGGGTGCCTGGGCCTGGACCAAGGCATCAATTGTTTATTCTCAGCAAAGCGCACGCAGAGAGATTCCTCTACGCCCTTTCCTTTTTCTTTTCTCTATGCCTCCTGCATCACAGCAATATAGCAAGCTCGTCCAGCAGCCTAGTCTCCCTGAACAACTCCAACTCCAATGTTGGTAGGGAATTTTAAAGTCAGACACCAACGCATAATGGAAGCCTTAAATTTAGCTAGGCCTGGTCGACCCAAGAAAGCATTGTATGACGAGTTTATATCCAACGCAATAAATTGTAATATCCGGACTCTCAGGCATTCTCTGATTCCCAACTCCACTGGCAGTTCCGTCACTCCAGTGGGTATAGTTGCACTTCCATTGAAGCCATGAATACGGGACTGATAAGGCTTCAAATCTTTAGTCTCTATTTTCATTTAGTCAAAGGCTCACTTAAACAATATATTCACATAACTTCCACTATCTACTAAGATCCTCTTCATCCAAGTAGAGCCTACTTGAGCTAATACGACAAGTGGATCGATGGTTGGTGCTTCAACCCTATTGACGGCTTTGTCTCGAAAGACGATGTCATCAGCCATCATCTTCTATTGCTTTGCCGGAGGCTCATCTTCCAAACTACTACAACACTGAAGCTCGCATGCCTAGTAGAACTGGCATGCGACTCCATTTCCTTCGAGCTTCGTTCTGTTGGATGAGGACTACCACTAACAGTATTTATCACTAACCTCCCGCCAGTATAAGCGGGTTCCTTCGGTCTCACCTGATTTGGTACATGGTTTTGATTTAATGGGCCCGCACCTCCAGACTGTGGCACCTGCGTCAACTGCTCCAACTTTCTCTCACTTATCAACTTTTCAATGATATCCTGCAAATGATGGCACTCATTTGTGTTATGACTGTAGCTTTCGTGGAATCTTTCCTGTCTAAATCTATTTCTCCAATGATTATTTCTTGTATCGAATAGTTTTGCAGGTATGTATATACACATTTTCCAACGACTTGTTCAAAGGAGTATAATTGTGAAACATAGGAGCCCTACATCGTGGCCCATGATTCTGATCCCGTTTCCTATTTTGATTTCCATTGCCTTTCTGTTGATTTTATTTATTTTGTATGTTTGAATGCACTTTTCCGAAACTCTTCCCGGTTTGTTTAACAGCAACATTGCTCTGAATCCCTTCCATAGTAGGCTCTGTGTCATCCTTTTTCCTAGACTATTTCACGTCCTCCCTTCTCAAGAATTGGGATGCCTTGGAATAGAAACGGTCCAATGACGCAGGAGGTTTTCTGGCCAACCAGTAGCCGAACTCAAAATCAGGATCAATCCCCTTAGTCAGTGCCATCAGAATAGAGTTATCAACGGGATTGCTAATCTCAGCGCATGCAGTATGAAACCTCTCCAAATAACGTCCGAGTGTCTCTCCATGAGCTTGAGTGACACTAGATAAAGTATTAACATCTTTCGGCCTTGTTACATGTATGTTAAATTGCTCAACGAACTTTATGGCCAATTAATCAAAACACGAGGTAGATCTAGGGGTAAACGAGTAAACCACATGGTTGTTATGCCCTCTAGAGAAATCGGGAAGCTTCGGCACTTAACCGCATCATCAGATCGTGCAGCATTCATTAACCATTCATATTTAGAATATGTTGATTAGGATCAAAGCTCCCTTCATAACGAGTAAAGTCGGCATCCTGAATCGTCGAGGTGGTTCAGCATAGAGTATATCATCAGTAAAGGATGTATGACTTTGGGAGATTCCCCAGTCGTCATTGGTGAGGCCTTGGCTTTCTTGGATCATCTGATAGATCATTGTCGGAATGTCCGGCATCTAGACATTTTGGGCCTGTTGAGCCAAGGTGTAGTCGAGTTTCGCAATGCGAGGATGAGCCTGGTCACGGTCGATGGTCCATATCTCGCCCCATTGGTCCTAAGTACTCTGGAACATAAGGTTCGGGAATATATTCATGTTGGTGATGGTTCGGATCTGTACGATTTCGGGCATAAATTCCCAATTCAATAATAGCGGTGGCAGTGCAGTTGTCTGTAACATGATGAGGAACAACACCTCCCCAAGAGGAGGGTCCAGTCTGATGGCCGGTTAACGGGCCAACTCTCAGTTGCCCAACATTCAATGTATGCTGTTGCCCAACGGCTTGGGTATAACTTCCATCTAGCCATGGGCGCGTGGATCTCTGATGGTAGTCAGAAGAGGCTAAGCTCTCAGTGGATGAATAAGAAGCTTGATCCCTCCTGGACCTCATTCGTATAGTTGATTGGTTAATTCTACGTTGGCACGTAGTTGCTGAGTAAGTTGATGTCGACTCTGTGTTAGCTCTTGCATTAGCATTTGAAATTCTTCCATGGTGACAGGGCCTTGCGGATCTGATGGTCCGACCGTGTTCTGATTGGTAGTAGGTAGCCGTATGAGGTTCTTTCCGTCCTGTCCTTCTGGATCTGCAGCAGTTGAAGTAGTCCTTGTATTCACCATGATGGATAGTGTAGCTCTTTCCAAGACTTGAAGCAAATCTGAATAGGTTGGTAGAATTTTAATCTTAAATTATGGATCTTCTTCTTAGATTTATGCAATCCGATATCGATAGTAGATCTAATAAGAAGGAGAAAAACTGGGTTCTCTCAGTGAAAGCACCAAAGTGTTTGTACCAAAATTGGACACAATACCCTTTGGATGAGTTTGAAGAGATAAAATGATGAAAATAAGTGGAAAATGAGGCAGATCTAACAAATACACCAATACTAAGTAAGAAAATCACACAGAAACATATGGATTATAGTGGTTCGGCGTATAGCCTACGTCCACTATGAAATGATCAACTTTTACTAACTTTTACTTACTGGTTACAACGAATTCCAACAGTAAAACTTGAATACAACAGTGATTTCGGCAGAGTCTGGACATAGAAGAGCCAAAAGTCCATTTTCTATAGGTCCACGGCAACTGTTTTATAGGCGTAGGCTGCAAATATCTTGCTTAGATCTCGGAAGACCTCTTCTCTCACATGGGTGGGTCCACATGATCGATCCCATGCCATTTGCACTCGATCCGTGATCAATTTGAACAAATTTCATATCGATCAATATTTTTCCCAATCGAGTAATGATCGATCATGAATATTCTTAAGGATGTATGCAAGCTCCTATGAAAGTTTCATAGCATCTGGACTTGTAGATTTTGACTTATGATCGATGCAAGTTTGGATTTTTCGAAGGCTGTTGAATTCATATCGATGTTGTTCGTATCGATAGCTTCATATCGATGGTTCTACACGCGATGTCTGATGAAGTGTCGCTTGCTTTTAAGATCGATCTACATTTTATGCCGAGCGACTGAGCCAATATTACGAATGCGCCTCGTTCATATTGATCGTCACTGCTCTATTCGTATCGATCGTCACTGCCCTGTTCGTATTGATCATCACTGCTCTATTTCGAATCGATCAATCATAAGTGCATTTCGTGCCAGTTCATATTGTACTGTTCGATCACTGGCTGATCGGTGCGATTGTAGTGTGTGTTACTCGATCGATACGAAGTAGCGGCTTTGTATGGTTTCGATGGATACGAAGTGGACGTTGGTTGATCGATACAAGCAAGCTAGAGAGGATAGATGCGTAGCAATTTGAGGAAGGATGGATACGAAGATCGTTGCTCTCTATGGATATGAACTTATGCTCCCTTGATCGATAAACTTGTGCTCTCCTAATCGATACGAAGCCATGTGCATCTGATGGATTCGAACCAGATTGATACGAAGGAGGTTTCTTCCTGGTTTCTTGATGGATATGAACAATGTGGTCACTTGAGTTGCATCGATCATATCTTGAGCATACGAACTCGGATTGACTTGAAATTTGGAACGCTCGCTTTCATAGCTTTTTTTGTCGTGCCATATTAATTATAGCTCAATCCGGACTTGGAAAAAATTTACCAGTATCCATAGTGAATCTACGTATAACCGATCTTCGAGACGGACTGTCCTTGGTTTCCAGTTAATTTCTTGGTTTCACGGCCTTGTCAAAAGGCGGGATAGCATATCTAATATTGTTTACAATTATTTTGGATCTATAGACTAAGCCGTAGTTTTGAGAGGTGGTATTGTTATATGATTATATATCATATGATACTAGTTTATTATATCTCAAACAATTAAGGGCCATGCACCCATTTAGCGGGAGTATCATTAGAGATAATGATTTTTTCGAATTGATACATTGATGTATGTAATCACATGTCTACTGCACCAAAACGGTTTGACATACTTCATAATATTTACGGATGAGTTATCACCAACATGGACATGTGCATTTGATGCACATGTAGTATGTCTATGGTAAACTCATTTAGTATAAAATAGAAGTAAATAAAATAACGTACGATAGAAATGATTCGATTGATCAAATGAGTAAGTATATTAGAAAGGATTTGGAATGTACCTAAAAATGAATAAAGATTCAATTTCAAATGTCTCTCCTTCATATGATACATAATGATGCATTGATAATGAGTTATCGAACTTTGTTGGACAATGTATGATTAATTATGAGTAAGGTTGAGTTAGTTTCTTTCTATAAGGTCATGTACTTAAAAGTAGTGCACAAGGTTAGTATTATTTCATATAAATAACAGTTTACAAAATCACACAAAGCAAGGGTTATAAGAAACCCCAACATATCCTAGGCTAAGTAGTTGGTGGGTAATACGAGTCGAAAGATTACATGTAATAATTGTTCGTACGGGTTCTTGTATGAATCTACCCAAAATAATTTTTGAAAGACTGTCATTAGATGACATATTTATATTTTGAACATAAGTTTTGTAAACTAAAACCAAGTCATTTTTCTAAATAAGTAAATTCATAAAACATTTATGAATAACTATTCTGTTGCACCGAGAAACAATTGTTATTTCAAGGAATAACAACTTCATTGTGAATAAATTTCTTTAAAGAATTATGGTAGTGAAATGGAATTGGATACGATCCACATTATTGATTATATGATATGAAATGAAATTAACAAACCTAAATGAACACAAAGCATTAGAGTGTCTAATAAGTATTCTCGCACATTAAAGAGAAACCATGAGTTTCTTATCAATGTCGAAAATACACAATCCTCGATTGTTTAAACCATTAAGAGTGTTGACTCTATGATATGGTATGATGCACAAATCTGAAAGAATACCAAATATGCTTTCAAAATATGATTTTGGTAGTCTTGACGAAGGAATGTGATCCATCGGTCGTGAATATGTCTTTATGATTAAGACTAATGTGGTTGGAATTAAATGAGCAATGTTGATAAGAATAATATCGCAAATTTTAGTTGTTGAAATTAGAGTAATAAATTCGGTATTCAACGAGCTCAATTTAATACAGATTTACTCACAAAATTACCACTTAGTATGACTTTATATTTGGTACGTTTTTATTGAAGAAAAAATTCTAAATAATGACTGAGAGTAAACAATCTACATATAATAATAAAAAAAATTCGACGTTAGTGGGAGTGATATTGAGTTTATGAGTCTGTGTATATGATCCAAGAAATGATAGAAAGTACCATTTTATAAGCATCAAAATTGAACAAATATGTTGATAGAAATATCAAATAGTTTGATTATCAATCAAAGTACAAAGGAAGCATATATTCATAAGAAAAACGTTAAAAGGTACATTGATATTTCTAAACTATAAGTAAACAACACGTTGTTGATTTTAACGATGTACTTGCGCTAAAACCAACTTTAGTTCTATTAATACTCAATTTTGGATTGTAAATGATGTCTTTTATAGTGAGTATAAAAGATATTGAAGATGTCCCAAATCGATAGGCAGACATCGTATTAAATGTTTTAATATGGAATATGTGAGATGAGTTCCTAATGCATTGGCAAAAGGAATTAACATATATCTAATATTTTCTACGATATCTTGATTTTTTTGTATTTGATACATGAAGCAGAATCAAATCCAAAATGATATTACAAAACGATTGTTTGAAGTGTTCTCGTGTATTTATAAAATATTAGTGAATTATTACAGAAACTAAAACACCTTATGAAGGAGTGTTCGGACTCAAACTTCATATGCGATACTGAGTATAATAAGTCAATAATAAATTCAAGTTAAGAATCTTTAAGTTAGAAATGTTCCAAATGAAAGTCCATGAATGATTAAATGAAAAAAGCTAAGTTCATCATCTACAATAGCGCTGTAATAAAAGCAACGTATATAAATGTATAAGTGCACTAATTTATAACTGAGCCGATTCCAAATGTTAAGAAACTCATAACATTGTTATATGATAACAATGTTATGATTTAGTTCATAACAAAATTTAGAGCTCAATAGAAGTCAAGAGACATACTCAAAAGTATTCCACATGATAAAACAGTTTGTCACCGTCGGAGAAAGATGATTGACAGAGTAGACAATTAAAGCATAATAGCATACTCGTTCACATAGGGATCGACTCGATTGGTTTTGAGAAAACCGACTAGAGAAATTGGAACAAGATTTCATAATTGACCTCAGGTGCAAGTGGAAGATTGATAGAGTTTTGTTTATGCCCAAGGGCAATTATGTCCTTTGTTACATATATCTAACTCGTCGACTAATCTTGGTCGAAATAAAGGTGTTTTATTTCTATTATATACCTGATATAATGTGGTTATATTAAGTAATAATTTAATTAAAAGTATATTTAATAGCAAATCTAAATATGGTATGTTTTGTGGTAGTAGTTACAAGGTGTTGTGACCGTGAACAATTTATCACAACGAAAACATATATATCATTTCACTTATTCATAGTCAAGATGTATCGAGGCTAACTATCGATGCATCCATTGAGATTTGAGTATGTAACGCTCTCCAAATGTTGGACAATATATTACTCATGATTGCTGGGGACACCTAGGGGTTGCATATTGATAGTTTTTGGATAACCATGGGATGACTCACTCGATAGTATTTTGTTGGTTAATATTACTATGGTCAAGCAAAGAATATCGACATGATTAATTTACACGGTACTCTTGACTTGGGAATACTATTGATCTTGAATGTGGAAGCTCCACTTTAATTATAGTCAAATCTTGGCACAATGTCGATCAAACGACTATAGTTGGGTCGAGTGGAAGTATTGGAAGTGAAACACTATCCAAGAGAGGATTCAACTCCTCTGTTATATGAGATTAGTATCATGGTCAATTGAAGTCTACTCAAAGTTAAAGTCTGTAGCCAGAGCAATTTGGTTAATAATAATTTTTATTTTGAACCAAGGACTTTATGTTTGGACCATAAAGTTGAATATGGATGATATTGAAATTTTGGCCATTACCAAATTCCATAAATCCAAATGTGATATAGTTTTGACGAAGAGAATTGGTATAAATAATATTGTCACTATCAAGTACCGCTTATAGTTAGTAAAATTGGATTTTACCAAAAGATATGTAAGCGATACATTCAGCCAAAATGTCATGCTACCTGCTAAGTGATGTGTCAACGTTAATATTCGAGTAGTTCGATATCAATTGTTGGTTGAATTTACCACTTTGATTCGCACAACCGCAATGAGGAATTCTATGAAAAACCATTGATTTAACTAATTCATAAATTGTTGTTAATTGATTAAATTAATTAATAGTTGAGAAATATTAATTATTATTTATTTGATGTTTGAAAGTTTTTTGTAATTATTTTAATGCATTTATAAAAGTTATATTTGCACGCATTGATATATGACATCGATGTAATTTAATGATAATTGCATGCAATAATTTATGGAAACTTTATGTCATTTGATGACAAGATTTGTGAAATTTTTTGTTATTTGATGAAATAACATGTGTAAAAAAAGGATTGAAGAGAGAGAAACAATCAAATAAATTAATTAGGGAGGTTTTAATTAAAGAATGGAAAAGATTTCATTCTTCAAATAAAACATATTCTATAATTCATTTTGTACCTACGTTTCATTCTTTTTCATTCTCTTCTCCTAACTTTTAGTGATAGAAAACCAAAAAAATTCAAGTTTCCAAAAATCTTTCAACTCTAGATAAGAACAACAAATAAATATAAAAAATGTTTTATGCATCTCTTGTAAGGATAGGATGAAGATCTTGAAGATCTGAGGAGATATCATCATTCAAGGTGTGATTTCTATGCTTAATAGATTAATTTTAAAAAATGTGATTCAAAACCATTTTATCTATATTAAAAGCATGTCTATTATTTAATTCACTCAGATCCGCACATGTATTTCATCCTTTGTTTATTTATGTTATTTATTACAGAGATCATTGGATCCATTATCCCTTTTACTCTTCTGTTCATATTGTATGTTTAGTTCAAACTTGAATCTTATTACCAAAATTTTATATGTGACTTAGTTGTCTAATTCTTTTCTATTTTATAAATTATTATTTAAATAATATTTTATTTGAA
This sequence comes from Allium cepa, assembly GCA_030765085.1. Lineage (NCBI taxonomy): Eukaryota > Viridiplantae > Streptophyta > Magnoliopsida > Asparagales > Amaryllidaceae > Allium > Allium cepa. The sequence goes on from CM060929.1 coordinate 861,604,718, forward strand.
AATTGTTTTGATTAATTGATTTAATTTTATATTAAATATTTGGAACTTGAATATACTGGTATAAATTATTTTCGAACAACTTTGGAGATTGAATACCTATTTTACATATTTGTTGCTTTGAATACAATTCTTGTCATTGTTGATTTTGTTTAAAAGTTGTTACCATTGAAAAGAAGGAAAAACATAAGTGGACTTTTGTGCAAAACATTATAAATCTTTTGAATCCCTTTGTTAAAGAAGATTTCAATTTGTTACTTTAATTTTACAATATGCTATTAATTACAAAGATTACATATATGTATATACATATGTTATGTTAATTTAAAACGTAGTTTGTAGTTGCGGGAGATATATATCTGAACAATTTCCCTTGTTGTAAAAGAATATGGAACTTGTACGCGGATGGAAAGCTAAATTTATTGCTCTGGAAGGTTCTTAAAAATGCATTGCACACTCTGGCAAATTTAGCTACAAATGGAGTATTTGTCTCTACCTCTTGTTTATTCTATTCCTCTACGGTTGAGGACATTCATCACTTATATTTTAGATGCTCATTTACTCACTTCATTTGGAATAAAGTAAAGACAAGAGGTGGATATTCATCTCTTGTAAGGGACAATAAAATAGAGTAGATGAATATTTATAAAGCTAAATGGTGAAAGCAATCATAATCTTATGAGCTTTTAATAGTTCTCAAAATAATGGTCAGAGAAATATGGAGAAAGAAATCAAATAATTTTCAATCAAAACAATGGTCAGAGAAATACACAATTCTATCTCTATGTCCTCCTATCCCTTTGATGCAGTTAGTTTGGTTAGGTGGCCGTAGCTTTGTTTGCTATGTCTTTCTTATCATCCATGTTGTTTTGTATTTTATCTTTCTACTTCTATCTTGTATATCCTTATATCCTATTTATATTGTAATGCTCTCTTATTAATATAAACATATGGTAGGGGCCATTCAACCCCGTTGGCTTTGCGAAAAAAATATAGTTTGTAGTTATTCATATATGGATACACATATGTGTTTGAGTGTTCAAATTATTTTGAAATAGCATTAAAGATAAGTTAATGAAATTAGATAACTTCTCCACCTTTTCCTCTGCTTACTAATTGTTTTCTTTAACTTAATCGATTTCCTTTTATATATATGTAAGCTTTTGATTAGGTAAAATAACTTTCTAACATATGTGCATAATTAAATATAAATGTAGTTTTGTTTTTCTAAAATAAGGGTTACATAACAAAGGAATATTTAGAAAGGCAATCGCTGATTATGCACACTTCCTATATGTTGCACTTGCATAATATTCACTGTAAATATATTTGGATATACTTGCATTCATGCCATAATAATGTCATTTAATTAATCAATCATCAACTAAACTAAATGGAAAGAAATGAACAGTTTTTCTCCCTCTAATTAATATCTTATGCCCCCCTTCGTTAATTAAATAAGCTAAGAGAGGGAAATAAAAAGTTTCCTTAAATTTGCTAAGAGAGGGAAATAAAAAGTTTCCTCCTCTATACTTAATTTAAAAAGTAATGTTCATATACAAATAAGTATATAAGAGTATATTTGATATACTTTAATTTATATACACTATTTACATACTGCACTTACAATTCACACAAATGAATGCATTTGACACATTCATTGTGATACCTATAAGTTAAAATTAAATTTAAAATTCCTTTTTACCATATTAAATATATTTTTATTTCAATTTTTTTTATAAATAAGATCTAAATGTATTTTGAATTCATAGGCTTATTAATGATCCAAAACGGTAAATTCTTTAAAATTCACCCATTTCATACACTTTGGACTGGCCCATATCCTTTATAATGAGACCATAGAAGCTTGATTCATGGAAGCGGCTAAGAAAGCAGAGACTCTAAAGACAACAAGAATGAGATTTTCTGAGAGGCCATTGACTCTAAGTCCATAAAGGGTAAACTACAAAGAAGGGCAACAAAATAGTCCACAAACTCAAAATGTTGAAGTTGAAACTCTAAGACTCAGTGGGGATCATGCAATGGAAGCCTTGTTAATGAAATTATTAGAGCAGGTACAAACCTACAAGAGGACCACTCTAGTCTTGATGCTGAAATGAAGCTCCGAAAGGTTTTACCTTTTTCTCGAGAAATGATGAGATCCCTTATGCCTCCGACATTTGGGATCCCGGCACTTTCTTATGATTAAACATCTAATCTTGGAGATCACATCTCTTTATATGAAATTCTGATGCAAGAAATCAGACGAGATCAAATGCAGGTTCTTACCCACGACTTTAATGGACCTGCCTTGAAATGGTTCCAATGCCATGCATCAAATTCTATGAGTTCTTGGAACAACGGACCACAGGATTCTTGACACAATTCTTTGCTTCATCAAATACTAGAATAGGGCTAAATTTGCTCACCGACTTTAGGCATGGGAAAGAAGAATCTCTAAAGGATTATTGCAAAAGATTTAATGTCATGGTGGTGGAATGACCCTCACAATTTTACCTTAATTTTCAAAGATTTTATTTTACACACTATCCAGAATTCATATTTTACCAATATAAATATATCAGTGTTTCCATAAGATATGCACATACATATGAGGATGCATGTGTCTCTCTTGTTTAAATCAGAGCTAGTATAAATAAGAGCTTATTCTGTTTGGCTTGAGTTTGAACCAATCTGCCCATAGATAATTTTCATATTTTTGATATTTGTAATATATGTGTAGATCCTACATGTATTTATTCATAATTACTTTGATCATATTAATTATGATTTACTAGTGATTTATTTAGACAAGACAAGCTCAGAATATATGGCCTTTTCATAGTTTAGTTAAAATGCTTGATACTTGATTAAGGACATAAAATGATATCTTTATTTATTATTTTCAATTCATGGTATTTCTTTGAGTCTTTCCTGTTCTTGACTTAATCTATATGACACACCATGTATTGATCATTTGATTACTTGTTTTGGAGTTTTCTATGACTAAAGTACTCGACTTGAAAATGTTTTAAAAGTGAGCAATCACTATGTTTTAGGGTGAACCGGGTCTTGAATGCAAAATGCTTCCTGGATTGATAATACTAACCAGTCAAAATGATATTTGTCAATAGTATTTGAAAGAGGGTTTTTGTGGAGCATTTGCTAAATAGACAAAGGATTTTGAAATGCATTTCACTACCAAATTACATATCAATATGATCAACCAAAACTCCATTCCTTTGAAGCTGGTTAACCTTTGTGACTTTGTCATCCAGAACTCCTACCATGTAAGTTTAAAATGCCTTTTATTTGTAAAATACTTGAAGCCCTTTTTTTTAAGGTATGTGTATACTTCACAAAACAACTCACTAATGGACTTGAATCCTTTCACAAAATATTTCAAAGAAGAGTAACAAAATACCTAAAGAATACTCCAAGTTAAAACCAGGTTTTACTCCAAAACTACTTTTAAATAATTCAAGCCTGACTATTACATAATATGAGTTTTGTATAAAAATTTCTTAAATATGAATACATTTCTTTCCCCAGATTTTCATAGATAATACTTTAAGCCTATTCTCTTGTTCACAATTCAGATAATCTTTCAATTCTCAAACCTTAATACATAACAAAATTCAACAGAAAACAACTAGTTCAGTCAAACATAGTAAGTTCATTACATAACAGAAAATTTAAAAACATAAATTGTCATGAATACATGTAGATAAATCATTTTATGCTCTTATATAAAAAACTAGAAAGCAAGATCATTCATCCTTTCTCAGTAGCCATAACTTTCCTTTCCTACTTAAGCCCTGCATTTCCTGAAAGAGCATTAGTGGCTGCCTCATTTTAAAATGAGACACCCCCATATACCATGAGCAAACAAGGGTCAGATCTATGATCTGGTATGAGCAACATTAATAAATTCATGACATTAAGCAATTAAATAATACATCAGTGCTGACCTGATGCTTAAGCAATTTATTAAATTAACTATATTACTATGTTTCAGAGGAATTATTATGTAAGTATAATAGCTTCATAAATCAACCATTAACACATACATAATTATGCAAACATTCACATTAATCAGTAGCACATAGATGCACTGGAACGACCATGGTTCCACTCTAATAAATCTAGGAAATACTCATATACCTATTTCATGATTTATGGGTTGCCTATATATATATATATTCTGGCCTCATCTGCTATCAAGGAATCACTGGGACACATTGCAATGAACTAATTCACATCATTGCACAAAGATCTCAGGGCTTAAACAAACCATGTGCCAACTTGCATACTTCAAATATGACAAGCATTCCAGCAGCCTTCTTGGCTCACCATTTCTAGTTCATTTACTAAGGGTATTTATTTAATCCTATCTTCAGATAGCTAAGTGAACATGTCACTGTGTTTCTAAAAACACCCTATACATCTAGCAAGCATATTTTTCAAGGGAAAACAAATAATTACTTCCAAGAATATTGTTAACATGTATCTTGTCTTTAAATCAAATACAAGGATATTTACAACTGAGAATAGAGACATGACATGTTAGGTTATTATGATTTGCAAGTAACTATGATTGAGCCAGATTTAAGATCTAGCTGAATCGCAATTTTTGACTTGTGAGTTTTTGCTATTTGATTAGGGACTCAACACATAGAAATCTTTTTTTGCATCCCCAATACCTTTTTCTTAAGCCTCAGCACTTATACTATGTATAATGCAGCTTACTTCATTTTCTCTGTTGAAATTTTCATGCCATAATTCCATGTTAGTTGTAAGTATTCTTCCATGATTTCAAGGTTTAATGCCTTAACTTTTCAAAATATAATGAAACAGTAGCATGCATACCCATAATAATCATCATATCAGATCAAAAACCATTCAAAAACTCCCATAAGATATTTAATAAAACTGTTTTCAACAAAACCAGAAATGTGCAAAAAATATATAAAAGATTGGCTGCCTCATGTCAGGACTTACTGCCATGAACATAGTGAGATTACTCACCTAAATATTTCCTTCTAATTAATCCAGAAAATCCCTGAATGTTGTTCCCTTCCTTTAAAATATTTTCTTCCTTTCTTATTCTTATGTATCTCGGGTAAAATGATTTCTCTGGCTATAACTACTTATTTATGTGCATATTTTCACTAGGGTTTTATCAAGACAAAATTCCATTTTTGTCCTGGCTAACATCATACATTTTGCATTTTGCATTTTCACATTTTCATCCGTAACACCCCGGCTGCATTAGTTAATTATAGGCAGTACTTCCCTCTTTTTACTTTTCAGAAAAATGGTTATTTTTGATTACCTCACACTTACTCAAGTCATGATAAAAATGTGACTTGGTCATATTTTATACTTTTATTCATTTCTGAAAATCCTCTTTGCTATTTTTACCTACACATACATACTTACTTACATTGTATCTCATTTCATTTTGGTGTTACTTTTTCTTGCATAGTTCCAACATATTTCTACTCAAAGAAAATATATACTTGTGTACAGATTTATGTATTTATTTAATTTTCCTTTCTTTACAAAAAATATATATGTTCATATCCAATTTCAGTATACATACATATTTAATTTCAATATGCATACATATTCAATTTTTCAGAAAATATTTAATTTCAATATGTACAGAAAAATATATTTAATTTGGTTATTAATTCACATTTCAAAATCACATTTGAAATGCTTTCTTTCTCTTTTTTTTCAAGGAATTTGGATTCTTTCTTGTGCCATTTCCAGTGTGCATGTGCACATACTCATGCACATTATTCAATCCAGAAATCCCATCATAATTTAATAAATATTTCAGAACTGAATTATCTCATCAAAGTAATTTTACACACAATTTTGGGGTATTACATTCACCCCTCCTTTTAGGAATTGTGTCCTCACAATTTTTAATTCTTATAACAAGTATTTGCTGGTTCTAAATTTTTTTTATCAAACATATGCATAAGCAAATAAATTCAACCACATCAATTATACTTACTAAATTTCAGAAAATTTAAAAATACCTCTAATTTGCAAAAAGCTTAGGATAATCCTTCCTAATCTTGTCCTCTAACTCCCATGTACAATCATTAGGATCAAGACTCCACTGGATCTTCACCAGTTTTATAGTTTTGCTTCTCAATTTCTTTTCTTCTTTAGCTAAAATCCCTACTGGTTCTTTCTCGTAAACCAAATTAGGGTTGACCTGTACTTGGGTAGGCTTTTCTAGAATTTCTTCCTTATCATGTACCCATCTTCTAAGTTGTGATACATGGAATACATTGTGCATTGCTTTCATTTCTTCTGGCAGTTCCAATTTGTATGCTAATGAGCCTACTCTTTCCAGAATTTTATAGGGTCCAAATACCTCGGTGTGAGCTTTCGTTGCTTGCCAAATCTCAAGACCTTTTTCATAGGTGAAACCTTAATGAAAACAAAGTCACCCACATCATATTCCACCTGATTTCTTTTCATGTCTGCAAACTTTTTATGCCTGTCTTGAGCTGCTGCCATTCTCTTCCTTACTAGCTCAATTTTCTCTGTAGTTTCTTTTATATACATAGGTCCTAAGACAGCTCTCTCTCCTGTCTCCACCCAACATATAGGTGATAAGCATGGCTTGCCATATATGGCTTCAAATGGTGCCATCACTATAGTGCTTTGATAACTATTATTATATGTAAATTCAGCTGAATGGAGATGGTCCTCCCAGTTGCCTCCAAAATCCAGTGCACATGCCCTCAATAAGTCTTCTAAAATTTAGTTCACCGCCTCAGTTTGTCCATCTGATTGTGGATGGTATGCAGTGCTTAAGCATAATTCACTTCCCATGGCCTCGTGAAAACTTTTCCAAAATCTTGATATGAAGATGGTATCCCTATCACTCACAATAGTTTTGGGAATGCCATGCAATCTTACTACTTCTTTCATAAACACTTGAGCCAATTTTGGTGCATTTTTTTCTGTTTTATTGGGATAAAGTGTGCCACTTTAGTTAACCTATCTACTATTACCCATATACTAGTGTTTCCTCTTTTGGATCTAGGCAGGCCATCTATGAAATCCATAGATATATCCTCCTATTTCCACTGTGGTATGCTAAGAGGTTGTAAAAATCCAGATGGCCTTTGTGTCTCTGCCTTGACTTGTTGGCAGGTCATGCACTTTGCAGCATTTTTAGCTACATCTGACTTCATTCCCTTCCACCAATAATTTCTTTTTAAATTTTGATACATCTTTGTACTGCCTGGGTGTATGGAGTACTTACTCCTATGGCATTCATGTAATACTTCCTCCTTCAACTTCATGTTTTCTGGAACACATATTCTATTTCTGTTTCTTATGCAACCATTTTTATCAATATGGTAATTTATCACTTCTTCCCCTTTTGATACAAGCATTTTCTTCTGCAATAGGTCTGGGTCTTGTTCTTGCATTTTTCCTATCTTCAAAATTAAATTTGATTGTAAGATTATTAAACTCAGTCTCCCTTTATTATCATCTTCTTCATTTGTCACCGTGTGTATCTCACTGCTTGCTTCAATTTCTAAATCAGCAAGTATAGATAAATCCTTAAATTCTTCCATCATCAACATAGCTACTTTAGCATATTGTCTACTCAAGGCATCTGCAACTTTTTTTGCTTTACCTGGTGTATAAAGTATATCTAAGTCATAGGCAGCTAGAAACTCCACCCATCTATGTTGCCTCATGTTCAAATCTTTTTGTGAGAAAAGATATTTCAGTGCCTTATGATCAGCGTACAAATTAAATTTGGCACCTAATAAATAGTGTCTCCAAAGCTTCAATGCATACACCGCTGCTGCTAGTTCAAGATCATGGGTTTCATATCTGATTTCATGTGGTTTTAATTATCTAGATGCATAGGCTATTACTTGATCTTGTTGCATCAATACAGCTCCTAACCCAGAACTACTTGCATCAGTGTACACAATTAAATCCTCATTTCCGTTAGGTACTCTTAATACTGGTGCATTAACTAAAGCTTCTTTTATCTTGATAAAAGCTTGTTCACATTTTTCAGTCCATACAAATGTTTGATTCTTTCTGGTTAGATTAGTGAGTGGTGATGACATTTTGGAGAAATCTTTTATGAATCTACTATAATATCCTGCCATCCCCATGAATGATCTAACTTCACTCGCTATGCTAGGCCCCTTCCATGCTTGGATAGCTACAACTTTGTTAGGGTTCACAAAAATTCCTTTGGCAGAAATAACATGACCAAGAAAATGTACTTCCTCCTTCCAAAATGCACATTTGAGAATTTTGCCTTTAAATCTTTTTCCCTCAATCTAGAAAAAACCAGATGCAAATGATTTTCATGCTCTTCTACTGTTTTGGAATAAATCAAAATATCATCAATAAAAATTAGCACAAATTTATCTAGATAATCTCTAAATATTCTATTCATTAAATCTATAAAATATGAGGGGGCATTTGTCAACCTAAATGGCATAACCATAAACTCATATAAACCATATCTAGTGTTGAATGCAGTGTACTTAACACTTGAGTCCTCAACTTTCATCTGATAGAACCCAGATGCTAAGTCTAATCTAGAGAATATTTTAGCTCCACTGAGTTGATCAAAAAGATCATCAATCCTAGGCAATGGGTATTTATTCTTGATGGTAACCTTATTTAACTCCCTGTAATCAATGCACATCCTCAAAGTACCATCATGCTTTCTTACAAACACTACTGGAGCACCCCAGCATGATTTGCTTGGCCTTATAAACCCTTTACTTTCTAATTCCTCTAACTGGTTTTTCAACTCTTTCAGTTCACTTTGCCCCATTCTGGTGGGTTTCTTAATTATTGGGCTTGCTTCTGGAATGAGTTAGATTTGAAACTCCACTGGTCTACGGTGTGGAACACCCTTAACCTCCCCAAACACATCCAAATATTCATTGACTATGGGAATTTCTTCAATGGAAGGTTCACTGAAATCCTTTTCCAAGTCAATTAAATGATATAATTTTCTTTCTTTAACTACTTCACATAAAATTGTGATTCTCTGGCCGTTAAGATTTTGCAATGATATGGTGGATGAGTCTAAATTAATTATGGCTTTAAATTGCCTTAACCAGTCTACCCCCAATATAACACCTATATTTGGGTAGCTTAAAACATATAAATTGGAAATAAAAATATTTCCTCCTATGTTTAATTCCACATCCACACAAATCATGTTTAAAACACTAGAACTCCCTAGTGGACTTTGTATTAACAATGGGGTTTCAACTAATATGCAGTTCAGTTTTAGCATCTTAACTATTTCATAAGAAATTAGAGAGTGAGTTGCACCAGTATCATATACTACTGCTATGGGTATGGTGCAAATAAGTAATGTACCTTCCACTTGACCATGATTTTCAGCACTAGTCTCTACTGTGGATTTGCTTTAACCTCTAGATTTGCCAATTTTCCTTGCCGTTTGTACTCAGGACAATTTCTCTTCATATGACCCTCTTTCCCACATAAGTAGCACTTGAAGGCTCTTACTTTTAATTTTGGGCACCTTGGTTTGATGCCCTCCTTTCCACAATGATGGCAAACCAATTTCTTCTTAGTATCACTGGCCTTTTTGTTATTTGTTTCCTCCTTCTTCTTGTCATAAGGGTGGTATCTTCCTTTATTCTTCTTATTATTGTTGTTCTTAAAATTTCTATACTTCTCTCTTTCCTTGTCATGCTGCTCAATTTCAAAGCCAGATCTATTACTTGATCAAAAGTGCTATCAACTTAAGGTAACATGGCCCTGCTAGGTCCTGGGTTCAAACCTTTAATATACCTATCGTTTTTGGATGCTTCGTCAGCCATTAGCATTGCTCCATATTGGATAATCCCTCAAATTTTTGAGTATACTCCATGACATTCAAAGTTCCTTGCCTGAGTCTAATAAACTCTTCAAGTAATGTGGTTTTAGCTGATGCTGGTACAAACCTTGCCTCCAATATTTCCTTGATTGTTTCCAAGTGATTTCATTTTCAATTCTCCCAGCTACAATCACCTCCCACCAACTTAAAGCTACTCCTTTCAGCTGTCTTGAAGCCACTTGCCTCTTCCTTTGACCATCAAGCCGCATGTCATTGAAAATCCTATCCAGTGTTCTTAACCATGCTTGAATTTCCATCACATTCTCAGTCCCTTCAAAACTCTTGCCTCCCAAGTTTATATAAGCCTTTAATAGTTTTGAAAGTTCCTCATGTAGATTCTCAGGCCTATGCCCAATTCCATCCCTTAAAACCCTCACAAACTCCTGCATATCAAGCATATGTGGTACACTTGTTCCTACACCGTGACGAGATCCCCTTCCTACCATGGTTTGATAACTAGGTAATGGGCAGATGGGATTAGTACATTGTGAATATCTTCTATAATTAATATTTTCCTATTTAAATTATTTTAGCTAAAACAAACAGACATAATATATTTCTATAGTATTCAACAATCAATACAACCATTGACTCTAATACCAAAAGGAATGACCCTCACAATTTTACCTCAATTTTCAAAGATTTTTTTTTGCACATTATCCAGGATCCAAATTTTACCAATATAAATATATCTGTGTTTCCATAAGATATGCACATACATTTGAGGAGGCATGTGTCTCTCTTGTTTAAATCAGAGCTAGTATAAATAAGAGCTTATTCTGTTTGGCTTGAGTTTGAACCTATCTGCCTATAGATAATTTTTATATTTTTGATATTTGTAATATATGTGTAGATCCTACTTGTATTTATTCATAATAACTTTGATCATATTAATTATGATTTACTAGTGATTTATTTAGATAAGACAATCTCAGAATATATGGCCTTTTCATAGTTTAGTTAAAATGCTTGATCCTTGATTAAGGACAGAAAATGATATCTTTATTTATCATTTTCAATTCAAGGTTTTTCTTTGAGTCTCTCCTGTTCTTGACTTAATCCATATGACACATCATGTATTGATCATTTGATTACTTGTTTCTGAGTTTTCTATGACTAAAGTACTTGACTTGAAAATGTTTTAAAAGTGTGCAATCACTATGTTTTAGGGTGAACCAGGTCTTGAATGCAAAATGCTTGCTGGATTGGTAATACTAACCAGTCAAAATGCATATTTGTCAATAGTATTTGAAAGAGGGTTTTGGTGGAGCATTTGCTAAATAGACAAAGGATTTTGAAATGCATTTCACTATCAAATTACAGATCAATATGATCAACCAAAACTCCATTCCTTTGAAGCTGGTTAACCTTTGTGACTGTGTCATCCAGAACTCTTACCATGTCAGTTTAAAATGCCTTTTATTTGTAAAATACTTGAAGCCCTTTTTTTTAAGGTATGTGTATACTTCACAAAACAACTCACTAATGTACTTGAATCCTTTCAAAAAAAATTCAAAGAAGAGTAACTAAATACCTAAAGAATACTCCAAGTTAAAACCAGGTTTTACTCCAAAACTGCTTTTAAATGATTCATGCCTGACTATTACATAATATGAGTTTTGTATAAAAATTAATCAAATATAAATACATTTCTTTCCCCAGATTTTCATAGATAATACTTTAATCCTATTCTCTTGTTCATAATTCAGATAATCTTTCAATTCTCAAACCTTATACATAACAAAATTCAACAGAAAACAACTAGTTCAGTCAAACATAGTAAGTTCATTACATAACAGAAAAAATTTAAAAACATAAATTGTCATGAATACATGCAGATAAATCGTTCTATGCTCTTATAAAAAAAATAGCAAGCATGCTCATTCATCCTTTCTCAATAGCCATAACTTTCCTTTCCTACTTAAGTACTGCGTTTCCTGAAAGAGCATTGGTGGCTACCTCATTTTAAAATGAGACACCCTCATATGCCATGAGCAAACAAGGATCAGATCTATGATCTGGTATGAGCAACATTAATAAATTCATGACATTAAGCAAATAAATAATACATGAGTGCTGACCTGATGCTTAAGCAATTTCTTAAATTAACTATATTACTATGTTTCAGAGGAATTATTATGCAAGTATAATAGCTTCATAAACCAACCATTAACACATACATAATTATGCAAACATTCACATTAATCATTAGCACATAGATGCACTGGAACAACCATGGTTCCACTCCAATAAATCTAGGAAATACTCATATACCTATTTCACGATTTATGGGTTGCCTATATATATATATATATATATATATCTATTTATATTCTGGCCTCGTCTGCTATCATGGAATCACTGGGACATATTGCAATGAACTAATTCACATCATTGCACAAAGATCTCAGGGCTTAAACAAACCATGTGCCAACTTGCATACTTCAAATATGACAAGCATTCCGGCAGCCTTCTTGGCTCACCATTTCTAGTTCATTTACTAAGGGTATTTATTTAATCCTATCTTCAGATAGCTAAGTGAACATGTCATTGTGTTTCTAAAAACACCTCATACATCTAGCAAGCATATTTTTCAAAGGCAAACAGATAATTACTTTCAAGAATATTATTAATAGGTATCTTGTCTTTAAATCAAATACAAGGATATTTACAACCGAGAATAGAGACATGACATGTTAAGTTATATGATTTGCAAGTAACTATGATTGAGCCAGATTCAAGATCTAGCTGAATCACAATTTTTTGTCTTGTGAGTTTTTGCTATTTGATTAGGGACTCAGCACATAGAAATCTTTTTTGCATCCCCAGTACCTTTTTCTTAAGCCTCGACACTTATACTATGTATAATGCAGCTTGCTTCATTTTTTCTGTTGAAATTTTCATGCCATAATTCCATGTTAATTGTAAGTATTCTTCCATGATTTCAAGGTTTAATGCCTTAACTTTTCAAAATATAATGAAACAGTAGCATGAATACCCATAATAATCATCATATCAGATCAAAAACCATTCAAAAACTCCCATAAGATATTTAATAAAACTGTTTTCAACAAAACCAGAAATGTGCAAAAAAAATTATAAAAGATTGGCTGCCTCATGTCAGGACTTCCTACCATGAACATAGTGAGATTACTCACCTAAATATTTCCTTCTAATTGATCCAGAAAATCCCTGAATGTTCTTCGCTTCCTTTAAAATATTTTCTTCCTTTCTTATTCTTATGTATCTCGGGTAAAATGATTTCTCTGGCTATAACTACTTATTTATATGCATATTTTCACTAGGGTTTTATCAAGACAAAATTCCATTTTTGTCCTGGCTAACATCATGCATTTTGCATTTTGTATTTTCACATTTTCATCCTTAATACCTCGGCCGCATTAATTAATTATAGGCAGTACTTCCCTCTTTTTACTTTTTAGAAAAATGGCTATTTTTGATTACCTCACACTTACTCAAGTCATGATAAAAATGTGACTTGGTCATATTTGATACTTTTATTCATTTCTGAAAATCCTCTTTGCTATTTTTACCTACACATACATACTTACTTATATTGTATCTCATGTCATTTTGGTCTTACTTTTTCTTGCTTAGTTCCAACATATTTCTACTCAAAGAAAATATATACTTGTGTACAGATTTATGTATTTATTTAATTTTCCTTTCTTCACAAAAAATATATATGTTCATATCTAATTTCAAAATACATACATATACATGTTTAATTTTAATATGTATACATATTCAATTTTTCAGAAAATATTTAATTTCAATATGTACAGAAAAATATATTTAATTTGGTTATTAATTCACATTTCAAAATCACATTTGAAATGCTTTCTTTCTCTTTTTTTCTCAAGGAATTTGGATTCTTTCTTATGCCATTTCCAGTGTGCATGTGCACACATACTCTTGCATATTATTCAATCAAGAAATCCCATCATAATTTAATAAATATTTCAAAACTGAATTATCTCATCAAAATAATTTTACACACAATTTTGGGGTATTACAGGTGGCTCGATGCAAGGGCGGGACAGGTGAAAACAAGTTGGTTGCTATCACTTCAGGACTTTGGAGGAATACCCTACTGTAGGGTGATCTATTGAGGCAGGAATGCAAATCTTTGAACGAGCTCTTTTTTCGAGCTTGAGGAGAAATTCGAATTGAGGAATAAAAGGGAACTAGTAGAAAGAATCCAGAATGGAGTGGTGACAACAAGAATTTTATTTCAACCAAAAGATTTAAGAAGTAGCTCCAAGTAATGGACGTATATCCCCTAATTCATTCATATTCTCAAGTCTATGTCACGACTCAAGACTGAATTTCGTTTCCTTCGAGAAAAGGAAAGGAACTAGTAAGTAACCGAGGAGGAAAATATTATAGCTACCATCAACAAAATGGACATAGTACTTAAGAATGTCTGTTTTTGAAGTCCTTCATCAACAAGCATATCATAGAAGGATAGTTAAATAAGCTTCTGAAGAATAATTATACTCAGGAAGTCACTATTATAGCAGGAAATGAAAGTGTGCAACCTCAGGAACATGCTCCATGGTCTTTACCAGCCCCTCGGAACATTGTTGGCATCATTCTAGAAGGGCCCCACATTGCCAAGGCAAGTAATGATAGTTGGAATAGGCACATTAATGAAGCCAAAGGTGAAGGCGTCTCTATTGAAAAGAGTTGAGAAAAGGCGAAAGGTTGGGTCGGAGAATACATTTGGTGACTTTGATAAGTAAGGTATTTGCCACCCCCACAACGAACCACTTGTAATTACAGGTCAAATTGGACTATAGGAAGTTGCAAGGATAATGGTTAACACTAGAGTTGCTGCTAATATAATTTTTAAACATGCTTTCAATAAGATGGGGCTACCCGAAATTATACTCAAATCCAGTCAAGCACCATTTATGGGTTCAATGATGAGGGAACCAAGCCTCTCGGAGAGTGTAATCTGATGGTCAAAATTGGAAGTGACCATCATCAAAAGATCTTTGAAACCACCTTTGTTGTCATAGACACCCTTTCGGTGTACTACACTTTCTTTGGAAGGCCGACTCTTGACGCTATGGATGGGTATGTGTCTACTATGCATTTATTCTTAAAGTTTTTCACCAAGATAGGAGAAGGGCTTGTAAGGGGAGATCAGTGGATCTTAAGATAACTATATTATGCAAGCCTGAACATGATTGATAAAGGGAAACCTTCATCTTATGAAACGATGCTGAAATTAACCAACCCACTCCTCTAGTTATGGAAATATTTAATACCATAAGTTCTAAATTCATGGAAAGCCATAGGAAACTCTTAAGAATTTTCCCATGGCAAGAAGGTTTCTTGGTTGGGGAACTAATCTACGTATCAAGCTATCAAAGAGAATATAATAAGATAGAATGGGGGTAGAGTAGTAAGTCTTCTAGGAAAAAGAGAAAGATTGTACGTACTATATAAGAAATTCCAAGAGAAGAAGAAATTAAGCTTGATCTCGATCCGATACAAGAGATCGAGACAGCTTCAACAGCTAAGACCCTAGAAGAAATATGCCTCGACGATAATGACAGGTCTAAGATAATCAAGATAGGACTTATTTCCATACATCTATCTGAGAAGAGCTAATTTCCTTCTTCAAGTATAACCAAGATGTATTCGCATGGAATCATGATGACGTGGTGGGAATCGACCCTTAAGTTATTTGCCACTAGTTGAATATAGATCCAAAAATTAACCCCGTAGGGAAAAAAAGGAGACCATTGGACAAGAATTGATATATGGCTATATAAGAAGAGGTCGTTAGGTTATTAAAGAACAACTTTATACGAAAAGTATATTACTCGAAGTGGATCGCTAACCTGGTATTAGTTAAGAAACCAAATAGGAAGTGGAGAATTTGCATCGAATTTACTGATTTAAACAAAGCTTGACCAAAGGATTTATTCCCCCATCAAGAATCGACCAGTTAGTTGATGCCACCAATGGGCATCAGTTTCTTTTGTTTATGGATGCTTATTCCTGATATAATCAAATTTCAATGTTCAAGCTGATGAAAAGCATACGAGTTTCTTCACCAACATGGGATTATTTTCTTACAAGGTAATGTACTTCGGTCTCAAGAATGCAGTGGTAACATATCAAAGGTTTGTTAGCCAAATGTTCACCAAGTCGCAGTATGGAGGTATAGGTTGAAAACATATTGGTAAAATCTAAACAGTCAGAGAGTCATGTTTCGGATCTAGCCAAAACGTTCGAGGTCCTATGGAAGTACCATATAAAGCTAAATCCTTAGAAATGTACTTTCGAGATACAATCCGAAAAATTCCTAGGTTTCATAATAAGTGCTAGAGGGATCGAAATAAACCAAGATCAGAAAATGACTATAACAAATATGAAAGCTCCGACTAATGGAAAAGAGTTAATGAGTTTAAATAGAAAGATTGATGCTGTGAACAGGTTCATAAGTCGATCAACCAACAATTATGTTTCCTTCTTCAACTTTTTAAAGAAGCATGTTACTTTCAAATGGATAGATGACTGCCAGAAGGAATTCGAGGACCTGTAAAAGCATTTAAGTTATCCTCCGGTATTGTCATAGCCGAAAGATGGAGAAACTCTTTTCCTTTATTTGACCTCCTTAGACCAAGTCATAAGTTCAACATTAGCAAGAGATTATGATGGTATCCAATGACCAACATATTATGTAAGCAAAAGGCAAGATCCAACCGAGAAGCACTACCCAATAATTGAAAAACTCCTATATAGCTTGGTGTTTACAGCAAGGAAACTTCGACCATATTTCCAGGCCTATCCTATTAAAGTCCTTGCAGAGAAGCCGCTTCGGCAAGTTTTTAATAAACCCGAAACTGCAAGGAGGTTAATTAAATGGGTAATAGAACTCAGCCGCTATGAGACCATTTATGAACCTAGGATGGCGATAAATTGTCAAGCACTAGCTGACATCATTAGTTAATGCACGGGTTTATGGCCGGATCCAAAGAGGAAGAAAGTGAGAATAAACAGCTCTCTTGGCAACTCAATGATGATGGAGCTTCAAATGAACAAGTGTTAGGTGCCGGCTATATCTTGGTGGCCTTGGATAGCCATCAAATATATTGCGCAATCATGCTCATCTTCTCAGCTACTAATAACGCCGCTAAGTATGAATCCTTGATTGCTGGATTAGGAATGGATATTTCCATCAATTTTTTGGTGACTCGAATATATAGTGATTCCCAAATAGTAGTCAAACGAATTCTAGCTCATTACAGTCAGAGACCTAAGGTTAGCACTCTATGCTAAACAAGTAAAGTAGCTACTTGAAACTTCAAAAGTTATCATATAGAAAGCACTCCCAGGGATCGAAATGCTAGGGACGACACCTTAACTCGAGGTACATGAGAGAGTTTAACTTCACCCATATCAAAATTTTAGAGAAACCTAGCATACATGTACCGAAGAAAGTATTTATCATAACATGGGCTCGTGCTGCACAAAGTGAATCTACAACATTGGTAATAGTTGAAGAAAATTGGACGTCACTATATATTTATTTGTACCCAAATTGGGCATAACACTCTTCAGATGTGTTTGAAGAGGTAAAATGAAGAAAGTAAATATAAAATGAGGCAGATCTAACAAAAACACCAATCAATATATAAGAAAATGCATGGAAACACACGAATTTAGAGTTAGTCGGCGTATTTCCTACGTCCACTATGAAATGACTTATGTTTATTGAATTTCACTCTCTGTTTACAAGAGATTACACTAGTACAACTAAAGATTAATAATGATTTCGGCAGAGTATCGACGTAGAAAAGCAAAAAGTCCATTTTCGGTAGGTCCAGGGTCACTATTTATAGAAGTAGGCAGCAAATATCTCGCCCAGATCTCGGAGGACTTCTTCTCTCACATGGGTGGTCCCACGGGATCGAGTGCAGGTGGTTTTGACTCGATCGGGGAGCGATACGAATGGAATTCGTATCGATCAAGAATTGATCCTTTTTGGCTGGAATTTATCTAGCACATTCTTGGCGTTATAGGCAATCTCCTGTGAAAATTTATTTGCGTTTGGACATATAGATTTTGAGTTATGATTGATGCAAGTTAAGGAAAACAGCTACAATTCGTATCCATCAATGTGAATAGTGAAGCGATGTGAATTTGACAGCCTTCAACAAATTCAAACTTGCATCAATCATATCTTGAGCATACGAACTTTGATTGACTTAAAATTTGGAACATTGGCTTTAATAGCTTTTCTTGTCATGCCATGTCAACTGTAGCTCGATCGAGACTCGAAAAAAATTTGGCATTATCAATAGCGAACCTGTGTATATCCCATCTTCGAGATGGACCATTTTGGTTTTCAGCCAATTCCTTGGTGTTACGGGCTTGCCAAAAGGCGGGATAACAATATTTAATATCTTAATGAGGATATTCAACCTTTGGATGCTGCAGAAGCCAAATGGATTAAATATAATACTCCAAGGTTCAACATTATAAATGAAGTGCACTGTGGGATAGGATTCTCAACTCTATACTCTAGGTGTGTAACAGTGTCAAAAGGTCAATAATTACCAAGGGAAGCCCATGATGGGATTTGTTGAGACAACTGTAGAGGCCAGAAATTAGCGAAGAAAATATTTAGGCAAGGCTTTTTCTATGCGGCACTAAACCAGGATGTGTTAGACTATGCGAGAAAATGCGATAAGTGCCAATTTTAAACAACAGTGCTGAGTGCTCCTCCTAGCAAGTTCACCCAACGATGAATCAATGGCTCTTTGATATCTGAGGCATCGACGTTATTGGTCCTCTTCCAACTGCTAAGGGAAGAGCAAAATATGCAATTATGGCAATTGAATACTTTACAAAATGGGTCGAGGCAAAACCCTTAGCTACCATAACCTCCCATCAAGCAATAAAGTTTGTGATGAGGAATATTCTATCTAGATCTCGCCTTGAACATAAGTTCATTATGGGTAATGGCGCTCAATTCAAAAGCTAGGAATTTGTAGAGTATTTCCAAGATCACGGTATCATCAAGAGTTTTTCTTCAGCAGCCCACCCGTTAGAAAATAGGCAGTGGAGGTAGATAAAAAAACAATCAAAGCCTATTTGAAGAAAAGATTAAATAATGCCAAAGGCAACTGGACAGACAAATTGCCTTTCGTTCTATAGGTTTATAGGACAAGCTCTAAGACCTTGAGAGGACTAACTCCCTTCTCTCTAGTTTATGGTCCTAAAGCCATGCTCCTAATTAAGTTAGAAATTTTCTATCACCAAAGGTATTATTATAATATGAAGCAAAATGTAGAGCTCCAAGAAGAGTCATTAAATTTGTTACCCGAGCTCCAGGACCAAGCCGCATTAAGAATAGCATAGTACATTTGAACAATGACCCGATACTACAACCAGAGAGCTCGACTAGAAAGTTTGAGAAAGGGGACCTTGTCCTCCGAAAGATAATGACAAACACTAAGGATCCAGCAGATGGACCTCTTGGTCCAAAATTGGGAAGGATCCTTGATAATTCATGACGCCATCCCTTTAGGAACATATAGATTAAATAGGCCAGATGGCAATATAACACCTCAGACTTGGAATGCCAAGCATTTCAAGCATTTTCATAGTATATGGTTTCTATCTGAATAAAAGTTATCAAACGCTTGAGACAGTGCCCAATTTCTTCGTCGTAGCTCGGGTATATTATATGGGATTTCAGTCTTCTTAAGTCTTAAGCATTTCAAAAAGTGCTTCAAAATGTTTGAATCATGACTGTTGTTGTGATCAAGCACTATCACGCAACTTCCAAAGAGTGCATCAAAATATTTTAGTTGTGATTATTGCGGTGATCAAGTAATATCACGCAACTTTCAAAGGTACATCAAAATATATTAGTCGCGAACTACTCTTATCAAGTACCAACATGCAAGTTTCAAAACCATGCTTTCGCCTCTAGGCAAGCAAATGATTTGCACTATGGCAATTACTTAGTTTCAGGAAGTAAACGATTTTGCCTTATGGAAATCACTTAGTTTTGCCAACTAAATGATTTCGCCTTATGGCACTTACTTAGTTTTGACAAGTAAATGATTTCGCCTCACAATAATAACTTAGTTTCTCCAAGTAAATGATTTCGCCTCATGACAATTATTTTAGTTTCATCATTGGCCAAAGTATTAGAGATTAGAAAATTGGGTAGATTCCTAATATAGTGAGCCATGGTCAAGTAGTACCATGCATTAGGTAGATTCTAAAGTAAATCAAAATAGTAGGTAGATTTCCATAATAGTGAGCATAGTTAAGTAGTACTATGCGTTGGGTAAATTTTCAAGAATATTAGAAAGTTGGGTAGATTCCCAAAGAGTTTAGATGGTTGGGTAGACTCTTGAAAAGATAAGAAAGTTGGGTAATTCCTAATATAGTAAGCCATGGTCAAGAAAAATCATGTGTTAGGTTGATCCGCAATAATAATGAGCCACGGCCGATCGTGCCATGCAAAGAGTGAGTCATTGGAAGTCGACCGTGCCAAACGCACCAAGTGAGCCAAAGTGTAGTGCAAAGAGTGAGCCATGGCCAATTTGTGTCATGCAAAGAGTGACCCATAGTCAAAAATTACCATTCATGGTGCTATATAGCGAGTCATGTTAGTGACATGCAAAAGATAGTCGTTATACCACCACTAATAATTTTTAAAACTGATACTTATGTAAGAACGAGTCTAAATGACTACAGCATAATATCAGACTATTTTCGCCTCTAGGAACTCATTTCTTAATATTTTCAAAACCCTCTAGATGAGGTTAAATTTCAAATTAATTCTGAAACCCTCCAGATGAGGTTTGATTTCGAATTATTTTCTAAAACCCTCCAAATGAGGATTGGTTTCAAAATATTTTCTAAACCCTCTAGATGTGGTTAGATTGGAATTATTTTTGAAACCCTCTAGACAATATTAGATTTCAAATTATTTTTGAAATGAGGTATGATCTTCATAAGTTGTCTTGATAAAGCGATACTTTAGAGAGTTATGATCTCCAAATCAACTTAATAATGGGTAAAGAACAAATAAGCCAAGTACCAAACATGACATGATACCATTCTTTCAAAAGTCCACCTCATACCAACTATGTGACGTGAACTTTAGAGGGCATGTGTTACACCATAATTTCCACAAAGTTTAAGTGACGAATATTTGAGAAGAAGATTCCTTAGCTTGTAATTTTGAGACCCATTGTTTAGTTTTCCTCGGAGCTTAAGCATTGGGCTCAATATCCAAGAGCATGTACTCCGATAACTTAAGTAAAAGCATCAACTAAGATCGTGACTTTTGTCCAAATATAACAACAAGTTTAGCCGAGAGCAGCAATAGCCGAGAACAAAGAGATTTCAACAAGTCTTAACAACCAACGGCTCAGACAGCCTAAACTGAGATCAATGGTTAGGGTAAAAAAATAATCCAAGAAGCTATATATAGAAGCACCATGTTAGCAACTTACATCAAAATAATTTCAACAAGATGATGACAAGTATTGGAATCAAAGCCGCCTATAGGAAGTCAGGTCATCAATCCAAGTGAAAGCATCTGCACCAATGGGAGAACCTTAAATTCCATGTGCTATTGAAAATGTGTTGGTTGAAGATTTTTTGACATTTTATAATTATTTAATATTCCTAACTCCTTCTAGAAAGCTTTAATAAAAAAATCAATGATGACAGATTTGGTCAATGACGTGCTTATATGCCAAATTATGGAATAAAGTTAGAATGAGAATCTTCAAAGTAGACGTAGGGATCTCGATCTCGAACCACTATAAATCTTGTGTCTCTTTTACCTTTCGGCACTTATTTTTTACATTGTCTTGGTATGCATTTAACTTTTCTATACCCTTTCGAAACAAGCTTTCAAAAGCTTTGGGGTGTTGGTTGGACAAAAAATCTCTATATATATACAAATATGTAGTTATATAATCAACTAATATATATGTATACATAAAATATAATTTTTTATATTAAATACATGTACCTTTTGTTGCTCACGGCCTAAAAATTTAAAGTTTAATTGATTTTTAAATAAAATATACTTTCAAAAATTAAGTCCGTGCGGATATAATAATAAAAAATTACATAAAAATATTTCTGAAATCAAAATGCATATTTTACAATACATAATTTTTTTGTAAAATATTATATTATTTATAAATTTATTATAAATATATTTTGTTTGTTAACTAATACTAGATAAAATAAATAATTAGAATATACATTTTTTATTAACTAATGGTTTTTAATTGTGTACACAAATTTAAAAAAATAACACATATTATATGAATTAGTAATTTTTAATTAGATTTAATTGACAAAATCATTTAACAATGATATTTAATAATAAAAAATTATTATTTTTAGTTATTATAAGGCCGAGGTCAACAAGATGATAACTACAAAAAATAATTTATGCATATACATATATAACCATCGATATGTGACTGTACAGTAATATAATGATCAATGATATGATATATCTAGCTAACATATGATCGACTGATTAACTTAAGCAATTTAAAACATTAATAAATCTAAAGCATGCCTCCCGTCAAGCCTAGAGACCACATTTTGAAATGATGAAATGGCTTCTTGAATCGAATTCCA
The DNA here is from genome assembly GCA_030765085.1 of Allium cepa. Lineage (NCBI taxonomy): Eukaryota > Viridiplantae > Streptophyta > Magnoliopsida > Asparagales > Amaryllidaceae > Allium > Allium cepa. The sequence continues at coordinate 861,627,321 of CM060929.1, forward strand.
AGTTCTAAAGTTGCTGGCTCTTGAATTGCTTTACCACGGACGATCGTATATAAGAGTTTTGATGTGATTTATACCTGGATATTTTAGGGTTGGAAAAGGATATTTCTACTAAAATTTGGAGGTAGGAGGAGGAGAAAAAAGTATCAAAAAATGAATAGTGAGTGCCTTATTAAAGGGAGATAGTAGAGTGAAAAGTGGATCATAATTTCTATCATCTCTCTTACCATTTACACTCCTATTTCCATTCAAATCTACAATACCATCATGTAAGGTCGTCCCCCAATGTAAGCATCATAGGTAATATTCCCAAGCCCACTTTGGACCTCAAAAATAAGCCTAAACGATGTTCGTCGCATTTAAATTTGGCATTTAAATCCAAATTTAAATGTGTATTGATATCGAATATCGATCGATATATTTATAGCAATTATAAATACACCGTTTAACAATGTTCAACACATCAAATATAAAAATTTATAATTAATATCTCATACGCATTAATTAATTTGTAACAATTACAAATTAACCAAATCAGGTAAGAAGAAGCATTCATCTTTTTGGTTGTATGACTCTTAGGTATAAATTTGAGCAGCGATTAATATCAAACAATTCAGATATTAATATTCACACTTCACATAGCAGTTGGTGTGGCATTATGGCAATATTTATCACTTACATGGTTTCGGTAAAATCCAAGTTTACTTTATTAAGAATTACCCAGTAGTAACAATTATTTACACCAATTCTCTTTGTCAAAACTATACCGCTTTGGACTTATGGAATATGATAATGATCAAAATTCTAATGTCATCCATATTCAACTATAGAGTCCAAACACAAAGTTCTTAGTTCAATAATAACAATTATTATTAACCGAATTGCTCTAGGGAAAGACTTTGACTTTGAGTTGACTTCAGTTGACCGTGACATTAACGTCATATAAAGGAGAAGACGAAACCTCTCTTCGATAGTATTTCACTTCCACTGCTTCCACTTGACCTAACTATAGTCATTCGATGGACGTCGTGCCACGATTTAATTATAATCAAAGCGGAAATTCCACATTAAAGATCAATAGTAGTTTCAAGTCGAGAGAATTGTATGATTTTGTCACATCGATATCCTTTGTTTGACCTTAGTTATATTAACCAATAGAAAATTATCGAGTAAGTCAACCCTGTTAAACTGCTTTTGAGGCAAAACATATTTCAGACGGACTTAAAAGTTCAAAACAAGAACAAAATGACTTGAAATCTTGTGGGCACATTTAGATGGATCAAAGGAATAGCTCGGATAAATTTCACCCCAAGATAATTACGCAAATCGAAACCGAATTATTCATGTTAGTGGTGAGTAGTTTCTGTCCCATATTCTTCCACTTCAACTTCATATGAATCATTGTCTACATCTTTCACATGCGATCGAGTGTTATCAAGGGTTTTGCATGACCTGTTTCAATAGTTAAAGAGATGATAGCTAAAACAGCAGGGTGTATCAAGTGATGAAGGAATGACCATCAAAATCAAATCGATGGAAACAACATGAGACGTCACAAAATGAAGTAATAAGAAGACAATAAAGTTCGAAGTGATTCGAACAAGGAAATAGCTCCAAGTGGACTTTTGACCTTACACGACCGTTTCTCTATGAATATTAGCATGCCTGTGACCAAAAGTGGATCTTTTGGCTTGATTTCTTTTCTAATTTTCAGCTCTTCACTCTATATCTGACCTCTTTGCCATTGAAGACTTCTCTCTCTTCTTCACTCCTATCCTCTGCCTCTCGAACTCTTTAGAAACATCATTTAAATATGAGATCCACAAGGTTGTGGTCAAATCTAATATAATTAGTTGTAATCAATAAAGAGAACTAATAAAAAGATTAAAGTACATGTAGGCTGGAGATTATGTCGAACCACTATAAAAATTCCAGTGTGTTCTTTACTTTCTACCATTTTTACTTGTTTGATCTGGAATTTCTAATTATTTTACATTTATTAAAAGAACCGCTGCTTCCATTTGATTTCTGGGTGCCATTTTTTGAGTTAACAGTTCCATAGTTATTATCAGTATGTAAAACCTTGATTCCCCCAACAGCCATGATAAATACTTTGTCCAATATTTGGAGAGCATCACGTACTCTAGTACTAATGGACGTATTGATATCCAGTCTCGATACATCTTAATAAGAAATATTTAAACTGTATGTTTATTTTATTATGGTAAATCACTAATGGTTACCATGCACTATAAGTGCTATCATAAAACATACCATTTATTTGATTTTATATTAAATATACTTTTAATTAAATTAATTACATAATATATAACACATCATATCAAGTATGTGATAGAAAGAAAACACCTGTTATTTCGAACAAGATCGATTGAAAGAGTTAGATATATATAACAAATTACATAATTGATCCTAGGCATCCCCCTAATTCTATCAATCTCTCACTTTCACTAGGGGACCAATTATGGAATCTCAATCCTATCCCTTCATTTGGTTTGATGAAACCAATCATGTTAAATTCTTCGTGAATGGATTTGCTATGTTATTTTAATCTTCAACTCTATCAATTTACACTCTCTGATACTAATAAACTACCTTTATCATGTAAAACTATTCAGAGTGTGTTTCTTGACTTCTAATGAGCTCTTATCATTATGTTATTATCATATAACAATCATGTAATATTCTTAATACTTTGGAATCACCCCTAGCTCTATTATAAATTTATGCATTTATATTTATACATTGCTTTTATTGCGACGCTATTCAAGTGATGTACTTAGCCTTTCATTGAATCAGCCACAACCTTTCTTTTGGAACATTTCCAACTTAAATCTTCTTTATTAAGTGAATTTAATATCGACATATTATATTCAATATCACTTATGAAGTTTGAGCTCGCACACTCTTTTATAAGGAGTTCGTTGTTTCTATAATCAATTCTCTAGTATTTCATAAATACTCGAGAATAATCTAAACTACTGTTTAGTGATCTTAATTTGGATTTGATATTGGCTTCATGTATCAAATACGTAAGCTGCAACATTTATGATAATTCTTATTTCTAAGCATAACGAATCCATCATACATATTCCTTAGTAAACATTTTAATAATGTGTTGGGACATTCCCAACAACCTTTATGCTTAACATAAAAGATATAATTTACAAATCAAATATCGAGTATTAAACAACCAAATTATTACTAATTTTAACATAAGTACATCGTTAACAATCCGAAGTATGTTATTTATTTGTACTCTAGAACTATCTATGTACCTTTTTATTGATTTTTTCTTATGGACGCACGCTTTCTCTACACTTTGACTAAAAATCAAACTATACTATATTTCTATCAAAATACTTATGCAATCCAAATGCTTGTAGAATGATAATTTCATATCATTTAGTGGATCTTGAAAACCCACAAACTCAATATCACTCCCACTAACTTTAAGATACTCTGGTTGTTATATGCAAACAGTCTATTCTAAAATATTACATAGAAATTTTCGTTTCAACACATATGTATCAAAATACAAAGTCATATCAAGTAATAATTTTATGAGTAAATTTAAATTAATTTGAGGAAGCTGAATGAAGAATCTATTATGATGATTTCAATAATTGAAATTTACAATATAATTCTTACCAACGGCGCATATTTTCCAACTATATTTGGCTTCCCCTTGAAGACACAGTCATAACTGATGGATCATATCCTTCTGGGTACCATTACAAAATTATATTTTGATAACGTACTTTGAATCCTTTTGGATTTGTGCATCATACCAAATGGTCGAGTCTTTACTCTTATTTGTATAATTGACAACTGTGGATTATCTATTATCGGCATTGATAAAAAATGCATAGTTTTTCTTCAATGTGCAAAAATGCTTAGTAGACATTTTAATGCATTGTGTTCATTTAGGTTTGAATTGTTTCAGTTCATCCATTGTAATCAATATTATCCTTGTAACGTATCCAAATCCGTTTTGTTACTAGTAATTTCTAAAATAAATTCCTTTACAATAAAATTGGTATTTCTTCAAACAACAATTGTTTCTCGGTTCAATGGAATGGGTATTCGTAAACATTTTATGAACTGTCTTATATATAAAACTAATTTGGTTTTGATTTACTATACTTATGCTTAATGCATAAATTGGTCATCTAATGACTATCATTCCTAAAATTCTTTTAGGATGATTCATACGATATCCTTTATTATTACATATAGTCTTTTGACTCGGACAACTTGCCAACTCATTGGCCTAGGATATATTGGGGTTTCTTATAAACCATTACCTTATATGATTTTGTAAACTATTATTTACAAGAAATTAAATTTAACCTTGTGTATTATTCTTTAGTTCACTACCTTTTAGAAAAAAGTTAACTCGACTTCACTCACCATTAATCGTACTTTGTTCAAAAATGTTTAATTACTCCTTGTCGATACATCATTATGTATCATAAGAAGGAGTGACTTTTGAGACTGAATATTTATTCATTCTTAGGTACATTTGGAACTGTTTCTAATATACTATCCTATTTGATCAAATCAAATCATTTTACTTTCTTTTGCCATGTTATTTTATTTACTTCTATCTTATATTATATGAGCTTATAACATACATACTGCATGTGTATCAAATAAACATGTCTATGTTGGATAACTCATCGGTGGATATAACAAAGTATGTTGTACTGTTTTGGTATAATAGACTTGTGATTGCATATGTCTATATGTATAAATCCAAAGAGTTCATCAACTCTTATATTGCTCTAACTTAATGGATGCTTTGCCCTTATTGTTTGAGATATAATTTACTAGTACCATATGATTAATAATCATATAATCAAAGAATTATTTCTCCAAGCCATGGCTTAGTCTATAGTTCCAAAGTAATTGCAAATAAACTTAGATACTTCTGTATTTTCCAATGCACCAATAATACACTATTATAGTTTTATTTTATAATGAATATTCATAATACTCATATTGAAATAAAACTCTGTGCACTTTTCAGTCAATACCAAAAAAACATTTATTGTTTCATAAATAGTGTTTGGTATGTTTTACGACAATAATTTTTGTGACTTGATGACACTAATCAGTGCTATAAGGCATGCTCCTACTATTTTCGCCATTACTATAATAGCGTATGAAGTATAAAGCTCCATTCAATCACTTAATATATGCTGTGTATTTCATTTACTATAACTTGTTAACAATCAAGAATTTTTAAATCAAATATCTTAAATTTAAAGAAATAAATATCGTAGGAAACAATTTTCTGCGTAAAAATACTTTTGAAGTAGATATCATATTTCATATTCTCGGTTAAGTATCTATTATTATTTTCCATTTCTCATTTCCAATGTCTCTTTATAAAGTAGAAGCGACTATTCACTTTCTTTATCCCAACCATGCTTTAAGTTACATCTACTCTTGTGCGTTCACTTTTCTTACAAAATGGTCGTACCATTCAAAGGAAACTCTTACTATAATATCATAAATAACTCTTTACAAAAATGCATTTGGGCATCATTGACATTTAAGGAGATGAATAAATTGCACTTTACATAAACTGATCAAACTAACTTCTCAATGATCGAATTCTTAGGTCTTTCTTATAGCCTTTGGTCCTATGTTATGTTTAACACAACATGATCAATATTATAATCAATCATATTGAATGCAATTCCCACACTACGATTTACTTGCTTAGTTTGAATAACCTAATTTCATCGAGGTTCGTACATAACGAATTGTGATCGCTTACCATATAACATTTATACATGATTACGTATGGATCAAATGTCCATATGTTTGTGTTGCTTCTAGAATTCAAAACTCAAAGAATATAATACACGGTCCTAGTAAAATAAACATGTAAGAGACCAAGTTACTAATAAGTTTAGTAGTTGTATAATTAGACGCTTACATGGGTCAAACATGAAATTTTTTTACTGGTAAGCATGTTTTATATTTCTATCTATCCATATTAATTCAGTTCATTTGTATATTTTAATCGATATACATTTTATCAATTATATTCTTTGCACAAATTTATCAATGAAAATCACTATAACTTTACATAGTATATGTTTTTACAATATTAGAAAAGTTAGATGTTACAATTTCATTTTTCTAATAAGGCTCCCATTAGTCTTTAATGTTTCTCAAAACCCTAAGACAAAATACAAAAATCTTTCAACTTCACTAGTGGGTGTTATGAATCATTTGTCTTGGGATTTTGAACAGCAAGTAATAGCCCCACAAACGATGAATAACTCCTTATCGATCGTGCCATATACAACTCCTAATTAATGGTTCCTTGTTCGAATCTCATTTCGACTTTGAATTTACTCAATAAATTCAAAGAAATTATCACTCATTCCTACCATTTCGCGATGGCGTAAGTATAACATATATACATTCAGTTTTCTCAACAAATACATACAATTATCTTACCTCATCTAGCCAATATATTAATAATACTACATATAACATCTCTTGCTTGAATTTGCTCAACAACTAGAGAGTGTGCAAGTAAATTATTCATATAGATAAATGTAAAGTTCAACATTTATATTAAAGATTCATAATCTTCTAATTTTTAGTTGAATGATACAACTTATGAAAAAAATGTATTTCTTATGCAATACTCTCATGATTCAAGAGTCGGACACATCAGAAATAACGGTATACGTATTTTTAAGTATAAGCCTATTAGAGTTTCATTAATGTCTCACCATTAGTTTTTACATTTATATTATATAAGTTCTATTATTATATAGCTTTTATACTTTATTTAGTTTATATAATATTTTATATATAATATTATATTAATTAAATCTTATTTAAGTAATTTAATTAATTAACACTTTAATTAATTACCGTATTATTCAATAATAACATATTATATTGAATATATATATACTATAATCTTTATAGTAATACATATATATCTTATATATATGTATGTATGTATGTATATATATTAATTTATTGATTAAATTTTAATTAATATATTAAATTAAATAATTTTAATTAAATTTTATTAATTTTGAAAATTCTTTATGCATACATGTATACTCATATTGTCTTAAACAATTCAAGACAAACCACCATATATCATTATATACATTATACATGTATATTTATATTTAATTGTTGAACTTATTTAATTAATGCATTAATTTTATTAATCTTGTCAGTAAATATTATTCTTCAAATTAGTTATATAATAATTTCAAACATTTTGAAAATTATATTATAACTTTTATAATATGTGTATAACTTTAAATTTAATTTTTTAAATTAAAAACTTTTATTTTAATTTTCAAAATAATTTGAAAATATATATTATAACATTTATACTATTTTTCTTATTTTAGATTTGACTTTTAAATTCTAAACTTCGGTTTTAATTTTGAAACAATTTTAAAATTGGCCCAAGGCCTAATTCAAATTATGGCTTTTCTGTTTTGGGCAACCATTGGGCTTACATAACTATTCGAGGCAGACCAGTAGCCAGGTGAGATAGGGTACTTGATTATCCAACAATTTAGCCTAGGCACTACCTTTCTTAGACGCCATACTGATTGGGTTGTAGGCTTAGTTAGCCCTTATATGACTAATTTAAACCGCATAGGATATTGGGTTTGATATCGTTGTTGGAACTGGGTCAGCCTACAACGGAGGAATTGGGTAAATTTTGAAATAATTTCTATTATTGGATTTTTAATGGGTCTATGTAGTCTAATTCATTTCTAACCTTTATAACTTTTAAATAAGTTTAATATTTTTTTAGCAAAACTAGCGAGATAAAATAGGACCCTACCATTTTATTACTGTACAAGGAAGATTAAAAAGAACATAACATGCAATGATTATTAAAAAACCTAGAAATAGAAGGAAAGTAAGAAGGACATAAAGAAACAAATGTGTAAGCAAAAACATGCAAATAAAGAAAACAAGACAGAAGCACACATGCGCAAACTTGAACAAAGAAGATCGGCACCATTAAAGAATGATAGGGTCATCAACACACAGAGCAATTTAAAAGGCCAAGCCTTATCTCGTACAATAGCAGGTTATACAGTTATATCTTGGTCCTTTCTTTATCCATGAAACCCTACTAATACTTTCATTCAATATTACCTGTATAAATTTCTTATGGGTGAGCAACAACAAGTTGCTTTGACTAGTTCTCCATCTTATTGCTTTACAGATATGGTTCCATTCAAGTGCACTATGTCTACTCTGATGAGACCTACCAGCTTTAGACATCAATTTATTTTAGAGATAAAAGACGTATTCACAGCTAAATAACAAATGGAAATTGTCCTCTCTTGCTGTCACATAAAAAATACATGCATCATCAAGCACCATACCTTTAGCTAATAGATTTTATTTGGTATGAAGGGTATTTCTCATGACTTTCCAAAGAAGAAAGTTATCGGCTTATGCATAGAGAACCATACCCTATGGACCTAAACAAATTGCTATGCTTCATAAAACAAATACAATAATTTGTAAACTGCAGAAATGGAATGTGCTTTAGAACTAGTAGACCAAATAATTATTTCAACATCAAACATCGAGTAATTTATCTGACGCATCTTGAGCCAAAGTTCTCTTATTTTCTGATTGCTATTATAGAGAAGAGAGATCTAACCATTGTGAATAAAATCCAAAAACTTTAGAAAACACTGAAATGCAAGACTGGATTTTTTGAGAGTAAGACAACACATTGCCTAAAATCAAACCACATATATACCAATGGTCATTCCAGAAAGAAGCACAACCACCTGAAGTTGTTAATATTTGAAAATGGGGTAGAAGCACAACTACCTTCCTATGTTATTTATCCAAGACCAAGTGACCCAAGTGTTGACTTTCTTGTTGAGTAGATCTTCCACATGTTTACTAAAAGCAGCGTTGTTCCATTGTATCATGTTTTAAATATCAAGGCCCTAATACTTATAAGGCATTTCTAGCTTGAAAAGGGAAATCGGGATAAGCTTAGTTAAATGCATGTTCCCTGACCAAAGGAAGTGGTTCATAGCCCTCTTGATCATACTAATTAATTTCTTAGGTTGAATGAAGGACCTGTGCCAATATATTGACATGAAAATGATTATAGATTTAACTAAAACAAGCCTAGCCGCCTGGCTAAGCAATCTGGTGGCCTAATTGTCCATAGGAGAAGTTATCTCATTAAATAAAGGAAGACACTGGAATGTAGTTATTATAGTAGTTGATAGAGGGATTCTAAGATAATACATACAATTACCAATAGGTTGAAGACTAGAGATATGAAGAATGCTGGTGGTAATATAAAGAGGAACCCCAATAGTAATGATACTAGACTTTTATAGGTTGACGCGTAAGCCAATTAGCTTGTAGAAATCTAAAAGAGAATCTATAATTCACCTTATGGAGCTTATATTTAGTTAAGAAAAAATGATTAGTTCATTAGCAAAGATCAAATAGGTAATCAGAGGTTTCTTGAACTTGGGATGCAACTTTAACTTTTTAGAGGACACGTATTCATTGAGCATGCTAGTGTAAACTACCATAACAAGGATGAATAAGCAGGAGGAAAGGGGGTCGCCTGCCTAGTTCCTTGCTTACTATTGAAGTAGCATTTTTTTCCATTGAAACATAAAGAGAAGGTAGGAGTAGATATACGGGAATAAATCGAAGCGGCAAAGTGCCTAGGGATGTTCATTTTGGTCATTATTCTAGTTATGGTACTCCACTGTATAGAATCAAAGACTTCTCTAAGATCTAGCTTCAACATAGCTCTAGTGGAAATGTTTAACCTACTATAACCATTTAGCAACTCTTAAGCAAGGAGGACATTATTGAGGATATCTCTATCAGGAAGGAAAATTAACTGGTTATAGGAAACTAGGGATGGCAGAATAATTTTAAGCCTTGAAGTAATAATCATAGAAATGCGTTTATAAGTAATATTATGATAGAAAATCAGTCTGAATAAAGTGGCTTTGTCATCATTGCACTGTTTGGGAATAAGAGCCAAGAAAGTAGATATTACCCAGTACCCCGACCCGGCTATATTGGTCTGACAGATTCGAATGTTGACCAGAAGGATGACCACGAGGCAATGACTGCAGGATCCAAAAATAGATTCCGGACAGTTATACGCAGCACGGATTGAACATAGTTGATAGACAGACAATGTAGGATGTCAAAAATATAAAGATTAGCTTGGATGGAATAGGGATCGACATAGTCCTTTTTCAACATAGATGAGATAGCAAAGGGATCGGTGAGGCAAAATAAGATAATAAGGAGTAGCCTTGGTGGTTATTCAAGGGATCGGCATGTACAATGGTAATTAGTTCAACATAATCTGTTAATGCCAGAGGGGTCGGCATAGCTAGGTGAAGTGCTAGGGGTCGGCATGGTTACTTGGTTGGATAGTCAACTTGGATGGAAATAAAGAGGGATCAGTATAAGTTATAGTACCTAATTCAACATGATTTGATGATGCTGGATGGATCGGCAAAACATTCCAAGCAAGATAGATCGGTATATGTCTATGAAGCCAGAGGGTTCGGCATAACATTCTGAGCAAGATGGATTGGTATATGTCTATAGGCTAAAGGGTTCAACATAGCATCTTAGGCGCTATAGATCGGCAGAGCACGATTGAATCGGAGGGTTCGGCACTGCTAATTGAAGGCCAGTGGCAATGATGCAAATGGGAATTCAAACTAAAGATTAAGCGAAAACAAGAACTTCACACATCTGAACACCCTAATATTTGAGATACCATCGTACTCGAGCATAAGGAAACTGCCATAGGGGTCGCTACCTCGAATTCCACAAATAGATGGATCGGTACCGATCCCTCTGTAGTTTGATTTGGGCCCAGCCTTTCCTATGGTGGGCCTAGATGGATGAGAAGGTTCAGTTGCTAAAGTTCCAGTTAGATTGGAGGTCGCCTTGACCTTTAAATATAAGCCTAGTGGGTCATTCTGAGGATCTTTTGGCGGCTGGTTAGATAACACCATTAATGTAATCATATTCTTCCATTGTCCTCTGGTTTTTTGTTGTTCCTAATTATAATCAAGTTTACTGAAAATCAATAAAGAGAATTTCAAAGTGGACATAGGCAATCAATTCTTAACCATTATGAATCTTGTTGTTTTTGTTTTTTGTTGTGTTTTTTTATTAATTTGATATATTCCACTATTTTCATTTACTATCTTCATTTATTTCACTACTTAAATTTGTTCTTGGGTGTTTGCAGCTAAATTGGTTGCAAACATTTTGGCGCTTACACTGAGAACCTGATTCTCAGCCCGTTTAGATCCCTTTTGATGCTATTGGATCGAGAAATCCTCCAAAGAAGATCCAAATTCATCTTTAAAATCTTGCAGGTACTACTTGAATTTACCAGAATCTAAGTAAAGAAGTCCAGAATGGTGAGGCATACCAGATCAACTTCCCAAAATGTTGGTGCAAACTAAACTGGCAGCATTCAACAAAGAGCTCCAGGAAACCATCCTGGAAATTTAAATGTGGAACCTACTGAAGTCCAGAACCCTGCTGATTCTATATCTAGAGCTGAATTTAACCACTTGATGAGGAAGTTAATGGAGAGCTGTAGGCAACTGAATGAGCAAATCCAAACTAATGCAAACCTAATGAACCAGATTGCCCAATAGCAGCGTCAGAGCACTAGAAGGGATCTTGCTTCTTATCGGTATCGGAGAGTTCAGCCTCATTAGAAAATGAGCATCACAGGCGTAGACATTTCAGGGTTGAAGAAGAGCAATCTAGGATGTCGGAGCATCGCTTGGAAGACCAATATGGTATGCCATATTGGATCAGTGTCGATCTCTCTCTAGGGATCGGTACCGGTCGCTCCTCCAGGGGAAGGGTCCCTCAAATTGGGGAATCGGTCTGGAGCTATTTTCAAAGGCTTTGACGCAGAAGTTCATTTGAATGCTAACCAACTACCCCTCTAGAATAACGACGAGATGAATAATTAGCGTGCACATCAAGAGGATGATAGACCAAAGAGGTGTGGAATGGTCCATAGACATCGATCGAACCATTTACGTGAGGCGGCAAACGACCACCACTTTGCACCACCCATCCACACACAGGACTCACAGGCAATGGTCTGACAGCTGATGAGGGAGAAATAGGGTTTGACGAGTGATAATTAGGGAATTTCAAGGAGCCATACTGCATTTACTGACAACGTTTTACATGTGGAGTACCTGAGAAGGTTCAACATGCCTACGATGCCTGTCTATGAGGGAAAACCCGACTACAGGCAGCACATCATGATGTATGAATGGTTGATGGACTCAGTGAGAGCCAATGATGCAACCAAATATAGATGTTTTCCTATAACTCTTTTTGGGATTGTGACGATGTGGTTTGTAAGATTACCCCTATGATCGATTTCAAAGTTGGATGAACTGGAAACAAAGTTAATGGAGTAGTTTCGGATTTACGCCACCCATCCTAAAGACATGATGTCACTATCTAGCATACTCCAGGCTCTGGCGGAATCGCTGAAGGACTACTTAGAAAGATTTCATATCGCTGCTATAGAAGCTAGTAACCCAAATGACATTGTTATACTAATGGCTGTGACGAGAGGGTTTGATCCAGAATCCGAGTTCGGTGACTGGCCAGTTGGAAAACCGCCAGCCATGTTGGAACGCTTTTATTCAAAGGAGGCTCAGCTTATGAGGAAGGAGGAAGCCATGTACTCTAGAAAAAGAAATGTTGTGGGACCGAGAGGAGAAGTGGTATAAGAAAACTTTACAATAAAGTAGTCTGATGAGAGTTCTGGAAAGGTTCAGGTTAATGTTCAGAAACAGCCCAATCAACAGAAGAAAAATGGTGAAGGGAATCGAGACCGAAAGAGGGAGCTTGGAAGATCAAAGCCTAGGATACCTATGTATGACAACTACACGCCTTTAAGCACATCCCCGAAAATAACTACTTATCTACCTGTAATACATTTCGATACAAGATGCCACGTCCAAAAGAGTCAACAGAGGTATTGATGATTTCATGACTGTTATGGACAAAATACGAACGAGTGTTGGCATCTCTAGGATGCTATCGAGATGTTGATTTGGGAAAAGAAGCTGTAGTATTTTGTGAAAGCTCCGAAGGATGGCGGACATGGGACGTCCGACCCCAATCGAGGGCAAGTTTCGCATGTGGTTGAGGAGCCTACGTAGACCGGAGGAAGATTGGTTATAAATACGATAGTTGGCTGACCGCATCCTACGAATAGAAGTTGGCAAGAAATGGAGCGCTACGCCAGCGCAATGAAGCATGTAGATTTTGAGCAATGTTAAAATACCGAGGATGGAACTCCAGCCAAGCAACACCGTACGTTGACCGATGACATAGTGTTCAGGAGCAAGGATGCATATGGAGTAGAGGCTCCTACAATTGACCCGATGGTCATTTCTACCATGATTGGCCCTTCTTTGGTAAGAAGAATTTTGATTGATTATGGAAGTTCGTAAACAATATTTTCTAGAACGATTACGATCAAATGAGAATGGAGGCTAAATATTTGAAACTGTCTAAATCTCGCATACAAGATTTCAATGGTGTGGTCACTGAGGCAGTTGGTTATATGGAGTTTCCATTGGAATTGGTTGAAGTTGAATGTAGGAGAGTATGGATCCTACCGTTCATTGTTTTGGATGTTGGCTCACCGTACAACGTTTTTATAGGCCGACCGACCCTGGCTGAATTTTGGATGGCTCTTGCCCCATGGTGTTTGACTTTGAAATTTCCCACTAATAATGGAGTTAGAGTGGTGCATGGTGAATGGTAGACTGGACATGCCTGTTATGTGACCGAGTCGAGAAAAGCTCGACGTAAGAAGAAAGGAAAGGGAGTGGACAAATTTTTCCATATCCAAGTTACTGAACATTGACAAATAGTGCCTAAGCCTTAGCATGGACACCACAGTCGGTTCTATAGAGATATTGATCCAAGGAATGACGAAAAGGAGCCCAAGGAGACCAAGGCAGCGCCCTCTGAACTGACGATTAATATGACAGTCAGCCATGACGTCCCATCACAGGTCTTGAAGATTGGATCATAGCTCAGGCCCTCGATGATGGGAGAACTTGCTGATTTTTTCCAAGCAAATCTGGATGTATTTGCTTGGACTCATTTGACATGTATGGGATCTCGCTTGCCATCGTGAGTCGTGCATTAAATGTTGGCCTAAAGTATGTATCGGTAAAAGAAAAAAGGTGAGGCATGGATCCAGAAAGATTCGCCGCCCTTAAAGAAGAGGTGGATAAACTAAAAGTTAATGGGTTTACTTGAGACACCCTCTATCCTGAATGGATATCCAATCCCATGCCGATGAAAATGGCAAACGGGAAGTAGAGAACATGCATTGACTATTCAAACTTGAACAAGGTGTGTCCTGCAGCGACCTGTGACGTCTGGGAGGTTGCTTAAATAGAATACTGAGCTCGGCCAATTTAATATCACATATCTGCCTCGAAGGGCTATCCAAGGTCAAGGGTTGACAGACTTCATAGCAGAATTTACCATGCAAGACGAGCTTTTAGATGGCGGCAGAATCCGTACTGTGCGATGGAAGTTGTACACTGATGGAGCATCTAATGGTCACTGTTTCGAAACTAGGATTGTACTTGTAACCCCTGAGAAATGATTAAGTTGCCACGTATTAAAGCTTTATTTTCCTGCTATAGAAAACAAGGCTGAGTATGAAGCATTGATTGCTGGACTTAAACTTGCTAGAGATCTCGAGTGAAGTCTCTTGAAATTTTTTGCAACTCGCAATTGCTGGTGTATCAAGTCAGAGGATACTGTATGGCAAAGGGATAATGACTTGACCCCTACCTTACTCGAGTTCAAGAGTTCCTGCCAGATATCGAATATTATGACATTTCATATATCCCACATGAGCAAAATAGGGAGGCTGATTCATTAGCAAAGTTTGCTTGTACTGGCGGTACACAACAGATGGGTTTGGTTCCAATCGAGATACTACATACCCTAAGTATAAATATGATGGGAATTGATCAAGTTCTAGAAGTAGAATCCGATAGGGAATCGTGGATGACTCCGTTTAAAGATTACTTGTTGCATGGAATCTTGCCTGAAAGGAGAAACGAAAAGTGACTAGTCCTTCGCAAGGCTTCACGACATGTTTTGCAAGAAGAAATTATGTATTGAAAAGGGTTTTATTTCCCTTACTTCAATTTATCGCTAATGATGAGATAAAGCATGTTCTAAAAGAAGTTCATGAGGGAGAATGCGACAGTCACACAAGAAGGCACTCGCAAAGAAGATACTCCGTTACAGATTTTATTGGCCAACTATAAACCGAGATGCTACTGATTATGTGAGACGATGTGACAAATGCAAGAAATATGCGAAAGTCCCGAGAGCTTTGCCAGTAGAGATCACGCAAATGGTTAGTCCATGGCCATTTGCTAAGTGGGTATTTTCATCATCGGCACTTTACCAATCTCTAAAGGCGGTGCAAAGTATGTTATTGTCGCGGTCGTTTACCTCACCAAATGGGACGAGGTGAAACCATTAGCCACAATCACAACCAACAAAGTAATCGATTTCGCTGTTCGAAGCATCCTATGTCGCTTAGGTCTTCCATGAACCATCATAACAGATAATGGGACTAAGTTTGATAGTGCTAATTTTAAAGAATTTTCCCAGGGATATCGCATTGAAAAGAGGTTTGCAGCGGTTGCTAACCTAAAGAAAACGGACAGATTGAGGCCGTAAATAAAATTATCAAGTCTATTTTGAAAAAGTGTTTGGAAAAGGCTGGAAGCAAGTGGGTGGATGAACTTCCTATGGCGCTTCGGGCCTACAGAACCACTCACAAGTCCACGACTGGCCATACTCCATTTGCTCTTGCTTATGGCTCCGAAGCCATAATTCTAGTGGAAATCGAAGTCCCTTCTCATCAGGTGACCTAGTACGATCCTAAAATGAACAATGATCTTCTCTTGGAATCCTTGGACTTTATAGATGAGAAGCGCGAGGAAGTCGATTTGAGAGTAGCTACACATCAAAATGGAGTCACCCGATATTACAACATTAAGGTTCAATCGAGAACCTTTGAAGTTAGCGATCTCATCCTAAAGCGGGTTTTTTCGGCCCCGTCACACATGAATCCGACATGGGAAGGCTCGTATGTCATCGAATAAAGGCTTGGAGAAGGAACTTTCAAGTCAGCAATTGTCGATGGCATCACACTTCCAAGAGCATGGAATAGCGAGCATTTATGATGCTATTTCACTTAGAACATTTCCTTTACATTTCAGTTCTATTTATATTCTATATTTGCTTTAGTATTTGATTTTTCCAAATGTGTAATAAGACAGAATAGTTTGTTCTTTTCCACTTGATAAATAAAGACTCGAAATTCCTTTACTTATATGACTGTCATTTCATTTTAAACTAGGTACATAATGAAACTAATTGGTATCGATATATGTGATATGTCGATAGGCTCCTATAGTTTGAAACTGATCAATCATACTAATCCCCGATTGGTATCGAACGAGATGAGCTTCATTACTTTGTTCAGTTAACAATTCCCATGCATAATCCAGAGGATTGGACATGCAATAGGGAACAAATGTGGTTGGTAATTCAGAGGTCGAAAAATTCCTGCCCGGACAGTGGGCCTAAAACCAAATCGGGGGAATACCGACAGCCCATGAGAAAACTCTATGTCCTTAGAGTGTGGACTAGAGTATAAACAATTTGAGTGAATACCGACTGCCATAAGAAACGCCTATGTCCCTAGAGTGTAGACTCGAGTACAAACAATTCGGCCAGATATCGACTACCCACGAGAAAACTCTAAGTCCCCAGAGTGTAAACTGGAGTATAAACAATTAGGATGGATACCGATGGCTCACGAGAAATCTCTAAGTTCTAGAGTGCGGACTGGAGTAAAAACATTCCAGGCGAATACCGACTGCCCAAGAAAAAACTCTGAGTCCCCAGAGTGTGACTCGAGGATAAAAACGATCTGAGCAGATATTGACTGCCCATGAAAAAACTCTAAGTCCCCGAGTGTGGACTGGAGTATAAAAACAATCCGGATGGACACCGACTGGCCGTGAGAAAACTCTAAGTCCCCAAAGTGCGGGTTGGAGTATATAAACAAAACGGGCAATTACCGACCCCCATGAAAAAATTTAGGACCCTGGAATGCGGATCGGAGTACAAATAAATCGAGCATGAACCGACCGCTCGCATAATAACTCTAAGTCCGCAGAGCATGGACTGACATGAAAACCCCAACCGATAGGCGAAAGGATTCCACCTGTTCACTATCCCACCGACTCCGACCAGAAATCAACGGGAGAAGTAGAAACTACCATAGACTAAATATATAACAACCCGCATATTTATCGATTGCATATTTAAATATTTTATTTAAATATTTCACCATTAGTCGGATTATAGTCCAAAAAGCTACTTTTTGCAAACGATCGAAATAGGACTCGAGACCACTTCCATTGAGTTCAAAATGGCATTTGCGACCTTTTTAAGTATAAACTTCGATATGTTTGGAGCTAGCTAAAAATTTGACCTTTTTCACTTTGGGTTTTGGGTTTGGGTTCAGCCCACTAGCCAACTTAATACCCCAAATTGAACCACTTCTCTTCATTCATTCCCTCTTCCTTATCTTTTCAGTTCTAAAGAGAATAATGGGAGAAAAGAAAAGGAATTAAAATCCTAAGCTCTAGTTTCCATTTGCAAATCAAGTTCTAGCTCCAAATTCAAAGAGAAGCATTGGTAAGTATCATCTCCTTCTTCTCCAACTCATTCTCTCTTTGATTTTAGAAAATTCCTAAACCTAATTTCGAAAATGTTTCTCTTTTAATCTTAGATTCAAGCATCTTGTGTTGAGATTGAAGTGTGGTTGATCTTCCCTTGTCTTCAGGCTTCTCATTCATTGTTTTTGGGTTCAAAGGTGAGATTTTTATCTCACATCTATGTCTATATCTATCTTTGATGTTGGATATGAGTTCCTAACACATATTCATGTGCATTTGCTTTTGGTTTGGATTGATTTGGTATATATTCCAACTTTTGGTGCTTTGGAAGAAAAACCTATGAAAATCCTTTTATGGACGTTTGAACATGTTTTTGGTGATGCATCAAAGAGCCTATAGGGCCGGGTTGCCGATTGGCATAAATCCCTAGCGCCATTGCTCGATCGGTCGCGAATTGGTTGGGTTTGCACGTCATTTGTATAAGCAGAAAAACTGCCTAGGTTCCAGTCAGTCGACTGGACTTTGAATCCAGTCGACTGGCTGTAGCCAACTGGCGTACCAAAGGCAGATAACAGAGACAAGAGGTCTCTGTTTCCTGCAGTCAGTCGACTGAACTCATTGAGCCAGTCCACTGACCTGCTCGTAAATGCCTATTATGCCTATTTTTGTCTATTTCTCTTGTGTTTCCAAATTTAATCAATTCGGGTTTATTCCCACTTGTTGTATCAATTGTTACTCGACTTTGATGACTTCTATTTTAGGATTTTTGGAAATATCCATTTTGATGGATTTGATATCGATTTCTTTGGAATTAATTCACGTCTTCAGATGTGAATTTTAGTGATTGATTGTTTCTAAAATCATTTTTGTGATTTGTCATTTTAAAAATATAAAGGTTTTCTATACTAGTAGTAAATATCAAAACTCTTTTATCAAAACGATTTTAACACTATTTTATTACAAAGCTCGTTTCTTAAACGGTTTTCCAATCTATTAGTATATACAAACCTCTACCTCACTCGTATGAGAAATCTAATTAAACGGCTTAGTAAAACAAGTGGTATGAAATGCTTGCATTTACTTCATCGGTTAATTCTTAGACTTGTTCGATTGAATCTCTTGTGGCAATTTTCGAGTGGAGATCTACAGTTTGTTCGTAAATATTTAAGTTAAGCTAGTAGTTATGGGACATGAAGCTAAGCTCATATATTTACTAGCTTAGTGTAATTGACACTTCTTGATGATCGATGATGATCATTTTATGGTTTAGACTAGCAATGTGCGATGTCTCTTTGTCCACGTAGAGGACTGTACCTCGTTCTATTGAGCTTCGTCTCATTTCTTTATGGGCTAGCGACCCATGTTCTTTTATGGTGTTCGGTTCATTGGACGTACCGTTATTGTCCTACGTCGATGTTTCGAATTGTTTGAGTGTCGGTTCATTGGACGTACCGTTATTGTACTACATCGATGTCCTAAATTGTTTGAGTTTCGGTTCATCGGATGTACCATTATTGTACTACATCGATGTCCGGGCTTTTTGGTTCATTGGACGTAACGTTTGTACTGCGTTGATGTTCGGAATTTATGGTTAGCGACCATGGGATAGCGTCCCGTTTGTGATACACGTGTTGGTGAGTTTTCAAGCTCCCGTTTTGTGATAGGCCTCCCCCTTTTTGTGATTTCTGGATTTTTATTGATGATTTCTAGAATTTGTAATTCACCAGCTTTTATGATTGGCATTGATATGATGTCGATATTTGTGACTTGGTGAATAAAACTAAAGAGTATGACATTCTTTTGATCTTGAGAAGATTCTTGTGATAATGATTAATCTCTGATTGATTTTCAATTACAAACTTATCATAGTATGGCTTTTTGGTTATCTTACATTTTTGTCATATCTCTTATTCTATATCATTTTATCTGATATTTAAAGTTAGACTGATCCGTTTATTATTTTCTTATTAAATAATACTCGGGTCAGACCGAGATGTTACAGGTGCTTCTGCTTGACTTCTCATCTAGGATTGTTATCCCGACTTTTGGTTATCTACTTAGATTAGTAGTTTTTGGTGGTATACATTTGAGATATAGACTCATTGATGTATACTTATTCTTTTATGCTGCACTTGTAACTATTCTTTGGTGATATTGTGGATCTTTTTTGACCACTACTCTGATATACACTTTCATGTGTAATATTCATATCTGTTTCCGCCTTTGTGATATGAACTTCTGTGACTGATTTGTGTTATGATATTTCTATGTTTGTTTCCGAAGATATTATAGCCACTGTGTAGTGGCTTTTAGTTTGCATCGGTATGTCGGATTCCCTTTCGATATGAAAAGATAATATATTTTTTATGTGGCATATCGGTACTCGCACAAAGCAATTACACAGATGGTCGTTCCTTAACAGCCTTATTCTCCACGCTAGTTGACGGCATTACCCCGTAGTGTCCTTGGCTAGCGTGGGTATAGAGGTGGGGCGTCACAAAATATGACAGCTCACTGCAGCTGCGACTTAGCATTTTTTACGACTTAAAGTAACGACTGTATATGGGCCTTAAGATGGAGACGGTGAGTAGTTAACGGAATTCACAATCAATGACAAGTACATTGATATGGAAAGTAATCATTCAACTACCAAAAACGATTAACACGATGATTAATCGAAAGAAAAAACTTTTATTCACAAGTCCCAAAATTCCAGTACAAGCTGCTTCACAGAAAAAAGAGGAAGAAAAAATGGGATTTGTACCCAAACACTTATGATTGAGGAAAGAAATAATTATTCAGACTATGTACAAAGACGTGAAGTAATGACTACTTCTTCGACATTCTCTCCCTCTTCGATTTTTCAGGAGTAGAGTCGGTTGAGCTTCTCTTTCGAGAACCTTTGCCACCCTTGGCCGGAATACTTAAAGTAAGAGGAGGTATTTCACCTGGAGTCATCCCTCCTGGTGGAACAACTTGTAGTGGTACATGATCAAGATCTTCAACTTCCGCCTCGACGGGCACACCTTTATCTTTACGCTTCTCCTCGATCTGCTCCATCATACTAGTTTTAATAGTGTGCTTCGAAGCATCTGCGATCATTACATCTTCCAACTCATCAGCATTGGGTGAAGCATTGGGATTATTTTCATCAAGCGATTCGATGAATTGAGCAATGGGCCCCGGGATATCAACATCGGCTGAGACTTTGGTCGTATCCTCCTACTGCTCCATGGAGGCACCGCTCCTGGGATTCTGATCAAGGTCCGAAAAACTTGCAAAAATTTTTAGAGCGTGGACATTAGTTGGAAGACATTACGCATGGAAAAAAAAACTTTTCAAGCTCAAAGAAGTTCAGTGTGATACTAGCGTCCGGTTGGCTTTCTGTGGTCAATAGAGTGCATCCTTCGAGAATGGGAGATAGTATGTGTGGTCCAAGGCCAGTCTTGTCCAGATCATAACCAAGGTTTCGCTTTGTATCATGAAAAGATGATGGTTTAGTCATTTGGATAGGAGAAAAACCTTTAGGATCGGTTTCAAAAAATTCAATGACATCCTCTCCTCCCTTAGTTGGCATGGAGGCCCTAAAAAACTAAAGTTTAGTGGTGGTTAGATCAAATGATTCATTTCCTCGAAGCACTTCTCTCACGAATTCTACTTCATTGAATTCTTCTTCTCTAATTCTTCCCTCTACAACTTGGATATGCTCCCAGGCTTTGGCAAGTGATTCGAGATATCCCTCGCCAAGAAAGCTTAAGTCGTGATGGAGAAGGACCCTCACATTATATTCGATGATTAACAGGTCAAACAAATCCTTAATCTCATTCCTACTGGACTCGATGGTTGCCTCTACCGAGGAGTTAGCTTGTTCAAGCACCCCTTTTATGCCCCCTTCCCGAGCTTCTTCCTTTAAAGCTTCAATCTTGGCGAATTGTTCGTCAAGATTTGTTCTCAAGCTCCTTGCCACTATGATTTCCTTGCAGTATCTCTACGACTCCTCTTGCGCCTCAATTTTCTCCCCCCTCTCCTTCTTCAACAATTCTTCATTCTCTTCGACGCGGTGAGCTATAGTGTCTTTCTCCTTTTGCAAGGAGTCCTTTTCTAGGGCAAGCATGCCGCTATATTGAAGCACCGCGTCAAGTTCCTTTTTATGGAAAGTCTCCAAGTGACTAACAGCCTCTGCCGTGTTCTTTGCACTTTTTTCGACTTTCGCAAGTTAGGTCTTGTATTCAAGCAACTCAGCGTCTTGATGCTTGATGATATCTTTATCATGGATAGTCTCCAATATGAGATGGTCAATTTCATGCTGACGCTCACTGGAGACTTCGAAGACTTTCTCGGCCAAAAGAATGAATAACTCAGGTTGAACAAATACATTGTTCAAGCAAGCTAATGAGATCTCTTTTGCGTGTCCAGGAATGACATGTATGGAGGAGAGAAATTTAAGACAATTAAAGCAGATTTTCAAAAAGTAGCTTTAAGTTCAGCTAACTTTTTTGCTGTAGTAGGATCAAGAGTGGAAACCGGCGGAAGTGGATCAGAATGGCTAGTGGATGTTTGCCGAAGTGGCGTTCACCTGACTGTCTTAAACTAGACGAGCCATAATGTTGCTCATGGGGTGTGGCGGCATGAGCGCCGTGATACGAAGATTTTTCTCGGCTATGAGCAGGGAGATTAGAGTGTTCATCAAGAGAGAAGCATGGGATTGAGACTACTGCTTAGATGGGGAAGATTATTTCCTTGAATAATAATCTTTATTTCATCCGTCATCCTTCTCCTTATGTTGCACGGATTCAGAGTCTCTGCCTAAGCGGTAGTAAGTAGAAGAACCCCGAAGATGATCGAAGGCAAGAGACTGAGACATGCACCTATAAAAACCAAATAATAACATATTAAAAGTTGTCGTACGAAAGTTTAATAACAAATGTGCAGTGGAGTGCAAGTGTTCGTGTGTGTCCTAGTGTTCCCCCCAATGGACTTGTAACGGTGGCTTTACTCATTTGGAGTGCTTTCTCCTTTATTGGAAGGTTGGACATCTTCATCGCTTTTCGTAAGGGCGTTGACTCCTTCGATATTAATATTGGGAAAGTCATAGGACATTATATGTTGCGGAATTTGAATGTTGGAGAATCCAACTTTCCAGTCGCTGAGAAGACGACTCTTCTTTGAGGGGAGTAATAACAAATTCTGGATCTGATCTGGCCTTTCTTTTGCATAGTCAGTACACTAACTTCTTCTTTCTACAGATCTGTCTGCAATTGCTCGACTTACGATGGACCAGCCATCGATGCTTCTTTGACAACTACATCGTCATCTCTAGGTTTATCAGCACGAAAGTCTTTGATCTTCCCCTCTCTCGTACGTTCCAAAGTCTCCTCGGTAGGAGGCACGATGGGGATGTTCGTTTCTTCTCTTCGTTCAATAACAATTTTTGGAACTACTTGGCTTTCATGGAGTCTGATTCTACGGCCGTCCTCCAATAGCTTGAATAAATATAGCAGCCCTTCAGTTACAAGGAGTTTAATATCTCGATCCTCAACGAGAGTGGCGTGGATGGCGGCCATGGCTGCCTTCGGGACATGGACGAACACCTAAAAGAACTTCAGATATTAGTAAATTTAAAAGAGAAGCTATGACTTAAGTCATTAAACTTAAATGAAAAACCAACTAACACTTACGTCCTTCTAACCATTTCCTCATGAAGCCAAAAGGACATCGCACATAGAACCACTCGTGCTTAAATAAGAAAATTTTGTTCCATGGGCCCATCAGGACTTGACAATTTGGTGAAGTTTCAAGGAAGATGTAAGAAGGATTCCATTATCATTTTTTAAAGTTATAGAAAAATGTAATGTCTTCACGAGTTGGTGGGTGGAACCGAACCTTCATGAATAAAAGGAAAGTAACATGAACAAGGGGTAGCTATTGGGATGCATCTAAATAGGGGTGATCCTAAGATACCTCAACATCTCCCGGACGAAGGAGTTAAAAGGTGGAATGCATCCAGCCCGGCACATGAATTTATTACACGCTGTATATCTGGCTAGGGGCAGACGGGGTCAATCATGCCTTGTTGGAACTAAAACATCCTCAAACGGGATCCCATGGACGGATAACAATCAACGAAGAGTGGCTTCGCCGATTCGAGAAGCTTGTGAGTCGACAGGGTTATCCAAAATGATGGCACCCTTAATGGCATCAGGAGCCAGACTTATGGTTTCTGTTGGTAAAATTGAGATATCGCAAAAGATATTAACTTGAGGATTAGATGCTTCTAGTTATTCTATGTGGCGACTTGAAGAGGGCCTTTCAGATATAGTGGCGGAACTTGATTCCGCTTGGAACTGATGTGTCTCGCCGCTAACTTGGAAGACATGTTGACTGAACACTTCACCCATCTAATACAATGGTTATTAGTACAACATAATTAATGCCAAAGGGGTCGGTATAGGTAGGTGAAGGGCTAGGGCTTGGCATGGTTACTTGGCTGGACAGTCAACTTGGATGGGAATGTAGAGGGATCGATATAAGTTATAACACCTAGTTCAACATGGTCTAATGATGCTGGATAGATCGACATAACATTCCAAGCAAGATGGATCGGTATATGTCTATGAAGCCAGAGGGTTCGGCATAACATTTTGAGAAAGATGGATCGGTATATGTCTATGAAGCTAGAGGGTTCGGCATAACATCCTAGGCGCTATGGATCAGTAGAGCACGATTGAATCAAAGTGTTCGGCACTGTTAAAGGAGCGGTCAGCGGCGATGATGTAAATGGAGATTCAAACTAAAGATCAAGCGAAAAAAAGAGCTCCGCACATCCAAACACCCTGATATTTGAGATACCATCATACTCGAGCATGGGGAAGCTGCCATAGGGATCGCTGCACCAAATTCAACATATGAAGGGATCGGTACTTATCCCTCTTTATTGTGAGTTGGGCCTATCCCTCCCTTTGATGAGCCCATATGGATGAGAAGGTCCTGTTGCCAAATTTTCAGTCAAATTGGAGGTCACCTTCACCTATAAATACAGGCCTAGGGGGTCATTCTGATGATCTTTTGGAGGCTGGTTAGATAACACCATTATTGTAATCATTTTCTTTCATTATCCACTTGTTTCTTGATGTTCCTAATTGTAATCAAGTTTATTGAAAATCAGTAAAGAGAATATTCAAAATGGATGTAGCCAATTAACGCCGAACCACGATAAATCTTGTTATTCTTGTTTTCTACTGTGTTTTTCTTGTTAATTTGATATATTCCTCTATTTTTACTTAGTTTCTTCATTTATTTCACTACTTAAATCTGTTCATGGGTGTTTATTGTCAATTTGGTTGCAAACAGTAGCATTTATGCCAGAAGTAAACTTGAAGTGCTTGAAAAAGTTCAAGATAGTTTTATATAGGTTTGAAGATATGATATTCCAACAAGAAGTGTAGAACACTGCATTGAGTCCATCAGGCCCACCACATGATTTCCCATTCATACCAAAAATACCTAACTTTATTTGTTTATGAAAAAGTCGGCAGACAAAGAGTTAGAGTGCTCCATACCTAGGCAAGGTAATTTAATATCATTCAGATCTTTAGGAGATGGCATGAAGTTCGTAAAATTTCCATTTTGATCAGTAAAATATTAAAGGAAATCTTCATCTATCTCATCGGTAACAGTGTGCAGAAATACCTTGTCATCAATGATTTGGGAGATGTGGGCCCTGGTTTGTTTTGATTTGAAGAAAGCATGAAAGTGTTATGTGTTTTTATTTCTGAAGTCATCCTACTTTTATCTAAATTGTTGTTTCTTCATGTTAGAGTTCTCAAATAGTGAATGAAGATATATCCCTCATCGCCAAAAATAAGTCCTTGTTCTTGTTTATATAATGTATTCTCAATCCCTACATTAACCCTTAGGGTTAGGTAATTTTGTGCGAGGGGGATGACCTATATAGCCATAGACTAATACGCGCGGGCCACTGCTCGTCCGTCCGACCGACCTAACCGAAATGGGCCGGGTCAGGTGCGGGTGCGTATCCAATAAGAGTTGACCGTGTTATATTTTTGCTGTACAGAAGTGAACAGTTTTCTACTGTTTAAATTTAAATTGAAGCGACTAGTGGATTGGATGCGACGAAGAGATGTGACTGTTGTGAACTGCAACAGTTTCCGGCCGTTGCAAGTCTAGAGGTGTGACTGTTGCAAACAGCAACAGTTTCCGACCGTTGCAAACGAAGAGGCATGACTGTTGCGAACCGCTATAGTTTTTGGCCGTTGCAAAATGAAGAGGCGCGACTGTTGCGAATCGCAACAGTTTTCGGCCGTTGCAAACGAAGAGATGCGACTGTTGCGAACAGTAACGTTTTTTTGGCGTTGCAAATGAAGGGATTCTACTTTTCTCAAAGGGTGTAGCCATTGAGAATTCGGCTATAAATAAGGAGGAAACCATATCACTTTGCTCACTCGATTTTTACCGAACATTCTCTTCTTCCTTTTCATTTCTTACCATCTTCAATTCGTGCGCTTTTGCATATCACACAGAAGATCATACACATTACAATCTGGAGCAGATTACGTCTGTTGTATCTTGGGAGACTTTGAATAAAGTCTTAAGGAAAATTTTACGACAAGCCTCAGACAAATTTACTTCTTCAACCGGTTACTTTTCCAGTTGATTTATATATTTATTTATATATATTGTTTTCGTTTTCTGCATTGTACTATTTCAACGTTTGATTTACCGCTATAGTTATTATTGCTATAGTTGTTACTTTGTTGTTGTAATTCATTACAAAAAACTTGGTGTTAAAATAACTAATACAGAATTTCAAAGTAGTGTAAATCTGAGTTGTAAACTTGTGAGACAAGTTTTTATTGATTCGTCTCTGTTTTGGTATACTAGAGTATAACATCTTAAGACTTTACTGTTTTCGCTAAAACAGAGATGGCAAAAATTGAATTATCAACAAAGGCTACTACACACAACAGGCCTAATCCATTCAAAGGAGATGGTGACGACTTCATAACATGGCAAAATTAAATGCTATTTTTATCCCACCACACTCGGTCTGCAACGGTCTCTCGAGGAGAAGGAACCGATTCCTGCACCAGGCAAGGAATCAGATGTTGATATGTGGAAGCATTCCGATTTTCTATGTATAAACTATATTCTAAATTGTCTCGACAAGGTGCTATATAAAGTATATCACCCTCTAAAGACAGCAAAAGCACTCTGGAATGCACTTGCCACGAAGTATAAGACGTAGAATATCAGTGTTAAGAAATTCATTATAAGATGGTTGACTCCAAACCGGTGACTGCTCAACTACATGAATTGAAAATCAACATTCATGAACTCGAAGCGAAAGGCCATAAAGTTGGAGAATCATTTTTGGTTGAAGCCATCACGGAAAAACTGCCGCCATCATTGAGAGATTACTGCAACTATCTAAAGCATAAGAAAGAGGAAATCTCTTTACGGGATCTCATAGTCCGACTAAAAATTGAGGCAGATAACCGTGGAGTTACAAAACCAAACGAGGAGGCATTTGTGGCTGAAGGTTCAAAGACCAAAAATAAAAAGAAGAATTTCTAGAAGAAAAGGAAAGCTCCAGACAACAAACCAAAAGACAATAAACGAACCAAAAAGTTTAATGGCGAGTGTTGGGTTTGTGGAAAGGTTGGACATGCCGCTAGAGATTGTAGACACAAAAAGGACCGCAACAAAGAGGTAAATATAGTAGACAACATGGAAGTAAACGAGTCCAACTTCTCGACAGTTGTATCTGAATGCAATTTGGTTCCGAATCCTAACCAATGGTGGGTAGACACAGGCGCTACTTGTCTTGTCTGCTCTGACAAATCCATGTTTTCTACATACGAGAAATTCGATCACGAAGAAAAACTCTACATGGGTAATTCAGCAGTATCAATGATCGAAGGCAGTGGCACAGTAATCCTCAAGTTTACTTCTAGAAAAACTGTCAAGTTGAATGACGTGCTCCACGTTCCAGACATACACAAGAATCTGATCTTTGGCTCGGTACTAACAAAGAAAGGATTCAAAATGGTGTTCAAGTCAGACAAGATGGTTCTGTCCAAAGCTGGAATATATATCAAAATGGGATATTTATGTGATGGCCTATTTAAGGCAAATGTAGCCGTTATCAGCAATATAACTATGTATTCTGATTGTACTATTAATAAAACTGAAGTTTCTTACTTGCTTGAGCATGAAATTTTACTATGGCATGATAGATTGAGGCATATAAATTTCCGAAAAATGAAAATATTATCAAACTTGGGATTAATTTCGAAATTCCAAGTAGATATGAACTACAAATGTGAGACATGTGTAGAAACAAAAAAGGTTAAAAAACCATTTCAATATGTTGATAGAAGCACAGCACCACTAGGTTTGGTTCATACAGATTTATGTGATTTCAAATCATTATCTACAAGAGTGGGAAAAAGTACTTTGTCACATTTATTGACGATTGCATGCGATATTGCTGTGTATATCTTTTGAATAGTAAAGATGAAGCAATTACATCATTTATAAAGTACAAGGCTGAGGTAGAAAATCAGTTAAATAAAATGATCAAGATATAGAGATCTGATCGAAGTGGAGAATTTGAAGCACCATTTGAACAGTTCTGGGCCGAAAATGATAAAATTCATCAAACAACATCTCCATATTCACCACAACAAAATGGTGTACCCGAGAGGAAGAACAGAACGCTAAAAGACATGATTAATACCATGCTTTTAACCTCTGGTCTACCGATGAACTTGTGGGGGGGGGGAAGCCTTAAATATGTCTAATCACATATTAAACAAAGTCCCTCACAATAAAACATGAATAATTCCATAAGAGTTATGGAAATGACACGAACCAAGTTTTAAATACCTCAAAGTGCGGGGGTGCTTGGCAAAAGTTCCAGTAACACCTCCCAAGAAAGTCAAACTTGGACCAAAAACATTAGATTGTTACTATTTAGGGCCAGCGCAAAATAGTAGTGCCTTTAGATTTTTGGTATCCAAGTCTGATATAGCTGGTATTCATGTAAATACAATAATGTAGTTTAGAGATGCCTCATTCTTTGAGGACGTGTTTCCGCACAAAAGGAATGAAAGGAATAATGTCCCTAAAAGGACAAGAGAAGAATCAAGCAATTCACATGAAGATGAAACTCATCATGAAATTGAGGAAGTAGAACCAAGAAGAAGCGTAAGGGCTGGGACTTTCAAGACATTTGGTTCGGATTTTTTCAATATACGTTAGAACATGAACCTCAAACGTACAAGGAAGCAGTGTCATCTTCTGAATCTTCATGTTGGAAGGAAGCAATCCAAAGTGAAATTGATTCGATTCTAAGTAATGAAATTTAGGAAATTGTTGATATTCCACCTGGAATAAAACCTGTTGACTGTAAATGGATTTTCAAGAAGAAAATAAAAGCAGATGGCTCTATCGACAAGTATAAAGCCAGATTAGTAGCCAAAGGATATCGTCAAAAAGGAGTAGACTTCTTTGGTACATATTCGTCGGTAACACGAATAACCTCTATAAGAATGCTAATAGAAATTGCATCGATATGTAATCTAGAAATTCATCAAATAGATGTAAAAACAACATTCTTAAATGGAGATCTCGATGTGGAGATCTACATGGAGCAACTTGAAGGTTTTGTTTCCAAAGGAAATAAAAACAAAGTTTGTAGATTAGTAAAATCATTATACGGACTAAAATAAGCTCCAAAACAATGGGGCAAAATTTGGTAGTGTCATGGTGAGAAATGGTTTTCGTATAAATGAATGCGATAAGTGTGTTTATTATAAACAAATTGGACAATCATATGTGATGATTTGTTTATATATAGAAGATATGTTAATATTTGGTCCAAATACTCAAGTAATAGAGACCATAAAGAAGATGCTAATTATCAATTTCGATATGAAAGACTTAGGAGTTGCAGACGTTATTTGGAAATCAAATAATAAAAACAGCTAATGAAATTGAATTATCTCAGTCACAGTATGTAGACAGTGATTGAAAATTTTCAAAATTTTGGAATTAAAGGAGTAAGAACACCTTTTAATCCATCAGAAGTACTGCATAAAAACACTAATGATAGTGTAATGCAATTGGAATACTCTCGTGTAATAGGATGTCTCATGTAATCTCATGAATTGCACAAGACCAGATTTAGCTTATGCAGTAAGTCGACTGAGCAGATATACAAGCAATCCAGAAAAGAACACTGGAAAGCAGAAACGTGAGTGCTTGGATATTTAAAAAATACCACCAATTATTCCTTACATTATGGAAAATATCCTGCCGTCTTAGAAGGATATAGTGATGCAAATTGGATTTCTGATTCAGAGGAATCTAAATCAACGAGTGATTGATTTACCTTAGCAGGGGCAGCAGTGTCATGAAAATCAACTAAACAAACATGCATAGCTCGGTCCACTATGGAATCA
This sequence comes from Allium cepa, assembly GCA_030765085.1. Taxonomy (NCBI): domain Eukaryota; kingdom Viridiplantae; phylum Streptophyta; class Magnoliopsida; order Asparagales; family Amaryllidaceae; genus Allium; species Allium cepa. The sequence continues at coordinate 861,657,658 of CM060929.1, forward strand.
GAGTTCATCGCTTTAGATAAAGCAGGCGAAGAAGCAGAATGGCTTCGTCATTTTTTAGAAGATATTCCATATTGGCCTAAACCTGTACCGACCATATGCATACACTGTGATAACCAAGCTGCGCTAAGTAGAGCGCACAACTTTGTGTATAAGGAAAAGTCACGACATATTCGTCGATGTCATAACACAGTTAGGCAGTTACTCTCGAATGGAACTATTTCCATAGATTATGTAAGAACAAATGATAACCTAGCGGATCCATTTACTAAAGTTTTATCAAGAGAGAAAATTAACTGCACATCGAGGGGATAGGGTTTAAAAGCCTAAACCACCAAGAGTTATCTTATACGGAAACCTATCCTAACGACTGGAGATCCCACGGACTAGGATCAATAGGCAAACCAATTCCGAGTAACTCAAGACATAATGCATTTGCTTGGACATAGTCCAACTCCATTCCTATGGTGCATAATATAAATACATGCCTACAGAAGTATTTAAAGGTTAAAACTATGTTTTTTAATAATGACCATATCTTGAATATAACAAGTGGGGTATATGTAGGATACTCTTAATGGTTGCGATCACCTATGTAAGTGTGAGATGGGTCGGCTCTATGAGAATATTAAAGGCTTTTATTCTTTAAACACACTCGCAGAACCAAAAATTGTTCAGGACCAAAATGAACACAACCAAGAGATTGGATGTGAAGGGAAATAATGCTTTGTAAAACTTATTGTTTGGTTATACAATAACGGTTGATGGTACAAAATGAAATAATTCACCGATTAGCTAAGTATATCTGATATGTTTTAGTTAGGGAAAGTTCAAAGTGAAATATCTACTTATCCTCGATATAGCATTATTTTCATATGAACTGTGTGATATTACACTTTTTGTGGGGGAGACATATATCGTCATTCATGTGGGAGATTGTAAGAGTTTTGAAATAGTGAATGAAGATATAACCCACATCGCCAAAAATAAGTCCTTATTCTTGTTTATGTAGTGTACTCTCAGTCCCTATATTGGCCCTTATGGTCTGGTAATTTTGTGTGAGGGGGAGGACCTATATGGCTATGGACTAACGCACGCATGCCGCCGCCCGTCCGTCCGACCGACCGAACCGGGCTGGGTCGGATGCGGGTGCAGGTCCAACAAGAGTGGACCTTGTTATATTTTTGCTGTATAGAAGTGAACGGTTTTGTACTGTTTAAATTTAAATAGAAACGACTAGTGGATTGGATGCGACGAAGAGATGTGACTATTGCGAACAGCAACAGTTTCCGGGCATTGCAAACAAAGAGGTCTGACTGTCGCAAACAACAACGATTTCCGACCGTTGCAAACGAAGAGGCATGACTGTTGCGAACCACAACTGTTTCGGCCGTTGCAAAAGGAAGAGGCGCGACTGTTGCAAACCGCAACAGTTTTCGGCCGTTGCAAACGAAGAGGCGCGACTGTTGCGAAAAGTAACGTTTTTAGGCGTTGCAAATAAAGAGATGCTACTTTTCTCAAAGGATGTAGCCATTGGGAATTCGACTATAAATAAGGAGGAAACCTGATCACTTTCCTCACTCAAATTTTCCCAAACATTCTCTTCTTCCTCTTCGTTTCTTACCATCTTTAATCTGTGCGCTCTTGCATATCACACAGAAGATCATACACATTACAATCTCGAGCAGATTACATCTGATGTATCTTGGGAGACTTTGAATAAAGTCTTAAGGAAATTGTTACGACAAGCCTCGAACGAAATTTCCTTCTTCAACCGGTTAGATTTCCAGTTGATTTATATATTTATTTGTATATATTGTTTTCAATTTCTGCGTTGTACTATTTTTTAAATAGTATAACGTTTGATTTATCGCTATAGTTATTATTGTTATAATTGTTACTTTGTTGTTGTAATTAATTACAACAAACTTAGTGTTAAAATAACTAATACATAATTCTAGAGTAGTGGAAATCTGAGTTGTAAACTTGTGAGACAAGTTTATTATTGATTCGTCTCTGTTTTGGTATACTAGACGTATAACACTACATACTTGCTTCAAAACACAAAGAATTTTTAAGATTAGTCAATAATTCATGTTCATACCAAGATGCTTCAACGTCATCAGGATTGGGTGGCATGTTGATCTAAGGTAAAGCAAGTTTATCCTTCAGCGTTGAAGAGAGCAAGATCCCATCCCTATATTTCGGTTTAAGCCAAATCTTACGAGCATTTTTGGTTGACTTTAGTTTATGTTGAAATATTAGAATAGGGTTTCCAAAAAAATTAGTGGATGAAGCAGATGTGATAATATTAAAAAATAGAACAATCATCAATCCAGGCATTAAAAAATTTAAAATTTGATTTTCTTTTTTCATGTCAACTTCACTAAAAGATAATTTCACAAGGGAATGGTCAGAGAGCATAAGCAAAGGAAGATGGGCGGAAATTTTGGTCTAAGAATTTAGAGAAGTTATATTGCAGAAGGCATAGTCAATTTGGCTCATAGTTCTAGTGCCACTTCTGCTTTTGTTACTCCATTAAAACTTGGTTCCAGTAGTTGGCATTTCAATTAGAGAAGATTTTAAAGCGGCTTCATTAGATGGCTTAATATCTCTCAAAGTCAGCGGGTTTCCACCCTCCATGTCATTCATCTTGATCATGCAATTAAAATCACCCCAGAACAACCACGGGTGGACATCCAACCTAAAGTGTGGTAAGTAATTAAGCATGAATTGACAAGAAGATAAGGATTTGTCGGCATAAATATAAGTAACATAAGATGAAGCGTAAGAAGCCAAGTGGATGATTTTAGAGTGAACAAACTAGCTTACGGAAATAATGGGGACAATAAGAAGATTATGGGGTTGTGGATGATCATAATCCTACCATAAGAAGCTTCAAGCAGATTATGATTAAGAGACCAATTAAGGTGAATATACCTAGCAACTCACTTAGTTAGAGCTTCATTCAGTTTGGTTTCAAGGACAGTCAACATACTGAGCTTATGAACTTTAATAACGTCTTTAATTTGGTTTAGCTTAACGTCACTATAAGAACCATGAATATTCCGAGCTCTAAAATTGTGTATCATTGTATAAACTAGGCAGTAGATGTGGAGATAGCTTGTCTACTTCTCCTAGTTTAAGGAGATATAGAAATGGAGTTCTCTGGAATAGAAGTGGGGATTGGGAGAATATTTCGTCTATCAAGATCAGTTAAAGATCCCTTGTTTGTATTTTGAAACTTTTTGCTGTTCTTGCCTTTGTATGGTCCAAATTCTGTAGAGGTACAAACAATAGCAGGGGAGGCAGATTTTGATTTTGATTTGTGATGAGATAAGGAGTTACTAGGATAGTCAAGCCATCCAGGTGGTGGATGCATGTGGTCAAAAGAAGATGGTGAAATGTGATCCTTGACATTGGGCACAATGTAATCTTTTATTGATGAACCCTGGGATTGGATAAAAGATATAATAGGAAAAGTAGAAGCAGCTTTTAATAAAAGAAAATGAGGTGAAATGATTTTGTAGTAGGAGGAGGAGTTGATGAAGGAGAAATGTTTTTGGATAGAAAGATTGAGAGGAAGTAGGTATTTTCTTGGGAGAGAAGGTAATTGAGGAGTTAATATTAAGGCAAACTACAGCATGCATGAGAGGAGGGTCGGAAATAGATTGGGTTACAGGGTTAGTTGGTAGGATAGGAGGGCGTGTGGCAGTTAAAGATTAAGGCTTCATGTGAAGAGATTTATTTAATAGGAATAAAGATTGGACGAAACTAGATTGGGAGTTAGAAGAGTTTATGCATGATTCATTTACATTGTTTTGTGCAAATTAGAAACATGCAAGTTCATGTTAGTTAAAGTGGGCGCAGTTTCAGCCGAAACCAAAATATTGCCTTCTGGAACCAAAGAATTGCCTTTAGCACATTCATTAAAAAAAATTAGTATCTTTAGTTGTAATTTCTCCTTCCTAAAGAAGATCACTTACTATCTAATCGTCTTCCAATTGCTTTTGAAAATTGCTTCTCATATTTTAAGTCTAGCAGCAAGGTTCACATTAGGTAATTTTGAAAGATTTTGCTTTTCGACCATGGGTATATTCTTATCATTGTCTTGTAGCCAAAATTGACCTCACTAAACAAAGAAACATTTTCCACTTTGTTATAAGTTATAACCTCTATCACCTTCAATAACATGAGAACTAGTCAAATCTTCTCTCTCATATGGTTTATTCCTTCTGGATATTTTGTGCAACTTATTTCTCTTTTGAAATAATACTCTCACAGTAGTTTATTTCTACCGAAAACTATAGATATTTTCCGACCTATTTATTCAACATCTTTTCTTCCACATTTTCCTTTCCCAAGATAACAGAATCACATGAAGTATGTCTAAAAATCTTACATTTAACACATATTTCATGTTTCCACAGATAGCTAACATTAACTACTTGTTCGCCACCTCCAGCATTTTGACAAGAAAACAATCAACAAGTTCCTGATTTGGGAAGAGTTAAATCATATATTTTACATATTCAATTCTTTGAAGCTTTTTAGTGAACTCATCCATGCATAATAGTTTATCTAGCCTACAAGCCAACCAATTAATTCCCAAGTATAACTAGGAAAATAAAGGAATACTGGAAATTAAACCCAAATTGGTACAGATTTAATACTACCTATGACTAGGCAAATAAAGGAATATTGGAAATTAAACCCAAATTGGTACAGATTTAATACTACCACACATGTTTCCAAATTTAATACTACCACACATGTTTCCAACTAAATGATCCCAAGGTTTGATAATAAAGATTTTATTCTTCGTCAGTATATTATCACCTTCTACAATTCTCTTTTTATCATCTATTGGGGATTTTGCGGTTCGAGACAAATTTGATGGCGATTGCAAAAAAGAAATTGTTGTACTTCCGACTTCAAGGATCTATGGAATAGATTCTTTCAGACAATAGTTCAACCCACCAGGTATAAATGGGTTATCGAACTATCGACTTTTAGGATTCAATGAAGCCCTATAACAGCATAATCGGATTCAAAGCTTGTACGACTTTGATCCGACCAAGAACACTTTAGAACGGTTTCTGATGGTGCAATTTATATAGAAAAGAATGAAGAGAAAGAAGAGAGCAATTCTGCAACAGTTTATGAATTTGCAACACCTCGTAGGTGTCACAAAAACGTAGCGTTTAGTAACACTATTCCGCCGTTGCAGAATTGCTATAGGAAGAAGAAGAAGATGCGGAACTCACTGTGATGATTTCTGGGCATCGCTATATATAGGCGTGAAGAGGTGTCCATTCGCGAAGTGTCGCGACCGTTAACAACGGTTCGCGTTCGTATTTAAATTTAAACGTCACGTCCTTTCATTAGCAACGTTACTAATTCCCGCCATCAATTCAAATTCTGGATTTCGGTTCTGGGTCCTTAACGGACTGAAATCTGGCCCGTTACTGTTCATATACGATCCAAAAATATTTTCGCATCCGAACCCGAAACCCAGTTCGGTTCGGTCGGACGGATGGCGGCGACGCGCGTGTGGTGTTGCATGTTAACCCGCCTTTTGTCAAAGCCATAAGTAGGCGGATTCAACCTAACTAACTTGACGACTATCGAGTTTAGAGTATGATGGATTTGGTTTCGAAGGATGAAGTTTACTTGGATATGTCATTTGGTCAAGAAATAAAGGGGATACCTGGCACAAGTACTTCGTTCGGCCTACGAGTACGTTCGGCATAGTTGCCTCGTTCGGCCTACAAGTATGTTCGGCTTAGTTGCCTCGTTCGGCATACGAGTATGCTCGGCATAAGGGATGGCTCGGCATTGGTTGTCGCTCGGCATAAGGGATGACTCGGCATTGAATGGAGCGTTCGGCATTGGATGGAACGTTCGGCATCATGGATAGTTCGACGTATTGTATCGTTCGGTGAAGACGTCATTCGGTCGAGACATCGTTCGGCGGAGACATCGTTCAGCCAAGATATTGGATCGGCTTTCGGTATCGTTCGGCACGAATACATGCCACAACATTCAGACTGTTCGGCCTCACTGTGGTCGGCATTGAAGTACGTCCGGCATTCCTTCACTCGGCATCCTCCACTCGGCATTTGTACTCGGCATTGAAGTACGTCCGGCATTCCTTCACTCGGCATCCTCCACTCGGCATTTGTACTCGGCATTGAAGTACGTCCGGCATTCTTTCACTCGGCATCTTCCACTCGGCATTTGAACTCAGCATTAAAGTGCGCTCGGCACACCTCACCCCAGCATCGATTGGCATGCATCACTCAAATGCCTCGACCGACATTATTCTATCAGACTTCGTTCGGCATTCTTCCTCCAGACGCTTCGTTCGGCGTGGAACGGGTCGGCATTGATGGCTCGGCACTACATGGCTCGGCATATGTGGACCGGCCATAAACTCGGTGGGCCTGAATCACGCAAAGGCCCAACAACTCAGGATTTTCCTATAAATACAGCATGTGGGGGTTCAGAAAAGGGATCCTGATTCTCTCTCCTGCTCTCTAACTCTCTATCCCCTAAGGCTAAGGCTAGCCTATCACTTTGTAACTATAATCGATTGTTGCAGCAATAAAAAAGAAATTACTGGAGTGGACGTAGGCCAGAGTTAGCCGAACCACTATAAATTCTGTGTCTTTACCGCTTTCATTTTAATTTCTGTTATTCTTCATATTAAATATCCTCTACATACATCCTACCCGTGAACTGTGATTATTGTTTGGTACTTTCACTTGGATTTGGGTGTTGGTGACCAATTTTGGCGCTAACATTTTGGTGCTTTCACTGAGAATTGAACTTAGGAATTTTGGAGTTAAAAACTTGGATTTAAAAGAGCAATGGCTAGACCATCAGCAAGGAAACAAGTAATGGAAAGGAGCAATCAGGAGGGAAGTCAAGAGGCTTCCTCTGGAGATGGAGCAGATGGAGCATCCATTTACATCACTAGAGAGGAAATGGAGGCGATGATGAAAAGAAAAGAGGAGATGATGCAGACCCTTCTCAGACAATTTGCACAAACAGAAAATGCAGGAGCTCAGATCCATGGAACTGGATCAGAAGCACTCAACCAGCAAGCAGAGGGAATAGCTCGGCAAGGGGCAAACCACAATCAGCAAACAGCTACCAATCCAGATGGATCTAGACTTGGGGGCATACCACCAGGAAATGTTGGACCAACCCATGGAGGGATACCAGATGATGTTGTGCAACCTGACACCAACAGGAGTGCAGGAGCGCGAGATGAGGAGTATGTGCCAGAATTCCCTCATAAACTCGGGGGGCAAACCAGAGGCGATGGACAAGGATTACATCTTGGGGGCAACGACAGACTAGCGGAGATGGTTAGACGGGCTATGAGAGGTGGATTGGTAAATAGAGACTTGGAGGATGTGAATAGGAGTCCCTTTACTCCTACTATCAGGCAAGCTAGGAACCCACCCGAATTTAAGCTACCAAATTTGAAAATGTATAATGGGAAGGCGGATCCAACAGTTCATCTGACGAAATACATAAGGCATATGGAGGTACTGGGGGCATCGGATGAGGTCATGGCTCGATGCTTCCCATTGTATTTGACAGATATCGTAGCTATGTGGTTTAGACAGCTGGAGAATGGTTCTATCGGCACATGGACGGAGCTAATTGAGAGGTTTATGAGACAGTTTCGGGTCCACATAGTTAGACCCAAGAACGTGATGACTCTGACATCTATGAAACAATGGAAAGGGGAATCGCTCAGGGACTTCTTAGCCAGATTCAACGCAGCGGTAGCCTCAGTAGATCGACCTGATCCGTCAATGGTTTTGATTGCAGCCGTCTCGGGAATCGCGGATAACTCGAATTTCAAAATATCATTGGAACGGGACCCACTGAGGGATCTCGGGGAGTTCTATCATGAGGCGGAAAGGTTCTTGAGACAGGAGGATGCGCAGGCCGAGAGAGTAGGGAGAGAGGCTGAAGCTTATGCAGTGAGGGGTGGAGGTCCATCCAGGGAGGATCTAAGTAAAGATGATAAAGGAAAAAGGAAAACGAATGGAAATGGTGGCACTTCGAAGAAACCTCGGAGGGAGTCAAAGTTTTCTTCTTACACAGATTTAACTGAGACTCTAGAAAGGATTTACTTGGACACTCAAGGGCGGCTCCAATACCGAAGGCCAGCAAAGAGAGAGCCTTCAGAATATGAACGGACATCGGGAAAGCATTGCCTATTCCATGAGCTGGATGGGCACAACACGAACGACTGTAGGCATTTGAGGGATATCATTGAGGAGCATGTAAGGAATGGTCACCTACAGCAATATGTCAGGAATCGAACTACGGCAGGGGAGCAAGAGCAGCCACCACCTACCTCTAGCAATGGCGGCATTGGGTATGGTCAACGCCGGTTTACTATCAACTAAACAGGTTCATGGTTTTGAATAAGTAATAGAACTCAAAGTAATACGGCTAGGTCACTTACACACGTACGGGATCGAGGATGGTCCCTAGGCGTGCTCTGAGATAACTGAAAACCGTACTACTTGAGTCTATGAAATTCTGCTTTCTTTCTAGTTTTCTGCAAACTTTGGTTCTCTCTTTCGTATTTCGGACATTTACTTTTCTTTGGTATGGTTTTGGAGTTTGGATTGAACTCCCGATTTGGTTGGTTTTTTCTTGGTTTCCCATTCTGGTTTGGGTGTTTGATTTTTGATATGGATTTCTGATTTTATATTTGGTTTTGGATCAATGTAATAAACAGTTCAGGTTTTATAATTACTGTCCTGACCGGAGAGTCGGGGCCGGTGAATATAAAAAGTCCTTGACCGGAGAGTCAAGGCCGGAGAATATAAATAATCCTTGACTGGAGAGTCGAGGCCGGTGAATATAAAAAGTCCTTGACTGGAGAGTCAGGGCCGGAGAATATAAAAAGTCCTTGACCGGAGAGTCGAGGCCGGAGAATATAAAAAGTCCTTGACCGGAGAGCCGAGGGCGGTGAATATAAAAAGGCCTTGACCGAAGAGTCGAGGCCGGTGAATATAAAAAGTCCTTGATCGGAGATTCGAGGTCGGAGAATATAAAAAGTCCTTGACCGGGGAGTCAAGGCCGGCGAATATCAAAGTCTTTGACTAGAGAGTCAAGGCCGGAGAATATAAAAAGTCCTTGACCGGAGAGTCGAGGCCGGTGAATATAAAAAGTCCTTGACCGGAGATTCGAGGCCGAAGAATATAAAAAGTCCTTAACCGGATATTCGAGGCCGGAGAATATAAAAAGTCCTTGACCGGGGAGTCAAGGCCGGCGAATATCAAAGTCTTTGACTAGAGAGTCGAGGCCGGAGAACATACAAGCCCGTGATGGAAAAGTCAAGGCTGGAACATGATAACGCGACCCAGCGAGGTCTATAGATTCAAGGTTACGCCCAGAGAGGTCATGGATTTAATAGTATGGTTACAAAAAGGATATGGACTTTGGATGTTGGATTTGAGGCTATTTAAAACATACCTTCCAGTAGCAAGGCATGTTTTGGGAGGCAAGTGTTAACCCGCCTTTTGTCAAAGCCATAAGTAGGCGGATTCAACCTAACTAACTTGATGACTATCGAGTTTGGAGTATGATGGATTTGGTTTCGAAGGATGAAGTTTACTTGGATATGTCATTTGGTCAAGAAATAAAGGGGATACCTGGCACAAGTACTTCGTTCGGCCTACGAGTACGTTCGGCATAGTTGCCTCGTTCGGCCTACAAGTATGTTCGGCTTAGTTGCCTCGTTCGGCATACGAGTATGCTCGGCATAAGGGATGGCTCGGCATTGGTTGTCGCTCGGCATAAGGGATGACTCGGCATTGAATGGAGCGTTCGGCATTGGATGGAACGTTCGGCATCATGGATCGTTCGACGTATTGTATCGTTCGGCGAAGACGTCGTTCGGCCGAGACATCGCTCAGCCAAGATATTGGATCGGCTTTCGGTATCGTTCGGCACGAATACATCCCACAACATTCAGAGTGTTTGGCCTCACTGTGGTCGGCATTGAAGTACGTCCGGCATTCCTTCACTCGGCATCCTCCACTCGGCATTTGTACTCGGCATTGAAGTACGTCCGGCATTCCTTCACTCGGCATCCTCCACTCGGCATTTGTACTCGGCATTGAAGTACGTCCGGCACTCTTTCACTCGGCATCTTCCACTCAGCATTTGAATTCAGCATTAAAGTGCGCTCGGCACACCTCACCCCAGCATCGATCGGCATGCATCACTCAAATGCCTCGACCGACATTATTCTATCAGACTTCGTTCGGCATTCTTCCTCCAGATGCTTCGTTCGGCGTGGAACGGGTCGGCATTGATGGCTCGGCACTACATGGCTCGGCATATGTGGACCAGCCATAAACTCGGTGGGCCTGAATCATCCAAAGGCCCAACAACTCAGGATTTGCCTATAAATACAACATGTGGGGGTTCAGAAAAGGGATCCTGATTCTCTCTCCTGCTCTCTATCCCCTAAGGCTAAGGCTAGCCTATCACTCTATAACTGTAATCGATTGTTACAACAATAAAAAAGAAATTACTGGAGTGGACGTAGGCCAGAGTTAGCCGAACCACTATAAATTCCGTGTCTTTACCGCTTTCATTTTAATTTCTGTTATTCTTCATATTAAATATCCTCTACATACATCCTACCCGTGAACTTTGATTGTTGTTTGGTACTTTCACTTGGATTTGGGTGTTAGTGACCAATTTTGACGCTAACATTGCATGACTTCTCTCCTCACAACAAAGCAAACATGTGGGAGCCCCAATGCCCCAACATCCACTTGAGAGAGCTATACATATACAAGATTATTATATAAAACTCTAGAATGTGGGACTTTGTTTTCTTCTTCCTTCCTTGTTTCTTCTTTTCCAAATAAAAAAACCCAAATCCCTCTTTGAAAATTTACAACAATCTCTCCCAATTTTCAAAAATAAAAAATAAAATAGGACGGCTGTATCACTAGAGTGACTTCCTACATACCCATGTGGGATCAAGCCTATGTAGTTCTAAGATCAAGTTTTGCATCATCGTAAAAACCAACACATAAATAAAGGTATATTTTGGATTTGAACCTTTACTTAGTGTAAACCATTCAAAGCCTTATCGAAATTCTATGGTGAACGAATCTTGAACCAAGTATCCCTAATGATAAAACCGGAACAATCATACAGGTTGATTTCCTTAGGTAAAGTGTTCTGTATTGCTCAACACGTTAATGGCCATGTGCTTAAATCCTGGTTCATGAGTCAACTTAGAAAGCGGTCTTACTTTCCTAGGAAACGGCCTGATTTCCATACTCATATAGGTAAGTCTCTTAAGATGTTTCTACGATACACCTTTTAAGGTTTCTAGACTTATTAAGGATATATATCCATCCTTTGTTCTTGTAGAATCCAACACTAAATATTATGGGATTATCGATTTAGTGTTCCATAATCATTCTCTTAACTTGTTGGTACCCATTGAACTTTGTCTATCCTTTTCAAGACATAAGTTGGGTTTCTGTTAAGGATGATCAATCTTCATTCACAGACCTTAGTCTCATTTCTTGTGACTTTATAGAAACCATTGCCTTTGGAAGGCTCTTTGTAAGTGGGTCAGCCAAGTTTTTCTTCGTTTCTATGTAGTCAACAGTTATAACTTCTCTTTGGAGTAACTGTCTCACCATTCGATGTCTTAGACTCACATGTCTAGACTTTCCATTATATGTCTTATTAGACACATTGTACATCGTTGCTTGATTGTCACAGTTAATCAAGACTGCTGGAGATGGCTTCTTCCATAAAGGGATTTCCATTAATAAATTCCTAAGCCATTCCGCTTCTTTACATGCATCTCCTAATGCAATCAATTCTGACAACATTGTTGAGTCAGAAATGCAGGTCTGCTTCTTGGAAGCCTAAGACACGGCGGCGCCTCCTAATGTAAAGATCCATCCAGTCGTAGACTTGGATTTGGATTCTACATTATTCCAGGTTGCATCACTATATCCTTCTATCACCGTAGGATATCCTTTATAAGATAAACCATATTCAATGGTTCCTTTCAAATAAGCTAAAACTATGGAAATAGCTTTCCAATGTTCGAAACCTGGATTACTCGTAAATCGACACAATACACTTATAGCATGTGTGATGTCTGGTCTAGTGCAATGCATAGCATACATAAGACTCCCAATAACACTGGAATACTCTAGTTGAGAGATAGTACGTCCAGTGTTCTTTTCTAATTTAATACTAGGATCTAAAGGAGTTGGTGCTGGTTTGTCATCGTAATGACCATACTTTTGTAGGAATTTCTCTATGTAATGAGATTGAGTCGGTAATAACTCGCCCTCTTTCCTAACAATTTTAATTCCCAAAGTTACATTAGCTTCTCCTAGATCTTTCATATCGAATTTAGAAGACATAAACTTTTTAGTTTTCACACAGGATATATTGGAACCAAATATTAGCATGTCATCAACGTATAAACATATTATAACAATATCATTGTTATCCGATTTTCTATAAATACATTTATCAGCATCATTAACAATGAATCCATATGACAGTGCAACTTTATCAAATTTCTCATGCCATTGCATAGGAGCTTGCTTCAGGCCATAAAGAGATTTCACTAATTTGCAAACTTTCTTCTGTTGGCCTGGGGTTTTGAAACCTTAAGGTTGTTCCATACATATATCTTCTTCTAAATCTCCATTTAGAAAAGCAGTCTTTACATCCATTTGATATATGACTAATTTATGAATTGATGCAAGTGCAATTAAACAACGTATAGAAGATATGCGAGCAACTGGAGAATATCTATCAAAGTAATCTACTCCATGCCTTTGCTTATATCCCTTAGCAACTAATCTGGCTTTAAACTTATCAATGGGTCCATTTGTATTCAACTTTTTCTTGAATATCCATTTACATCCTATAGGTTTAGCACCAGGAGGTAAATCAGTTAAAACCCAAGTTTGGTTTAACAGTATGGAATTCATTTCATCATTGATAGATTCTTTCCAAAAATTGGAATCTCTGGAATCTCATAGCCTCAGAATAAGTTTTGGGATCGTCATCGACGTTCATTACATATTTAGTCACATTAAGGACTTCGTCCTTACCGCCTTCTACAAGATATGTAATGAAGTCAGGACAATAGTCCTTCTCTATTCTTGCTCTTTTACTTCTCCGTTGTTCAGTACTATTATCTGGTACTGACACTTCCTTGCTGTTTTGAGCAGGAGCATAACCAACGCCATTGATATCATTAGTCATACAAGGTTCTGGACTAGATGATCTCAATGGAATCTCAATAGTTTGATTTTCAAAAAATTCTACATCTACAGATTCTATAACTTATAGGGTATCAAGAATAAGGAATCTATAAGTTATACTATTAAGTGAATATCCGATGAAAACACATTTAAATGCTCTATTTCCTAACTTTGGTCATTTAAGGTCTGGTTTTCTAACATATGCTAAGCAACCCTAAACTTTAAGTCTTGTTAGATTAGGTTTCCTATTAAACCATAATTCATAAGGGGAAATATTATTCTTTCTAAGTGGTACTCTATTTAAAATATAACATGCAGATAACATAGCATCACCCCATAGTTTATAAGGTAAATTAGAACTTATGAGCATGGCATTAACCATTTCTAATAAAGTTCTATTTTTCCTTTCAGCAACACCATTTTGTTGTGATGTATATGGGGCAGTACATTGGTGAATTATACCTTGTTGTTTACAAATCAAGGTGAATTCATTTGAGAAATATTCACCACCACGATCTGAATGTAATATTTTAATTTTAACTCCTAATTTTGTTTCGACCTGTGCTTTGTAAATTTTGAATTTATTAAAAGCCTCATCTTTAGTTTTCATTAGATATACATATGTATATCTAGTATAATCATCAATGAACGTTATGTAGTATTGGTTACCACCATATGTGATATGACTTTTTAAGTCACCCACATCACTATATACCAAATCAAGCAAACCAGTTTTCCTTTCTACGGATTTAAAGGATTTCCGGTGTATTTTTGCTTGAACACATATTTCACATTTAGAGATGGTATCGAAATCACAATCAAAAATTAATCCTAATTTATTCATATTTCTAATGGATTTATAATTAACATGTCTTAATCTACCATGCCATAAATTAATAGAATCAACAATATAAACAGAAGATTTCTTTATTAGATTCAACTTAATCATGCCGTTACAAGAGTATCCCTGTCCAATGGATTTACCATTCTTAGACAACACTAGCTTATCAGACTCATACACCATCTTGAATCCTCCTTTGTTAAGAAGGTATACAGAGACCAAATTCTTACACATATCAGGTAAATAAAGTACATTGACTAATGTAAGAACTTTTTCAGAGGTGAGAGGAAGTTCTATAATGCCTTTTCCTAGAACTTTGCTTAGAACCTTTTGCTCCAGTAACTTCGTCGGCTTCTCCTTTATTTTCTTCGTAATTTTAGAACAAATTACGGTCTTTGCAAATATGAATGGTTGCTCCAGTACCGAACCACCAAGCATTATCATTGCCACTAACGGAGTTCGCCTCTTTCACTACAGCCACAAGCGAGTCTTTGACCACATTCACTTTTTGTTGTTTCTTCCACAGACGATAGTCTCGGGCATAGTGGCCGGGCTTGTTGCAAGAATAACAAGCACCTTTCCTTTTTTTGTTGGTTTTGAAATGATTTTTCTTCTTAAACCGTGTCTCATTCTTTGACTTTAATTTATCAGTAATTTCAACATTATTTGCCTTAGAATGGGACTCAGTTTACGGATTATTATCTAGATCGCGTTTACGAGCGTCTTCTTCAATACGAAGATGATGCTGCAAACCGTCTAAATTATAATCTATTTCCGCATGTTTCATCTTTTTCTTATAATCATTCCAACTATGTGGAAGTTTAGAAATTATAACTCTAACAATAAAAGATTCAGGAAGATCAATTTCAGCATCTTTAAGTTGATTCACCAACAGTAAGATTTTGCTTACTTGTCCAATTATGGACTTATTGGTGACCATTTTGAAATCCATAAAATTAGAAATAAGAAACTTTTTATTACTTTCCTCGGATATGCGGTACTTATTCTCCAGGGCAGTCCAGAGTGCCTTCACTGTTTCCAAGGTCCTATGAGCATTGTAGACTGGGGTAGATAGCGCATTCAGAATATGGCCTCTGCATAGGAAATCATCCTCTTTGCGCTTTGTACGTTTAACCTTTAGAGTATCATCATCTTTATCAGTTTCCTTTGGGATTTCTTCCAGTTATCTTCCAAAATGTAGAACAACTTGACGGTGGTCAGGAAAAATTTCATCGTCTATTGCCAACGAGTGAAATTATCGCCATCAAAATGCTCCAATCGAGTTAGATACCGATTCATAACTTGTAAAGCGCTCGAACCTTCCATGGTTGAAGAGTATTGTCTGAAATTTGTTAGGGATTTTGCGCTTCGAGGAGAATTTGATGGCGATTCCAAAGAAGATAATGCTGTACTTTCGACTTCAAGGATCTATAGAATAGATTCTTTCAGACAATAGTTCAACCCACCAGGTAAAAACGGGTTATCGAACTATCGACTTTTAGGATTCAATGAAGCCCTATAACAGCGTAATCAGATTCAAAGTTTGTACGACTTTGATCCGACCAAGAACACTTTAGAATAGTTTCTGATGATGCAATTTATATAGAAAAGAACGAAGAGGAAGAAGAGAGCAAATCTGCAACAGCTTATGAATTTGCAACACCTCGTAGGCGACACAAAAACATAGCGTTTAGTAACACTATTCCGGCGTCGCAGAACTGCTGTAGGAAGAAGAAGAAGATGCAGAACTCACTGTGATGATTTCTGGGCGTCGCTATATATAGGCGTGAAGAGGTGTCCATTCGCGAAGTGTCGCGACCGTTAGCAACGGTTCGCGTCCGTTGCGAACGGATTTAAATTTAAACGTCGCGTCCTTTCATTTGCAACGTTCAGAAAACGTTACTAATTCCCGCCATCACGTCGCGTCCTTTCGGTTCTGGGTCCTTAACGGGCTGAAATCTGGCCCGTTATTGTTCATATACGATTCAAAAATATTTTCGGATCCGAACCCAAAACCCGACCCGGTTCGGTTCGATCGGACGGTGGCGGTGAGCATGTGGTGTTGCATGACTTCTCTCCTCACAACAAAGCAAACATGTGGGAGCTTCAAGGCCCCAATATCTACTTGAGAGAGCTATACATATACAAGATTATTATACAAAACTCTAGAATGTGGGACTTTGTTTTCTTCTTCCTTCCTTCTTTCTTCTCTTCCAAATAAAAAAACCCAAAGCCCTCTTTGGAAATTTACAACATCATTTTCACATCATATCAAAAATAAAAAGATGAAACCATCAAATTTCACCTTAAAAGAACCCTTAAGAAGTCAAACCCTTTTAAGGTGCTCCACAACTGTGGTGTAGGATGGGGTTTTGTCAAGGAAAAAACTGACCAGATAGTCATGCCATACCTCTGAATCAACAGCAACTACTTTAGAGGGAAGTACTAACGCTTGCCAGAAAAGACTATGGGAAACTCAATAGGAATGTACTTCCTCACAGTACTCGGCTTGTTCTTGAAAAGGGAAATCTATGTCTGTTGAGAAGAAGGAACAGAAGATGACATAGAAGAGGGCAGAACATAAACATGCAAAACAGAGGGGGAAACAGAAGGAAGAGACGAGTTAGGAAGAGGTAAAATATGAGATGGGTCAAGTAGTGGAGGAGGAGAGGGGACAAAAACAATCTAAACTATTGATGCAGAGATAAAGAATGCTATGCACAAATAGCATAACAATCTAAACTACTGATACAAAGACAGAGAATGGTAAACTAAACCAAGAATCTGAACTATTGATACATAACACAACAATCTT